>VWZZ01000295.1:265893-418278 GCA_013399095.1 Psophia crepitans | reverse complement strand
TTTCCTTTCAAATCCTCCCACACTGCTGCTGTCACCTCAGCCTGCTCCAGCCCTTGCCTGCCCATGCAGTCACAGCCCAGAACCCCAACATGTTTGCCTCTGTTAAGACGTCCCACTGTTGGTCTCTTGCAGATTTCCAGAAAGCTGGATGACCTGTGACACAAGCTTCCAATCTTTCTCTTCCATCCGCACTCTTTTTCCCTATCTGTTGGATTTTTCTCTGAATTTCTATGGCCTGAAAAAGAAAGCATCAGCTTGTTTTTTTCCTTTTACCCCATTTAACATCACTGGCATCACATCCCCACCTTTCTAGCTGAGGTCTTCTTTTTTTGCCGCTATTCAGTGTTGCTTCTTGCTTCCTAACAAGCTGCTATTAAGAAATGCTAGACACATCTTCTGCCCTGGGGATAGTTGACTGTCTCTAACCCAGAGATAGGAGACTGCTGGCTCAGGGGCAAGAGGCGACTCCTACACAGAAATGTGAAACACTAGGTGACATGTAGGGCCAGCTTATAAAGGGAAGCATTAACAAAATTCATGTTCATTTCGGAGACATAGAAAAGGATCCTGAAGACAAACTGAAGATCTGAGATTAGGTGATTTGTAATCATGTCCTTCATTTAATCACTCGTTTGCTGTTTCTGACACATTTGCTGAGCCCGTGATGCTTAAACTGTGTGTGTATTCAGGTTTTTTCTTTTTACCTCCTCACTCCGTCTCACCTTACTTTGAAATGGCATCTGCTTAAAAATCAAAGGTTTTTATCTGATGTCTCAGACGGTGTATGTCAGGTAGGTATATGAGAGACAGAGGGATTTAAAAAACAGGGAGGATAAAACTATCAGGATGACCAAGGCCGCCTCATGCTTTGCAGTGTGCATAACAGAGTGACATAGGGAGGATGTCCTTCCCTGCAGGAAGCTCATGGCTCCTGCTACTGACAAAAATTACTACGAGCTTTTTAGGTGTGACAGGGATTCAAGTTTTGTTTTCAGTCTCTGTTGTTGGGTTGTTTTGATGTGGTTTTTTTCATCTCCCCAGACCCAAGGGAATGATGGCCATGCGGAACTGGCCACCCTACTAGTCACGTCCATACGTAACCTCTCTGGTGCTCATGCCGGACCTCCCTTTCACCTGCTCCCCAGTCCCTCCCCATACATGCTCTGTTCCAGCAGGGAGGCTGTCTTGGAGCCCAGCTGCGTAGCACAGCATCTCCTGGCAATGTTTTTGCTCCCAGTGACTCACTGTATTTTGCACCTGATGGCAAAAGATAATCTGTCACCCCAAATCCTACTAGTTCTGCAAGACAGCTTTTATATAATCAGTGGGTACTTTTACCCTCTTTTCTCCAAACATGAATATAAGGTCCAGCTTGACTCCCCCATACATTTTTTTTAAAGAAAGCAGCTGTGTTGTCCTTCAGGAAAACAGCTTGTAATTTAGCATTACTGCATTATATCCCCTAGGCAACGCTTTCTGTCTTCAGGACATATATTTATCACAGACATCACAGTATCTCTATGGTGCTTTAGTTTTCCATCAAGGGGAGCTAAACGAGCATTTAATTCCGTAAAGCCCTGACTGATCTTCACCACAATGTACCTCTGGTGCTTCTCTCAATGTCTCCTCTCCTGAACAAGATTTCTTCTTCCTCTCTTGATCTCTCAGAAATCTGAACTGATCTCAGAAATGCGGGCTTGCTTTGCCTTCTAGTGCTACCTGTCTTTGTGCTAGGCAGAGCTTTCCTGTCCTTTGGTCAGCTCTCCAGTCCTGCTCAGCTCCATCAGCCAGTGGCTCTTTGCCTTACTCAGGAGACTTCCAAGGAGGGTTGAATATATGTCAGCAAATAATAATTTCCCAGCATTGGATGGCTTGTCACTTCTTGTTCTCAGTTTCACTTTTGGTATTACAAGACGGCCATAGAGAGTAGGCAGATGGACACATCTTAAAGTGAGTTCAATTAAGATGAACAGAAACATGATGGCCCTACTACTTGCTATGAAACTATTCTGTAAGTTCTTAATGCAAGCTGCTTTGTTAATTGCTGCTCCTTCTGGTGACCATTTCACCCTTGAGCTCAGAGTAGTACCTTTCTATTGTTACAGATTCCGATCCCAAAAGATGCAAGAAACCAAGCTTAGTCTTCTGAGTAGGAGACAGTATGTGCTACAGCACGTGCCAAACCAATTGGATCAGCACACACAGCTGGTGAAAAAAGCAAACGAGCAAGGAAGAAGGGGAAATGCAAATTTTAGAGAAATCTTTCAAAGTCTGCAGTAATTGGCAAGGTAAATGCAAGGCTCTTTCTGCTTTTCATAATACTGGTAATATCAGTTTATGATAAAAAGCTATTCTGAGTTACACAAGAAGGTAAGATATTTGCCAAAAAAATTCTTTAGTTTCTGTTCTGTTTTTTATGATGGACAAGAAGTGCCATCCATACTGATTGACTGTTGGCATGCGACTTACCACTGAGCAACTGTATGTTGATGGATAAGCCAGTCTCATCCAAGTGTCAGGAAGATTATAAAAAAAAAGAGCTGTCTGTAGTTGCTCCATCTCTGAGGAGATTGCCAACTCACCCTAACAAAAGAAAACATTAGTGTGCTATTTGCGTCTCACAAAGAGACTGTGATAAGATGACATGATAAATGATAGAGGGCTTTTTTGTCCCCAGTAAAAACACATAAGGTAGCTAAATCGTCAAGTGTAAAGAATATCTTGGCTCTTGCAACTGGGGTGAGTCATTTATTTTTTAAAAAGGGGAAATGGTCAGAAAAACAAGAGTGTGGGTTCTGGGTTTTCTGTATTTCTTAAATTCACTCTAATTGCATTAAGTAATTATATGATATAGTAATTCATATACATACGCGCAGAAGCACCCACCTACGCATATGTACAGGGAGAAAATGATAAAGGGCCAAATTACTAACTTGCTTTCAGATATCCCACAGAAAAATTGTACACGCAATCAAGCTACCATTCTGCTGGCTTGCTTGCACTAATGGCTATTCGAGTGCCCATGTTTTGTTACTCTGAATTAAAGATCGAAAGGAAGGTAATTCTAGGTGGTGAGAGAGGAGGTTCCGTTAAAAAACTAGCCCTGTGAATTAGATTTTCAGTACCTAGCTGTGGAGTGGTATGCATTAACTACAGCTGTGCATGCATGTACCACGATTGTCTGTGTAAATTGCTAGTGATGCCTAAGAAGCTACTTGGTTGCCCAGTTCTGTGATTTGAACATATATTAAATGTTAATGCAGCAGGTACGTCGCTGTTTGAGATAGCTAGATATTATGAAAATTTGGCCCTGCATGGTTAAGAACATTACATGTTGCTATTCAGCACTTTGTCAGCATTGAGACACGTATTTTTACAAAAAAAGTGCTACAGATGTGTGATGAGTTACTCATGTCCTTTTACCCAGCTTCACTGCATGTAGGAGATGTGCAGTGAGATCAGGACTTGGCTGTTACTGCTACTGCACCTCCACTTGCAGTTAATGGCCATCTCCTAATGATGGTCAAACGCCACATACCCATGTTGTTGAACAGGTTGGTCATTTAACACAATCTGAAGCATGTGTCGTATCCAGCAGGGATCTATATCAAGTAGAGTTCGTTTTCAGCATCAGAGGGTCTCTGAGGTATCAAACAGCTGTTTCCTTTCCCTCCTATGGATTGCCTGAAACACATATGAGTGCACACCGTAACTAGCAGCCAGACCTGCCAGCAGTTATAACAGAGGAGCCAAATTTCTGCAGTGGCAGAAGGGAAGAATGTCTCTATCTTACCTCCGGATCTGCACTGCAACAGGAGTCAGACCGTCATCGGAGGCCTTGCTTTTTCTTCCTAGTATCGGGGGGCAGGGGGGGCGGAATTTCAATCTCCTGAACAGTTTCATGATAATTTTTTTCACACAAATTCAAACAAATCATTTGATACACAGAGACAAGTTACATGTTTGGAGTAGGGTTTATGAAAGCACAATTTTTTTAATCAATAAAATCAGAAAAAAGCTCCCCAAGTATCACTCACAACTGCCGGTTACTGGCATCTACACTGATGCTATGTTTAAACCCATGCATCCCCTGAGATTAGTAAAGCAAAGCACACATATCTTCAGACCTAAATTAAGTTCTTGAAGAGAATGCCTTACCTCATACATTGACCGATTCAGTCTCTCATATTCTGTAAAACAAATCAGTTTGTGAGCAGCGTTCTGCTGGTGTTTAGATAAAATATCTGATCTTACTTTCTTCTGAAGGTTTTTTTCTGTATGTCATCTAGCTCTGCCTTCACCTTTAAGAGATACCACGTTGTCGTGAGGCAAGTGTCTCATGCACCCACTTCTGCGGTGATGTAAAGGAAATGATAAACTTTGTGTATCTTAGCTTTATGCAATGAAAGCAGTTCTCCTGCCTTCATGTTGGAGTATGAAGGATATGGAGGATTTATCCTGTGACATGAAGAAGGAGTGGAAGACCTGTGCAGCAATATTTCGTGCTGTTAGGATGAATTCTGCCTTGTAGTTTGCAAATAACGGCATTTTACAACCTGGCAAAGCATCCTAAATGGCCCAACCCTATTAATATATTGTAACGCTACAGCAAGATTTTTTTTCTGTGTGGTGCAAAATAATGCATATATTTGTCTCACGTATACTAAAGATCCCTCATTACAAATTTCAGACTGAATCTCTGTAAAAAACAGGTGCAAAAATATCTAATTCTGTTGAAATTGGTGGCCGCAGGAGAAAAAAAACAAACAAAAAAAACCCACAAAAAACCCAGAGACATCACACCGTCTTGTGACAAATTTGCAGCCTGCTCGATGTTTTGACCGACCTTGTCTTCCACAGCTTGGGAGACTCCTTCCCCAGTGACTGAGTATTTGAATTGCAGCTCTAACAGCGTCTGGAGCACGTTGTCGGCAGTTATTATTACAAAAGCAATCTCCACATTGGGGTGCAGGCCATAACGGATGGGGCTTTGGGGAGGTAGCATATATCCATATTTTTATGGTAACCTTCATAATCCAAGTTTGAAGAGACTGCAAACCCAGAAGCAAGCACTGACTTGCTATCAAACTGTCAAAGAAATAATAAAAACCCTGTCACCGAGACACTGGTGGCAATCCTCGCTAGACAGAATAAGGAACCTGCTTAGGCATAAATGAAATTGTTCTGTTATGGAGTCATTGTTGAGAACAAGACTTTTATAACACTTTTATACCCGTGGAAATTAATCTAATTTGTTCCCCATTTTAATTAGCCTCTTTATGTCACACCCAAGTTCCGATGCTTGCAAGAAAAAAAAGAAAGGATTTTCTAATAATCAGATTATTCTTCAGTTAGAAAAAAAGCAGATAGATAATTTTAATTTAAAAATAAGGGACAGAAATATTTTAAAAGACAAATGTTATTTCTTCCAAATTACAAAGTGCTGCTCTCTGGTGTAACATTATTATTCTGTGTAGCAACTTATTAAATGAAGCAATTTATGGTAGCATCTCTGAAAAATGCCATCCTTTATTGAAATGAAAGCTAGTAATAGCATAAGGACTGTAAAATGAAAAGGCAGAATATCTTATTTTAGACCATTACAAAAATACATGTATTGTCTATTTGACAATCAATACACTACCATAAAATAAAATGGAGCTGTGGTATCATCATAATTTCTATTTCAAATGGTTTGCTGAGAGCCAAATTGTGTCTTTTGTGGAAAAGAATGACAAATGGTTTAATTCAATATCACACGCATGTGTATATATGAGCTGAAATTCTGTTGCAACTCAAAGCTGTTAGGCAAATATTTTAGTATCATCACAAGTTTAAAAACAACAGACATGTGGGAGTACATCCGTTTATTTACACTTGTACTGACTTAAAATTCAAAATGTTATTTGATGCTTTTAAAGCACTGCTGTGGGATGTTAAATTACTGCTGAATTCTTACTGTTCTGAGATACCTTTCAACCTGCCAAGATGCGTGATGATGATGATGATAATAATAATAACAGCGGTAGTGCAGGGATCTTTAAAATAATGCGGGGCTTATTCCTGTAAGATAAATACCATTTTCACTAACCCCCGTTTCATTATTCAGCATTTCTGATGCAACAAAGTGAAATAATGAAAGTAAAATAACAACAGGTTTGTGTGGGATGGGAAAGGGAAAATGAGCACGTGCATTGTCAGATTTTCTGCAGAAATTGGAGGAAAAAAAAAGCTTTTATAAATGGCACTTCCCTCCCTACCCACCCCCCCCAGGAAAATTCCTCCTCTTGTTTTTACTATTCACTACATTTCCTTCTTTTATTCCTTTTTCTGATCTCATCCTTTTGTTCTCCTTCCCTCCTCAGATGCTTCTCCTTCCTCCTCGCAGCGGGAGGCTCCTGGCAGCTGGGGACAGAGAGCCACGGCCGTGGGATGTCGCGGGGCTCGCCGGCAGGTGAGCCGCTGCTGGCTGGGGCACTGGCACCCGCGGAGAAGGAAAACAGGAGCTCGCAGTTTGCTGCCATGTACGTACGGGGCCTGTTTCACTCCTGCCTTTCTCTTCGGCGTACCTCTTTCCCAGGGACTGGGTGGGTCCCGCGTGTGGCACCGGCAGCTTTCTACACCTGCCTTGCTCAGGGCTGGGGGGAAGGAGGGGGAGGAGGAGGTGAGGTGGAAAACGTGTTCTCAGGTGAGGATGGGAGCTGTGAGTCACTTGGCATGGGCTGGGAAGCAGAGACGTAGGTGCTGCCTGCTACCTGTCTGCCATCTGCATCCGACAAAACACCGAGTTTGGTGGGGGTCCCTCTGGCCGCCTGGCATGGCCATCGCTGCAGGCAGTGGTGATCACAAACTGACCCGCGGGGGTGGAAGGGAGAGGGCTTTTTCCCTCCCTCTTACCGAAATAGTTTTATCGCCCACGGACACTTTGTCGGTATTGCCGCGCGGCCGCAGCCTTGCTGGCATGGCATAGCACGAAACCTTTGCTTTGATAAGGGACCAGAGGTCACCGCTGCAGGAGATCAGGGTCTGATTTATTAAACGGCTAAATCTATGTAAGATCTAATTCCTCAAACAGAGTAGTGTATGTGCGGCCATCGAAATGAGTGAGAAAGTACACCGGTTAGCGCCTGCGCTTGCTTCCCCAGGCACAGAACCCCCGCTCAGCGGGCGGACACTGGTGGCTGCAGCCAGCCGAGCGGCCCCGGCCCCGCAGGTCTGTCACTCCTCCGGGACGGGTGGCTGCTCCCGGCGCACCCCTGTCCTCCGCATGGGAGCTTCGGCAGAGTGCGGTAGGTGCTGGTGTTGCGCCATCGAGGCGCGCTGGCTCAGCTCTGGTGCCGCAGGGCTCACCTGGCCCGGAGCCCCAGCGGGAGGCTCTGCCCTGAGGGCGGGTCACAAAGTTTCCCCGCAGGCACCGGCGGTTTGGCACTGTTGGGGCTGGGGCTGCGACCCAGCGCGGGGCGGCCTGTGCGCCCTACCTCCCGCCTCAGCACGAACGGGCGCGAGAGAACCTCCCCAGGAGACCGGCCGGCATCGCGCTCCCGGCCAGGCTCAAAACCAGAGGGTACGCGCCTCTCCCCTGGGGCCTCCCTCGCGCCCGGGGCAGCCCCGAGGCTCCGAGCACTCCACCGCCAGCAGCGGCCGAGTGTCCTGCAGCCGTGAGGCCGCAGGCCCGGCGGGGTGCCGAGCGTGTGCCGGCTGTGGCTGCAGCCCGCGGGTTTCTGCGTGCGGGTGTCAGCACTTCGGTGAGGTGCCTGCCTCGGTGCGGCTGGCCGGCGGTTTGCCCCCTTCCACTGCGCGAGGAGGGTGTTCTAAGCGAGAGGGAACGAAGAAAAGCCTCTGTAATTGCCACAAAGGTTTTTTAGAACATCCTGTCTGAATTACCGTCGAAAAACAATTTTTTTTTTGAAGTGGTGAGTTTCTTAGCGTTCAGGTCGGTGCTCTTTATTTAGTACAGGTGCGTGTTCCAAAGAGATACTTGATTTCTTTGACCATATCTCTGAATACAGCTTATAATTGCTACCTATACACACCTATGTTTGTACGTATCTTTTGAGACTCTGAAACAAACATTGTTTTTATTAAAAGCCTTCCAAAACAAAGATTAAAAAGGACCGAGGAAAATGCGATAACCTAACAGCCAAAACACCCCTCTTACGTATGACCCAAACATTCGGTACCAAATCCTTAGCGATAAAAACTGGCATTATGAAGCTCACTGATTTACCTCAGCTGAAGAAAAAGTCCAGTGCACGACATACTCAGAATATGTAAAAGATATTCCAGAGGCACAAAAAAGCATGGTCTTGCATTTCAAGAAAAATCAAACTAAGCTAGACTAAACCAAAATAAATTCTTATTCTGTGCTACAGTAATTATCTGTGGTGACGGCAAATTCTTTGTTTCCCTTGCACACAGGAATGTTTTTAACCAGAAGCTGTATGCGATGCTTTAAAATGAAAAGAAGTAATTTCTTCTTGTGGGTTTGGGTTCTTTTTTTTTTCATTTTTGATGATAGATGTGCGATTATTTCACTCTAGGATATGTGAACGAATCTTTAAGAAATGAAATGCATCCTGCTTTATTATTGCACATCCTGTAAAGGCTTTTAGTGACGTCACCATTTCAAGTGGTTTTAAAATGAGAAGTTTAATAGTCACATTTTTAAACTCTTATTTCTGTGACATTTTACTTGCCTGGTCAAATTTACCCAGTGCAGCATGGCGATCAGGCAGCGTTTCAGGTAGCGGCTTATCAGGTATTCTAATAGGTTTCCCAAATCCCCCCTGGAATGAGATGTTCTTTCGGAGAAGGGGCAGGTTCCCCACACTCAAAACCGCTCTCCCTGCTGACTTCCTTCCCTGGATTTCTTCAGTAATTTCTCTAATGTGTCAAGCCACTTTGCTACAAAATAAATATTCAGAGATGGGGAGGGAGGGGGGGAGAAGGGAGGCAAAAATAGGCCTCCTAGTGAGCTATTGATTTGAAATATGAAACATTTTATTGATACAAGAAAAACCCAGACATAAGGAAGTGGTTTGGTATTGCACAATATTTGAAAAAAATCGTGTGCATCTGTTTAGCACAATATACTGCATAATGACAGCAATCTTCCCTGTTTGTATCTATTCATCTGATTATACAGCGTAACAATTCTTTTGCTACACATTTATTTACTAAAGGATTTTTTTAAATGGATAATAAATTAGTAAATCAGATATCATGTGCTTGGGAAAATACATTAGTTGACTCCCTGCACACAAGATAGTTGCAATTCATATTTTATGTGATATTCAGTGATACTTGAATTTACAGATGAAGTTCCGTGCTTCCCTTGTGGTGAAGACAAAGGAAGTTTTAAATCACTATTTAGTATTCTTTCATCTAGGCACATGTTATTTTGAAAAGCTTCAGTTTTTAACACTGCAATGCAGCACTGATGTAATGAAGAGCTTTGACTTACTTGAAGTATAACCCAGTGGCCTTCTTTTGATGCTTTTTCCATAGCTATTTCTGCTACAGCTTCCTGTCCTTGACCCAACGATACATTGTGAAGTTCTCCCGAGTCAATGGTAAATTCAAACTTGTTCCCTAAACAGAACAATGTACTGTACTACTTCGAGCCAAATAATGAAATGTTCAAACAAGCATGTGTTCTACACACAGTGTTTAAATTGCACCACATTGCATGAGTCACTAAAGTAAAAAAACAACCCTCAAAAATATAGTTTCAATAAATCAGCTGAGCTGGAATATTGTATTGCTTTCTGGCTGGGTATTCTGTATTAGCAAAATACTGCTGTGTCTGAAAAGCAACCCAGAAGTGGAACAATTGATTCCTGCTAATGGATTCCCTACCTATTGCCTATATAAATATTTCAGCGTGCACAGAGGTGGATACGTTAGAAACGGATCTAAAGAAAAAACAAGGAGTGAAATTAATGTCTCGCTAAAGGTGACATTGCACACAGGCGATACCGTACAAGGGGCTAAACAGAAGTCCTGTGCTGGCGCTAGGAGGTAGTTCGGTCAGAGGAGGGTTAGCAAGTTTCCCGCATACTTAGGCAGTAGGGTCAGATCTGTTGCTCAAGGTTGGTGACTTGCACTAGTAAAATGCAGAAGGGCAGACAGCTACCTCTTGTTTCCGAAGGCAGCCAGCGTTCACCCAGGCAGCTGTCTGAGTCAAGCACTGTAACTTTCATCAGACAGCGTGTGTTCCAGATGTAATGCCGTCTGTGCGTTAACATGTGACAGCGCTCGGCAGTAATGCAAGGCCTTCTTTATGTCTCTGGTGGTACTGCTAACTAATTTGGTAGACATTTTTATTTCATGGTAAATGCTTTGTTTTCTTGTGATTGCTAGTAATAGGGTCTAGTCCAGACTAATCTAATGGTTCAGAACTGATAAGGGACCAGTCCAGGAAATAAAGGTTATTGGGGAGCAGCACTACCTTCTTTGGAAGTTTTTGTGAACACTAGACACATTTTGTTCCAAGTTGCATTCAGGCAAAGTTCCCATAATTTAAGATTTGCAGTTGACAGAGCTTTAAGGAAAACAGCAGTTAAGGTGTAAGACCCATCTATGGGGCATAATATTTTATCATGACTTCTATTTAGGCAAGATCCAAGTACAACACACCTTAGGGTCACTCACAGTGCAAAATCTGTCCTTCAGAGGGCTGAGGCTAGTAATGCAAACTGACAGCGCAAGTCATCCCGGCCGCTCTGCTGTCTCACATCATTATCGGGTTCAGGAGAGAACTTTTTGCTTTCAACTCCTATAGAAATTTCTCTTTTCTGGACATTCCAACTCCATTGCTTCTGCTTGTCCTCTCCAGGAGCCTTCAGTATCTCTGTTCAGGTAGCAAAATTTATTCATTGTTGTCCACGCTGGAAAAAAATACTATGCAGAGCCAGTATACCTGAGCACAAGCATGTGGATTTTGAAAATCAATGTAACTTAAGTTTTTGATTTAAAAAACCAGAGTGTAGGATCGTTGTTATAGACACACTGTACTGTGATTTCTCTCCATGCAGAGTTAGAGAGAAAATCAAGTAACTGTTGAAACAGTGTCAATGTAAATTCAAAGATCACAAAGCGTCAGTTTCTTTTTTTGTAACTGAAAGCTCTAGGGCAGAACAGCTGTGAAATTAATAGAAAAGATTTGTAGTACTTACCAGTGTTTATTTTCACAAAAGGTTTTGATTTTATTTGTGGCCAAATTCCCTGTTTAAAACATTTTTAAAGCTTTTAAAACCATGCAGTGCAGACTCTGGGTGTCATAAACTGAAGTCATACACATGTAGAAACATTCCTCATAGTACATGAATCGATTCACAGATGGTGACAAAGTGTGTTAGCTTGCAAGACCAGATAAACCTTCACCAAAATACGGACAAAATTCTAAACGTAAGGCTGAAATTTCTGCCTTCACAAACTAGGTGTGCACTTTTGCGTGCAAGCCTTTTACTGTGTGAACAAGGTTAAAAACACTGAATTATGCTGAGAAGGAGTATTACTGCAGTATTCCAAGGTGAATTGAACTCTGATTTCTCTAGAACAGTTTCTACTGAAAAATTGGAAGATCAGAGATACATGGTCAAATACCTAAAATTTTAGAAGTGTGTAAGAACCGCATCTCAGTTTTTCACTGTTGTAAAAAACGAAAAAGGGAGCTCTACACCATTATTTATCGTGTCGTACAGGGGTGTGCTGTGTTCTGCTACTTGGTGTTTAATCCAGAAGCGCATTCAGCTAGTATTCATAGCGAGCACTGAGTTATAAGCCATCAGAGCAGCAAAAGATAGGGCAGAAATAAACTGTTGGCTGCAATTGCCCCTTTGAAAAAGAACAGGAATTTTGAGCGGGGAGGGAAGGGGTTACCTTGTCCCCAGTGGACTTTATTATCCTCTGGAAACAGGTAAACCAACCCTGGCTCATGAAGATACTTAGAATAGGAAATGTTTTGCCTTTGAAATGTACCAGATTACATGTCATTTCAAATAGCGTTCATGGTGAAGATACCCCTGGGACCACCTTACAAGAGCTTTATTTCTTGCCTGCAAATTAGTCAGTTCAAAACACTTCTCCTCTCATCTCTGCCTTCAGCTCTTAATACCACACACGCCATTTGTAAAATAGGGGATAAGAATGAAAAGACCCTGAACGCGAAAGTATAATTAAAAAAATAAAACAAAAGACTGTAAAGGCAAGAACAAGACGGGTTTCAGCCGACAAGGAAAAGAATGAAATTTTGGTGCATTTTTGGAGGCATTTCAATAAACCCTCTTTTTTCCATTCCAGCAGGGGCTCATTGAAACAGCTATGTTTTCCAAGTGGCAGACAGACAATAGCATCTAAATTATTTTTAAGAAAGCACTCATAGCACTAAGCACCCACTACTACTAAATCCGTCTTAGAGGAGAAGGGTGGAGGAAGAAGAAAGGTCAACAAATGTATCAAGTTCTTTGTGTAATGTCTCACTGACATTTTCCAACTCCCTCAGCTGGCTTTTATTTTTTTAATTTATTTTTTTTAGAATCCTGGTAAAACGCAGGAAAGGATTTAAGGTTATCGTCTGTCTCTCTCTAACTTCTGACATCTCTTTATAACAAGAAAGAGTCACAGCCAGCTGTAACAGGAGGGCAACACAATGAATCCTGGTAAGACAGGGAAGGGGGGAGGTTCAACTTTGCTGCCCCTTTGCCCCTATTTCTTCCTCACAGAACAGAAGTGCCATCTGTTCCTAGCCCTAACATGCATGCATTTGATTTCCATTCAGGAATAACTAACACAGGAAAAAGATTATCAAGTGATCTAAAGCACTATCAGCATTAGCAAGTCTTCCTCAACCAGTGTTTTGTTTGCACCTCCAAAGATCTGCAGATGAAATGGATATGGGCAAGTGCCTTAATTGCCTAGAATTATTCTGCTCTCTGGTAGAGGACCATATGGTCAAGGTGTGGAATATGACCACACTAAGGATATTTAGGTGCTTGGGTCAGAAAGAGATTTAGGAAAATCAAACGAGAGAACGGATGTTTAGAGTCTCCGACCCGAATTCAGTACACCAACCCCTATTACTTGGTGCTGTAATACATCATCATAAAAATGCACAATCTGTCCACCAAACTCAGTTTAAGATCCAAAAAACCATTGAGGGCATCGTTTCTTCCTAACTGGCCGCAGGTGCTGAAGATGCTGTGGATCCCTCAGTTATGCCTGTGGCCTTACTGTTGAAGGTCATGGGGTGCAGCAGCAGATGTCAGCGAAGGAAAGGCGCCTACAATGTGCTGTTTGCAAGGCAAAGTAATGATTAAACAGCAGGGGCAGTGGGATTTCTCTGTCACAGCCCCTCAGGCATTTCAATGATCTTTCCTCTTGCTGTCCAATCCTGATCATTTTAGCAAGCTCTCATTTCTTCATCTTCTCATCTTTCCCCCCTTTGCTGCTGCTGCCTGCCCACCCTGTTACTTAAAGCACTTCTTCGGCCAGAATTGGCCGTGTTGTCAGATGCCAGCTTTCTTCCCTCCTGAGGATGGGGGAAGGACCTCAAGCCTGGGAGAAGCATGGCCAGAGCTGTTGCGATGTAAATAAACATGTAAAGTGGTTCAAGAGGTCAAAGCCAAGAAAATGGCTAGCAAGAAGCTTGTGCTTTAGACTAGCTTATTTTGCACAAGTCAGATGTTGCTTAAGCTGTACCTGAAATCTGAAGCTGATCTGTCTGGCAAACCTACTGATGTCTACATTGTCAAAATACATGAGACAACATTTCATTTCTCCAAATTTCCATTAATTTCATTGCCCTATTTTCTTTCTTTTCCTCCTACACCAGGATGACATTTTTGAAGTGTACTTCTAAGAGCATAATTTGATCAAATGATCCAAGGGAACTCCCCAAAGACATCCACAATTTAATGCTAGATCTTTTCTAAAGGTTGGCATGCCTGACAATGGCAATTGGTTTAACCCCACTTAATTTTTAGACAATAAATATAATGTCTTTTTTTCTAAGTCAGGACTGTATTCTGTTTACACAGCTCCATCAGAAATGTATCAAATAAAGGTGGGATGCAGCCATGTGTGGTGGTGAGCATTGTGAGTGTCCATCCCAACCTGGACCAGAGCAGGAGGTGCTCGGCACGTTGCTGGAGTCAGCCGTTGTGCATGCCCTCGTGCAAGATGCTGGTAGGTGACTTCCGGATGACCTTGGGGAGACTGGACAGGAATTCACTGGTCGGCTGATGTCTAGTTCAGTACAGTAGATACTCTGTGCTCTGAAAACAAGTAGGGTCAGCAGCTGAATCTGAATTTCTTTGTCCTCCCTTTCCTTTCTCCATTTGGGATTTCACTTCCTGGCTCACAGCGCATGCCCTGGAAGCCACAGAAGCCTCTTTTATTAGGTTAGTATTTTCAGCCCAGTCCTGACTCACATCCGTGCAGGCTTTGGGCTCCTCTGCTCTGTACCCACTTATCACTCTTTTCAAAGGGAAGAAGGAAACTCTTGGTATGGGTGCAAAACTTAGAATCTGCACCGAGCAAGAACACAGCTGCACAAGACTCGGCACGCTTCTCACAGACAAAATGGAGTGAAGGAAAGGATGGCACTTCAGTCTAAATCAGAGATCATTACACAATACTCTTTCCATTCAGCTCATTCTAGGAGGAATACGTACATGTGGCAGCAGCACTTGGGACATGAAGAGCTACTTAGACAGTAGATGTGGTTCCTATTGTTTGAGATGCGGATGGGTGAGGGAGGGTGAGAAGATTGGCTGTCCCTGCTGGGGTGGCCCGCCACAGCAATGTCTCTGAAATCATGCGTTTCTGTCCTTAAGGAGA
The DNA here is from genome assembly GCA_013399095.1 of Psophia crepitans. NCBI lineage: Eukaryota > Metazoa > Chordata > Aves > Gruiformes > Psophiidae > Psophia > Psophia crepitans. Next base: position 403,437 of record VWZZ01000295.1, on the reverse strand, counting down.
AAGCAGCCTGGGCTGGCTGAGAGCAGTTTGTAGGAGGCATTTCAGACTGAGGTTCGTTGCTCGAGGAAGAAGTTTCCAGGGGCCCAGCAGAGCTGATTAGCAGCACGAACAGCTCAAGCTACAGCAAGGAGACCCAAGCAGAAGTACGCAAACCTGTCCTACTCTGGCGAAGCAGGAAGGCACGCAACCAAGGCCTGAAAATCGTTAGGCAAAGGACTGTTCTGCGGGCTGCGTGGCCACACATACGGGTACACCCACACACACGGTCATAAGTGGGCGCTTGTGCAGGGTTCATGCTGTACCAGGAGAGCTAACTGGGCTGTAAGCTTTTCTCTTTCAAACAGACCGATGTAAACGATAGCTGAGGGTGTAACGCAGGTGATCGGGGTCGTTACACTCAGCCTCCCGTTGCCAGAGGGTTTTGCTCACTGCACTGCCCTGTGAAGTGCAACAGTAAAAGCCTGTCACGGGAAGGAAAGAAAGGTGTAAGCCAGTGGTAGCACTAGATTATAACAGCAGCACGCAAACACACTGACCTCTTCCTGAGTGGTAACCTTGAGTGAGAGCTAATTCACTGGATTGATTTTACTCAGCTTGTCCATGGGAAAATAGAGCACAGCAGCATTGTCTGCAACTGGCCAAAACTGCCTGCAAGCCTCACTGATCTTTATGGTGTTTATTTCAGCTTCCAGGTCCTTAAAGATACTGGCGACGTTAGGATGTAGTATTGCCCTCAAAGCCTTCTTATTGGCAAAAGGGTGTTGGCAAAAGGCACGATATATACGGATCTGAGAATTTATCATTGGTCCTATTAATGTTTTAAAGTCTAATAGTCAAAATGACTTAATGAATACAGGAAGCCTTCATTAAAAGTACAGTTAAAATTGCTACACAAAATTTTCCCTGTTCTCTAGTGTTGTGCTTACTTCTCCAGTGCTCCTTTGGGTCTTAAGATTGACACTTTGGTATTTCTCAAAAGGAGTGGGGGAGTATTACGATGAGTCATTGCCAGGAGGAGTGTGATATTCATGGGAGGGGGATGTCTTTCTCCTCAGTCTGGTGTCTGCTTGGATTTAATTTTGTATGTTTTCTTAACACTATCAGCTTACTGTGATTAAATGACTGATTTGTATCATCTGTGTCTGCACTCTTCCCTGCGACTTATTCTAGAGCTATAGGCAGTTCAGTCCATAATGAATAACCATTTGCTATTACTATAAACTAGAGTTAAACTAAAACAAATCTAGTCAAGAGTACCTCACAGCTGGAGGTACATGTTGCTATCACAGCTAAAACGAATTAAAATTTACTTAGGCCCAGACAAACCCAGCTAATTGCTGACACCCTGCACTGTCATGTCAATACAAACCTTGTTGCTTTTTACTAATAATGGCAAAATCAAATTTACTGGGCTGTAAAGTCTGTGAATTGCAGAAGTCAGCAAGGATTTGCAGACCTTCCTATGACTGCAGAATCACGGCTGAGCGGTAGGTCTTGGAAGCGTTCATACTTTTCTATCTTCTCTTGAATCAGGATAATCTGTACATGTCTGATTGACCTGTATTTCTTCATTGCCATCAGGAGACCAGCTAACAAAAAGTGTTTGATTTTCATTGCCAATATAATTCGCACCATCAGCAGGAATACTGTGAATACTGTGATTATAAAAATGAGAGCTGTAGGTTGTGGAGCTAAGTTAAAAATTCCTGTAGCTGTAGACCATAATGTAGCCTATAAGGGTACAGGATAATTAAGATCACATGCTTGAATCTAAGATACATCTCACTTACACACACACACACACACACACACACAAAATTGGGCAGGTTTTACACATGAGGTAATTCACAAAAATTTCTGGAATTGAGTCTGTACACAAACACAACTAGATCCCCTGTATATGATTAGAGATTGATTAGAAACAGAAGGAGAAATGTCATAGTCACATCTGGTTAACTTCTGAGCTAAGCAGTCATCTGAAGACCAGAAACTGATATCTTCACACATCTATTGCCTATTTCAGTGCTATTTGCTGTCGTTCTTCTGAAAAGGCTCACTGGAACATTCCATTTTCTTTGGCGGTCTGTGTTCACAGATGCACATCTTTAATATCAGAAACGATTGTTACACATTTCCAAAATTATCTGATGAGCTTCTTGGTAACAAAAAGTACTTTTCCATCAACTTGATGCATGTCTACATATATTACATATATGCAGTGTTTCCACCATGTGCTGAAGTCAAGTTGTTTTAAAATACCTCCAGTACACTAGTACACAAATGGTGCGTTTATTTAAAAAATACGATTTTTCCATGAAAAAAAAAATGTATACCTTGCTGATCCATCTTTGCTTCTATGTTTTATAAGCACTCAAAGTTTCAACCATGCTTGTAAGCGTATGTATATTTTAATGTTACAAGCATAGACATTCGTATTTTGTGAGCTGTTAAGCACGGTCACTCTCAGTGCGAGGACGTACAGTCCTCCTCATCTGCAGAAACCTGACCCTGCGAGTGCCACAACCTCCCAGGGCCGCTCCTCCAATATTTCACTGCCCTCAGGGTAAAGAATTTTTCCTAATCCCTGGTCAGAATGTCCCAAGCTCTGACTTCTGCCAGTTGCCTATTCCCTGCCCTTGCACCCCTGAGAAAAACTTGGCTCTGTCTTCTCCGTAGCCTCTTCTGGAGCATTTCTCGGCAGCAATAAATCCCCCTGCCCTCTTGGCCTTTTCAAGGCTGAAGAATCACAGCTCCCTCGGCCTCTCCTCGCACGCTACCTGCTCCAGCCTCCGCTGGATTAGCGCCAGTAGGTTAATGTCTTCTGGGTATGGTAGGAGATACAGTAATTAAATTAATACCGTCTCATTTATAACATCTATTTTTGTTCAAGTACTTGCTGATAGTGTAACACCTTTAACTTGTTCTACATCTGTACCCTCTTGTCGAGTTTTACCCTGCTCGGTTCAGTTGGATGGGCTCCTACTTCAGCTTTCAGTTTTCCTCCTCTGCAGTCCAGATCTCTACTTGCACTGCCAGTTTTTCGGTTCCCTCTCTTGCCACTAACCAAACAGCCCACGTTTCAGCACATTATAGGCTTTTCAAGAGAGAAAAATGTAGACTTTTTGTTTCTTTTAATTTTGCAAAATCTTGTTCTGCTCCTTGGATACATCTGCAAGAAGCTGGAACCCAAGGGCATCCTCCCTCTGAAGAGCTGAATAGCACAGTGGCTTTGGACCAACAAAGTTTACTGGACAGTACTTCTAAAGAAGATCCAGGATTTGAAAATTAGGAGAGTAGCAGAGAGCTCTTCTGAGTTCGCCTCTGCAGAATTCCTTACATCACTTGGTTCTGCAATATCCCAGTATAGAGTGCTCCTGAGTTTCCTCTGCAGTCAAGGAGAACAGGGGTACTCAGGACTTAGCAGAAAGTATTCTGCCTTTTGAAGGATCGAGCTCTTGAGGAACCCCCGCTGCTAAGAATATGACCTCTTCAGGTACTTAAAATTATTTAATTAGCATTATAAGTGTTAGAATTGACAAATCATTCTAGTGAAAGTAATGGAGCTGGAATTGCAGGTCTCACAGAATTTTTTTCAAAAGACAGTGTTTCCAAAATTTGTTTTTTCAGTCGTTTTAAAAGGCTGTATAAAGAAGAGAAGCAAGCAAGCTATCAGGCAGCGGCGTTTTTATCCCCCCTCAGTGTTTTTTGTGGACTAAGAATAGAGGGAACACAAGCATCTTGCTGTTAAATTTGCCTGTGACAAATAGTGCAGCTGCATGTAGTGTGCAAGAACATCTGTAGAATCATGACACATGCAGAATCTCCCACACTAAGAGCGTGACATTATACTGAAAACAATTCAGTTGTAAAAGCAATATAAATCCACTTTATATAATCCCTCTCCACCTTCTCCTCCCCTTTTTCTTTTAAATTATGTTAACTAAAGGATTCTGTCACTCCTTCATGGCATCAGTAAAAATCACAACATAAAGTCACTGAGCAGTTCAGAATTGTCCCCTTCTTTCATTCACAGCTAGAATGCAAGTGTGTCTTTCCTGAAGAAACAGAGAGTTTAAGGAAGAATAACCAGCAGCAGAAATGCACGAGACACCAGAGCTTACTCCAAGTGGAACTTGACACAGTTTGCAGGTGCAATTTAACTCTTCAGAAATCAAGGGGTGATTTTCTGTGTCTCTGTAGCTTGTGCGGTCGTTCAGTTCAAAGTGAGCGGCAGGATTGCTACCGGTCTTTACTTGACCCAGGTACATGACTGCATGAAGTACAGTGATATGGAAAAATATGTCTAAAATGTATAGATTTCTGAAGTAAGGGGGATCTCCTTGCCTGGGATTTTGTGAGTTTCCCCAGCTCACCGTTCACATGCAGCTATTGTGGAATTCGGTAAAAGTTCCTTTAAGCTCCACGTTGTCACGAAGGACTGTGCCTTTTTCAAAATCCTTGAAAGCTTTTATTTTCCCCAAAATGATTTTAACAAAATGATTGCTTCCTTCTTCTAAATATTCTACTGCTTTCTCTCTGAAATACTTTCTTTGCAATCTTTAGATTTTATTAAAGTAAGAAATTTTATAATGGCAACACAAACACTGATTTTTATGTAAGTCTGAGGTTGGCCAAAGACTATGTGATGATACTGCCATGACAAGGCAAACCCATGTTATTAATGTGTTTCTTTGGAAACTTTCAGTTGTTAGGACAGCTCAGGCATGATAACTACATGAAGCTCCAAGAACATTTACACATCCCTTATGCATAGTGCAGGGCAAGATTGAAGCTGGAAGAGTCAGCCAGCTGGGTCATAATTTTCAACTCTATGCCCATTAAATTCCTGCAGCCTAACTGCAAAAACACAGCCCTCGAGAGAGATTTCGCTAATGATTTTATTGATAGCACACATTTTGACTTTACTGACTTGTTGATACTCTTTGGTCAAGTCCTTTGAACTCTACTTCATTCACCACCGGGACGAAGCCTTGTTTTCCTATTTCAGAGAGACAAACTGTGGGTAAATGAGGAAGTTTTTAAGGCGCTCCGGTGATGGAAAAGATGCAAGTGCAGCTGACACCACCTGACAACATTTGCTTACTATTAAGGGTATATTTATCTCTTAATTAAATTAGATATGATTCCTCATTTAATAATGCAATGATTTTTAACATCCACTTCCCAGTTTGCACGTTCAGTAGCTGCTTGCACTAGATACAAAATCACATGCAGCAGCACAGCACGAAGGAATATCATACGCCCTGCAACGCAGTTGCGGAGCTGGAAAATGCTTTCATTAACTTTTGGTATCCCTGACTTTCGCATGGCCAGATGTTACTGCCGTCAGCTGTGGCCACGCCAAGCTAGGAACGAGTGTCCGGGGGGTGCACCCGAATTTCACTGCACTGAGCCACCGCTGCTGGTGCTTGTGTTTTACCTGGTCCGACAGACGCAAACAGCTCCACGCAGTCCTGCGCTCCAGGTCGTAATATGAATAGCGATGCAATTTTTTAACTAGTTAGCACTATAAGGAGTTGTGGAAAAAATGTACCAGAGAAAGCTAAATTTCTATGGTAGGTAAAAGGGAAAACTTTACCTCCCCTCTTGCAGCTTTTACTTCAAATAAAAAAGCATTTTATTTTATTTTTCATGTGATGGAATAGAATAGAATAGAATAGAATAGGATCATTAAGGTTGGAAGTGACCTCAAGGATCATCTAGTCCAACCATCCCCCCACCACCTCTTACCCACTAAACCACGTCCCTAAGTACCACATCTAACCTTTCCTTAAACACCCTCAGGGATGGTGACTCCACCACCTCCCTGGGCACAGTGATTCTTGGAGAGTAGGCACATACACATGGATCCATTCACCATGGTAAGTGATTTGAAAAATACAGATCATGAAATAAATACCATTCTAAAAAATAAACATATTTGTTTTAGACCCAAAGGAGCCAAATTCAGCATCAAAAGGATTATTATTGCAGCTGATCTAATTCTTTCAGTTATTTGTCTTCATTTCTATTTCTGTGAGACTTGTTGTTTACAGCTCCTCAGCCAGAAGAGTGTCCCGAAGGAAATTACTGTCAGCGGCCAAAAAGAGTGTCAGTAATTCATCCTAAAGCACTGTCAACTTAATTTTAAAATAATTTTTCTGCTTTACAAGTTCAGGCTGAAGTGGTAAGTTTGCAAACCCATAAATCAAACCTTATTAATAAAGGTAATACATATCTCTTTTTCAAATCATCTGTTTTCCTAAAACTTCATTGTAAGCATAGATATCAGTAATTAAATCTTCAATTACTAGAAACAGGGAAAGAAGTAAAACAGTGAGCTGTGTTCTATACATCATAGGAAGGTTTAAAATGGAAAGGCCAGCTGGCTGCCGCCTATTCACTGCGCATCCGGGTTTATGACTGATGATTTCCTACAATTACTTCTGGGAGGAGCCATGCACAGGCCATGTCAGCCTCCTTCACTGAAGAAAAATATTGGGGTGCTAACCCCCAGCTGGTGGAGCAGAAATACCAGGATGGCTCCAAACGTTCCCAAATTCCGGTCATGCCTGCAATGCATCACGTGGGCGCGGATGCATTGTGCTGTCTGCCTGTGGAGGTGCTTGAAGCTTCACTCTGCTCTGATGAAGTTGCTGCGTGATTTACGGTTGTTGTTAACACTCGTGTTTCAGCATTCAGGCGGGGAAGCTGCGGATGGTGGAAGATGGCAAAAAGCTGGCAAAAAGGAACAAGTACGTGTAGGAGCTTGAACCGTAGCAGAAGCTCTACTGGGTGACGTGTCCTTCACCTTGCCTGCAGAGCCTTGGAAGGAAAAGGCCTAGGGCCAGGAGAAGGAACTCATTTTGCATTGCTTCAAATACTTTAGAATTCGATGGTTTCAGGCATGGGGTTTTGCTCAAATTGGGTGTAATGATGAAGGTCATTTATGAATTCAAAAGCTGAATCCAAACTGGTGTTCTGGTGTCCTCTGAAGCCGAGGAATGTTCTGCAGAACTTTTGGATGCCTGTCATGGGTGCATTACCATCTCTGTGTCCACAGTTCAGCTCTGTCTATCTGCTGGCCATAAGCAGATTTAACAGACTGAAAACTGGAAGCACATTTGCATACAAGCATGATTTGTAAGGAATGGTGTCTGAGAACACCGAGATAATTCTGTTCCTCCCTGTGTTCTGACTCCAGAGCCATTTTCTGGGTTGTAGCAATGTTTTTCTAGATGTATAGCAACAGAAAAGCATTTGGCTGGTGTGTTCCCCCGAACACAGCGAGGAGCACGTGTGCGTATTTGTGTCCCAGGCTCAGCCTACTGAGGCCTGGAAAAGGGACGCCGTGCCGCCAGCTCTCCAGCAGCTGCAGTGCTGTGCTGGGGCTGGCGGCAGAGGTGAGAGCTGCGCAGAGACTCGCGCAGTGTCCTCAGTCTGGGCTTGCCAAAAGTTTCCAAACTGGCCGCACACATCCCGAGTAACAGTGAAGCTGATTCAAGTTCTTTAGATCCGAAAGTCCCACTTAGCAGATTTGGAAGCTTTCTGTGGAGTGTCAGTGAAAAACCTGGTGAAACCTACGTCCCCGAGTGCAGAACAGCAGCCGGGCAGTCAGTGTGAGCATGGGCCGTTTCTGCTGTTCTGCACATGGAAAAATGTGCAAAATTCGTTGTCCCAGGACAGAGCTTATTGCCACGGAAAGAGTGAAACCTCAGCCCGCGTTCAGGCTCGGCACCACAACCGGCGTTTCCCAAGTAGCAGCCGCTTTCTGAGTCTCTATACGCTATGGAAATCCTCCTTGAATCAAGTGCTCCCAGGGGAGCCAGAAATTAAAGATGCTTTTCCACCCTGGGCTGGTGCGTACCACTAGATCAATACTCAGCATAAAGAGCTTTCTGCGTGTCAGTGCAGTGTGGGGGTGGCAGTCGGGGTGGGGGGGGCACTTGTCATAGCAAGCGAAACCGACAGGCAACGTGTAAGGTAACACAAGAAAAGGAAGGTGGGAATAAAGAGGTGGAAGGTACGGTGCTGAGTGGGGCACGGCGATGGCTGAATTCGAAAGCATTTTGCTTCTCAGCTTGAACTTTTTAATTAAGGAATTTCACAGTAATTTTGACTAATAACTTCAGTGCTCTGGCTCACTAAATACTTTCTCGCAGTCTGACTAAGCAGCAAAGATCGGAGCCGAAGGAATTCGGTGCCGCTGCGGTAACAGCACTTTCTCTCCAGCCTGCGCTGCAGGTACATGCCACCCCATGGCAACCTTCTTGGGGTCGAGCGATTGAGGGAGCGCAGGCAAGAGGGGTAGCGCGGCAGGGCTCAGAGCCCTGCACACAATCCTGAGCAGCAGAGGCTGTGAGGAAATATTTTCTGTCATTTACTAGAGGGGCAGGGAGGGAAGGAAGGATGCCTGGTAGCTGTAGGAGGGGCAGTAGGTACAGCTAAACTAGAAGGAGGGGAAGGGCTCGGGAATATAATGAGGAGGTGTGGGAAATGACACTGGAATAAAAGGGTGAGTGAGTATATGAGATACCCACTCATCCTGGCCTCCCTCTGTTCAAAGCACTCCCTCAAAGGGTGGGTACAAGACTTGAATTGAGGGGATGGTTGTCAAAATATTTCCATAAGGAATATAGTGCAATAAATCAGAGAAAAAGGGCAGAATGGAGGCAAGGAGCAAATGGTAGGAGAATTATTTTTATTCTAAGTGAATGATTATGTCTCCTGGGTGATTACACATCAGGATGGTGGTGTGCTGGCGAGGACTATTCAGCTAGCTAGAAAGGAGTGCTCCAACTGCAATCATTGAGCTACAGTGCATGCAAGGGTGTAAATAAGGTAAGAAAGGATCAAACAGACAAGTAAAAATGCAGCTAGAGTCAAGGCCTTCGGGGCATAGCAGTCCTCAGGAGTGAAGAGAACAGTCATACAGGTGTAGGAAGACAGCTTTCAGGGGAAGGTACTTTGGATACTTGCAGATTGTAATCGGGCAGATAGCTGATGGAGAAAATAACAGACTATTAAAAATACTCTGAATATAAATAACTTGCAAGTACTGGGTCAAATACAAGATTTATAATTTCTTCCAAGTTGGCTACCAAAACAGGGCCTCCAGCAAGAAATCCCCACTGTATAACACACACCCCTATAAAAATCGTACCGGTATAGGGCTGGCGAAAGATGAAGGATTAAATCAGCTTAAAGCAGGAAAATGCTTCAGCAGAGATGTTACGATTCCTGGGGCATTAAGAAAACACCTTGTGCAACTTCAGGAGTTCAGAAAAAAAATAGTTGCCACATTGCAACGATAGCTCGGCAGATGTTTTTACTCTCCCTAGTACTTGTAGCTGCCAGCTCTCTCTTTCCTTTTTGACTCAAGTAGAAAACTTTTACACCTGAACCATGTTTAGGTTTTGTCCATTTGATCCCTGGAGCTGAGGGGTGATCAGAATATGCCCATGACGATGGTATAGGTAAGACCAGGGGCTTTCTGGTGGCCGTGGTATTGCCGGACACTGCCGTCACTTTTCTGTTTAGCAGTTGTTGATATCATCCACCCACGTAGTGACTGAATCAAGACCTTCTGTTCCTGGAATGGGGACCTGGAATAGTAAGGGTTAAGTTTTAAGTCCCTATTTACAGGAGCTGGTGTATCTCAGGATTCACTCGCTGGTTTTGGTAACAGCGGTATCAGTGGGTAAAACATACCATTTCTCCTCACTTCTCTCAAAAGTCAGGGAAAAAACAGATGGGTATTCCTGCACTGAATCCAACAGTCCTTATTTTGCCTCCAAGAGGTTACTGGGAGCTTAGTCCTGGGGAATTCCTGAGCTCATCTTTGCTCCATGTGGAGCAAGGTCAGCAATTGCTATGGGAACCTTTGCCAGTTGTGCTTTCAGATGTTTAAAATTATGGTTATACTGCTTTATTTACATGCTTGTATTTTATTTCCAGGTGTTTTATAAGAACACAGCAGCTTACAGCACAGCACCTTTTTTCCATGCGGAGACTGTTCTAACGCCCGTAGCTCCTGCTGCCCAGGTACCCTCCGCTGAAGCAATCCTTTGGTACCGTGGAGAGTCACACAGTGCTGATCAGATTATGTGCAGCCTCTTACATCCACTAGTAAATGGGAATGCAGCAAGGAAAAGAGAATACCAGAGCTTTAATGGTTAGTGTAGTAAGTTGGAACAAACTGCAAAGCCTCTCTTTTCCGTAGCAGCCTGGCATTCAGAGGGACCCAGGACACGGAGGCGGTAACTGCCACTGGACACCGTTCCCCGCCTTCCCCAGACCAGCTTTCTGGCCAAAGTTCATGATTCGTAAGATTCTGCACTGATTTCGCTGTGAGCTTCCACATTTGCATAAGTAAAAGCTTCTGCAGCTTCTGCAAGGGGATTCTTAGTGAAATTGCAGTACAAAACATTGATATTATGTAATTATAGTAGTTCATCGTAACTTAAATTGTTACTTTAAACTTGCTCTAAGTGGCTCACAATGGAACTTTTGTATGACACACCTACAAAACAAATGAGTTAATCACAATATGTGTCATTTTTAATTTTTCTCTTTCATTTTTCTTTCAGTCATTCTCTCTTTGTAATTAGCATGAAGACTATCCTTCAGTCAAAACTAGCCACCTGGAAAGTTTCAGCTTGTAATATGCAGCTTTTTTTGTGAATTATGAATGTGCAAAAAAGAGACCTTTCTCCCCACACCCCCTTCCTTGCATAATTCAAATATGAATGAATGAATTTTATTCAGACTTGTGAAAAAAAAATATCATATTTCAGCTGATAACAAGCATGAAAAAATTCAGATGAAAGGGATTTTTTTTTATTATTTTTTTTTAAAGAATATTATGAGCACGGGAGAACAGCAGGTTAAGACGGAAGTCTCAGTGCAGCCTTAACTATAACAATTGCCAGCAAGCAAATACTATATCCAAGCACTAAATCTTGCTTTGTGCTGCCCTGGTGCACAGTAGTGGGGAGAGAATAGAATAATAAAAGCCGTTCCCCTTATGCAAACAGCAGGGCATAGCACTCAACAGAACACAAGAAGAAGGTGAGCCTGCCTACTGTTCTGGCTTGCTAACCATATTCCCAAGGTCTGTGGGTTAGTTGTCACTGCTAGCTCCAGCCAGCTAGCAAATGTACTTCAAACACTCGCAAGGGGCACGTTTTGGTCCTTTCCAGAAGAACACTTTACCAATTCATTGCCTCCAAATACACTGTTCTGTTAAATAAAGTATTTGAAGGAAGTTCATATAAGCAACATGGTGGTTTAACAGGTCAAAAAGGGAATGGAATAGTTGCTAGATTTTTTCTGATTAACCGTGTATTTTAAAAAAAATACGGAGCTGTGAAGCAGGCATTATGTGCAAGCCCTCACTTTACCTCACTGCTTTTCAAGCAAAGCAGGCAGAGATTTTGGTCCGTGGCAGTACCACTTTGGCAATGAACTATCACAGTAAGGAAAGACTGCGATCTAAACCACATTTCTGCATAGTGTTTTCTCTTGTTCCTAGTACTGCTCTGTTGATAACCCCAGCTCTCCTTTTCTACCTAGAAAACAGGATTAAAGAAACATTAATTTATCTTACTGTTTATCAAAAAACTGTCTGCTACTGTGGCTAAACAGTGGTGAGTACGTCAGCATTACCTTATGGCTTCACGTCAATTAGAGGATCAACAGACAGGATTTTCATGTGGCAAGCCTGGACGTAAAAAAAATCCCCTTCTATTCTGACACGAGTGGGCTGTTGCGAGTTGAGTTTGGCAGTAAGCGACCAAAATTGAGTTGTCAGCATCATCTTGCGTAGTGGAAAAAGTTGTTGCTTTCTTGTGCAGATGCAAGAGTTTCTGTGGGAAAACAGAACATAATCACGGTTCTGAATGTCTCTGTGGATTGGTAATGTCTCTAATACATGGATCACTTGTGCAAATTCAGTCCCAGCTGGATGGGAAATTATTGAAAATGGTTGTTGTTTGATTGATATAAAATGAGTTGTCAGCTTGATTCAATGCCTCCAGGGCAGATGTCCACAGCATAATTGGCACCTGTCAGAAGCAAAGAATTCCTTGGTACAGAGTAACGACTACTCACGCAACCGCCCAAAATAGTCCTTGCGTGCCAGGGCTCAGAGAAGGCGGCAGGAAAAAACAGTTCCTACTTTTGGGGCAGGATCTTTTATGCCATAAAGCCAGCAAGACATTTGACGTGACACTTGGCGCAGGCCTTTCCCTGGGATCCTGGCTAGACACGATCAGCTATCCTGCTGTTTGGTCAACATTTTCCCTGAGAATTAGAAGAAAACAGATACATTCGGTTATTTGTTATTATTATCATGGCAAATGTATATTTATAAAGAAAGCTCAATGAAGAAATTTTTACAGATTTGTTTAAAAAAATGTTGTGAAGAGCTTTATTTTCTTATTTCTTGAGCAGTTCTCCTCACAGCAATAGCTTAACCATACAATTAGGGAAACGAGAGAGTGTCTTCTCAGCAAAAGGCAAGGCAAAGGGGCTGCCAGTGCAGCAGTGTCAGCATTACCCTGTTTCCCGACAGTGAACAGCGACCTGGTGTTTACCACGGGCTGGATTAAAATGGAATTTTTCCTGTAAGTCACCAGATAGCTGTCACATGGTTATTACTGCCTTTGAGCGAGTGTGGTACAGCTAACAACAGGAATGAATTCAATTGCCCATCACCAATCTGTCGAGCTGGCCACCTTCTTCACGGAGCTGGTGCTTTGGGAGGTATCAGCTGAAGGGCTTTCCATTAAAATTCATTTTACTGTCTTCATCTAGTGCATGGTTCAACTTTCCTTCTTTCCTTTCATCTCTGTTTCCTCCTTTAGATTATTTTTCATTATGCCTCCCCCCCCAACACACAGGCGCTTTGCCTTTCATCTCTATGTGTATGCTATTCCAGCACTTGTCAGCCCCAGCAGGAGGGACATGGTAGAACCAAACAATATGATACGTTAGGTGGAAGAAAATATTATTATCAGACGTCTTAGAACAATCATTTATTGTCACGCTTTAAAGAGGTCTGCTATGTTATTTGTTGTATTATTCTGTATTAGGTACATGGTTTAATTTTACAGGCATTATTAATCACTAAAATATATTACACTTTCAGGCAGGATGTTAACATTTTAAATGCATTCATCTTGTTTCTTTAAACAGAAACAATGGGCCTTCTGCACTGCCCTCCCTCCCCTCTAGTCAATAAATCCTTTCTATTGATTCAGGAAATAACTCTAAGCACAGTTTTATATTTTAAATTCCACTAGCCACACTCAGCCATATAATTTTGCTTAATAACAAATGGATCCTCTATTTTTTGCTGGTTACTACATGTTTGGTTATCAAACTCAGCTTGAAAGTACTGGGTAGAAGAGCACAAAACCTATAATGGCAGTGAGGCACCACAAGAGATTTCCTAAATGAATGTCACAATAAGATAAATATCTGTAAAAAGTGTGTGTGTGTGTGTGTGTGTGTATGTAAAAAGCAGCCTCATCAGTAGATGAATGATAAATGAAAAATCCATCAGTGAGTATGGATTCCCTTGAGCCAGCCTGGATCAACAGACAATATGGATTTTTGATAATTCATGGCTTTGCCATTATTTATTCTCTCCTGAAATACCCATTGCAAATCTCTGAGAGATAATTAGAGAATTATCATATTGCTTAACTAAGTAGTGCAAATTTTATTATATTCTATGTATCCCAACCTAGGGCAGTATCATTAGCGTTGTTTAATTGTTACAAATATAGTCATCGCACTTTAATAAATTGCCTTCATTGTCAATATCACCAATCGACTATTTCTCTTCTCTTCATGTTCCTGGATAGGTTAGTTACCAGGTAATCCTGCAGTTAATATATACCACAATGAGGCAAAATGTAAGAAAATGCAAAGGTCAAAACCATGTTTCTATTATGAAAAAAATGAATGATAATGACATAATTTTTTCAGCTCATCAGCTTCTTTGCTAAGTGCCTCTGTTATTGCCAGATCAGTAGTGTATAACAAAGAAGTGCTTTCTGTAGGCTGCTTCATTAGCCTGCCCTGTAGGACCTCACCTCAGACCTTTCACTAATCTGTTGGCCAGCTCAATAGCCTTGTTAGTTCTATTCACTTCTTCCTGGCAGCGGATTTTCTCAGCTGTAGCTCTCTCAAAGGCAGTGGTTAAGGCAGCCAGGATTGTGTCTAGTTCCTTCAAATAAAAACAGTAAGAAACAACTTTGGTCATTGTAAGAACACAGAAAAATATTTCTGCTGTCCCATTTTATATTTCTGGAAGTTAAGTTACACAGCGCAAGGAAGATGTAAACATTAACCGTGCTCAGAATTTTGTCTAGGTTGTGCTCCAAAAGTGGATTCTGGAATACCTGGGGGAAAAACAATGTGCCCGGTCTTCTGATTTCCCCCATTTGTTCAGAAGTGCCTGTAAAATGAAATTCCAAACTTGATCTTATATCAGTAAAAAAGGAATGTCACCTTCTCCTGGAGAATTCTGAAATGAAGTGAAATATATTATATTTCTTATCACAGCTGTATATACTCTATGGGAGATCAAAAACGCTGCAAAAATGGCTATTTGGAAGCTAAAGAGAACAGAAAGGTTTAAAGATGATAGATAGAATAGTTGAAAATGCACGAGCCGGTGTCCTTTGCTGACTTTCAGTCAGACTACGCTTCCCAGTGCACAAACTGTTTCTGAAATTCAGCCTGAAATCCCCAGCCACCTTAGATTTGGGAGCAAGCAGCTCAGTGTCAGGTCCATCAAAGCCTTTAAGCACACAAACAGTCCCACTGGGTCAAAGTCTTAGTTATTCCCAGAGGGAGGAGTGGAAGATAATTCAGCATGGATGACTGAGCATGAGGACAAGGCAAGAGCGACATGCGACTCAGGAGAGTCGCAGGCAAAGCACCCGAACGACTCTGAGTGCTGGAGATAAACTGGCTGCAGAGCTGACACAGGGGAGAGCAGGAGAGCTCTGTCAGACCCCAGGGCACTTGAGAAGAGGTGTCCTTGGGTGCATGTGGGCAGAGCAAGCAGCTGGAGCCCGGGGCTGCCCGGGCAGGCAGCGAAACGCAGGCGAAAGAGGCGCAATCCCTCCAGCAGCAAGCTCGGCTCGGCAAATAGGTGTCGGTGCAGCGTTCCCCGGGGAAGGTCAGAGCTGAGCATGGCTCTTGGGAGAGGGCTGTGTTTTATCCCAGCTCTGCTGCTGACGAGCTCTGTGCACTTTGGGGACATCCGGGGCCATCGCTGGGAATCTCCCCAGGGGGACGCTGAGTCAGCGCCTCGGAGCACCTTACAGCTTCCTACCTCCAGGACACCATGAGGCAGAGCCTCTGTGTGTCGTAGGACATAAAAAGGAACTGGCTGACGTGACAGATACTTTATTGGGAAGGTTTGGGAAAACAGAGTAAATTACAGAACATTTCTAAGCAGAGCCCAAAGATACCCTTTAAGGACCGGCCCAGTAGGAACTTGCGGCACCCACCCACCTATGGGGATTCAGGAATGAGCAGAGCCTGGGAGCAGGGGCACGTTACCACCTGCCTTCCTTCGTGTGCCTCCGTGCAAGGTGAGAGCAGGCAGCCCTGGGTTAGAAACGTGCCCTGTCAGCAAGGCTGAGTGAGGCGCACGGACCGACTCCTGGCTCTCCTTCCTGCGCAGGGATGATCCAGGCGCTGACCAGGAACTCGCCGTGCATGAAGACGAGCATCCGCTATGGTCCCAAGGCGTGTCATACGGCTGCAGAGGCTGGGGATGTGGCCCAGTCATTTACCTGAAACTATTAAAAATGTTAGTGAGTGATAAATTATACTGGCAAATAGCTTTGCTTTATACAATGAATCATTCTCGAAATACCTCAGAGAAAGGTATTATAAATAATTGAATTTTAGAGGCTTCTAGAATGACCGAAAGAAAGCATTTAAAATACCATTAGTGGTTCTAACTTTAAAGTTCAGGTCCTTGGGCCAACCAGCATTCAAGCTTTCCCTGAGATTTCTGTCTCCCACTGTGGTGCACTCCTACAAAGCTTGTTGCTTGCGATGTATATACATTGCCTATACACAACTGGCAGCTGTCAAATAGGCAGCAGTAGGTCTGCAGGTGAGATTGAGGACCAGCACTTAGGCATTGAACTTAGTGGGTGGAGAGAGAAAAAAGTGGAACCGCTACCTGCCGTGCCAGGCGTGGGTGCTGCAGCTCTCATGGCGGGGAGCAGACCTTGCTCGAAGCTGGTTTTAGCAGGTCGTTCAGGAACGAGGAATGATTTTTTACCGTAGTTTTGACTCTACTAAGCCAGGCTGAAACACATCGTGTGCTATCCTGCCCTCAGACCTTTCAACGTTCAGCACATCTTCTTGTAGAAGAACAAAATAAAAATGAGATACCTGAGGTGAAAATATAAGTGGACAACAGAAACATAAAAGATATAAATATATATACACACACACGGCTAAACAATGTAAGAACAATTTCAGTTCATGCAGTGAAACCCAGGACTTGTGGAAGGTGCCAGTGGCAGTGAAAGCGGTGGGGTGTGGAGGGACAGGAGCCACATGGACAACTGGAAGTTGCCAGCTCCTCCACAGATTTTTTTTCAAGGTTGCATCACGTGCAGCACTGTGTGCCAGGAAAGGTGCGCAGCTCACTGTTGGGTGCCACTTCTTCCATCTCAGCTTTTTCTACCTGATTTGCAACGAGCGCCCCTTCCCAGTACCCCTGCTCAGCTAGCAAGTTATCTGCAATGTGGGATGGATTTGGGCGAGGACAGAGAGGCCAAACTGCAGGTGAAGAGCAGAGCTGCCGCAACACTACTCCCTATTCAGTCCAGAACAATCAGGCCCTTAATGTGTTACAATTCATTTGACTATCCACATTTTTGACTTTCTGTAAATAATGTGCTAAATGGATAAAAGAAGATACCATTTTTCCTTCTTTCCCCTGAGTTACTGATAACAAGACAAGTTCCTTCCCTTACAGTTTGTGCATATAAATGTGATTAATGTAAAAAAAAAAAATTAAAGTGCCAAAATCTCTTTCTCTCTCTCTTTTTTTAAAGCATTGCCCTTTTCAAAACAAGGGGAAATTCAGTATAGTTTCAGTGCCACAGTGATCAAACAGTGTCACATCACTATGGCAATTGCTGCCCAGGCCAGGAATACAGATCAGCTTTAATTGTGCAACGCCTTATTGCTGGTGCATGTCAATCAGAACCTATGAATTGAGAAAAATTTGCTCTGTTCATTCTGTTAAATGATGTATCCAATTAAACCTGTTAGAATTCATGATCTTCAGTCAAGGTTAAATGAAAGTAGTTACTCCTGTCAGCTAGGTGATTAAATGCTGCCTACATCAGGCACATTTATGTGCAAAATTAAAATTTTGGTATAAAGCATGAATCTTTATGCATGCCAGTTAATTATCTTGCGGTTCCTCCATTTATTAAATGCCCACTGCATTTCTTCTTAATCATCAGCTTCCTTTCAAAACTTATTTCATACTCTACATTATACCAAATTTCAATGTTTAAAATGAAATGCTTTCTCAATGAAAACTTCCTCTTTTCAAGGGTTTGGCTGTTGCTATGTTACTAAAGATGGCCATTAACAGTTTTTTGAGTCATTATGCAGAAGGTCTATTTGTGTTGTTTTGTTCGATTCTGAGCGAGCGTGATAGGAATCCCTCGAGTTGCTGGTCGGGCAGTTCCTCCTTCCCAGAACTGTTTGAGTTCTGCTGCACGCCAGCCAACTTCAGCACACGGCCAGGCAGCAGTAAAATGAACCGTGGCCGCGCTGCTGCTCCTGTCTTGTGCAGGGATGGAGGGACAACGGGGCAGTGAGCACCTCGGCGGCAGGGCCAGCAAAGCCAGGCTGGGCGCACGGGTGCCGCCGACACCCCAACCTCCAGGCAGGGCCCTCCTGATGCCCATGCTGTGGGTTTGGGGCTTGGTCCCCTTCCTCCTGCCAGCCTGCAGAGCCGTACCTGCATTCCCTTCGGTCTGGCAATGTGATGTGTCCTGTTTGCCCTAGGCAGCTACCACATTGCAATATCATATTTTAATTAGAAGAAAAATTATGTGTTGCCTGCTAGAATTAAATTAAATTGCACAGTTATATTTATAAGATGCAGTATTGGCAGGATCTACATGCTATATGAAGAACCAGAATACAGGTGTATTATAGTGATTTGTAGCTGAAACATTTGCTAGAAATACGTCCAAAGCAGAGTGATACCAGATGCTAATTTAGTACCTTAAGACAACGCTCTGTGCTCAGTTCGGAGCACAATTTCACATATTCTATGTAAGCATTTATCCCCTTCCATTATGAAAAGATATTAAGAACCTTTGTTACAAACAAGCAACATAAAAAATGTGTCATACCACTTCATGACTACTAATGAATAATATCATTTTAAACAGACTGGGAAATAAACTAGTACAACACATTTTACTAAACTAGTACTATAAATATGCACAAGGTTGTTATTAAAGATAAATGCACACAGTAATTTTCTACTTGTAGGTTTTACAGGTATAATTTTGCATCATACAATATTTTTTAAAACATCACAGGGACGGAACCCAACGGAACGACTGACTGGCAGCGATTCCCTGGGATCAATATGTGATGTCTCCATCTATCCCTGAGGGCCCACATAAATTATATCGTGGTAGCGTGAACCTTCAAGACGGGTGACGTGATTAACTTGTTCAGGGTCACAACAGGAGCGCCGGGTGACAAGGATTTCCCACCTGTGGCACTGCGGTACAGCAGCCGCGTTTGCAGAGGTCCCGCAGGTGCCAGCGTGGGCAGGCGGGCTGTGGGCAGGTCAGCCTCAGCTTCACGTTTCTGAGGGGCAGCTCGGTTTCGCTGTGCCGCACACACCCTTCGCAGCGGCCAGAGTTGAGAGATGTGTTTTGCAGCGTGCGAAGGTACGAGTGCCGCGCACACGCCTGTGCCCAGCCTGCGAGCCTCCCTGGGCAAGCGCGGCGCAGCAAGCAGCGGTGCCTGCTCCAGCCTTCCCTTCCCAGCCGGCAGCAGGCTCTGCTCCAGGCCCCAGGGAAGCCGCAGACAAAGGACGCCTTCGCTCCTGCTCCCCTATCAGCTACAAATAACAGACTTCTCCTTCCCGGCAGCTGCGGAGGAAAACACAGATATTTTTTCCTTTTTTGTTCGGCAAATATAAGCTGTAAGTTAAAACCCAATATCTTTAGATACCTCAACAAAAGAGGAAGAAAGGGAATCTTCACACTCACAGAGAATAATTCCTCGGGGGCTCTGGCAGGAGATGGCGACGCGCCAGGGAAGGTAGTTGGAGAATAAGCCTCTTCACAGGTTTCTGGGATGTCTCTTGCTGAACCGCTTCAACTCACTTGGACCATCTAGAACTTATATTTAATTCCTATTCTTTTTTCTCTACATGTTCTTACGTTCACTCCAGTCCTCCAAAACCAGATATCATAAGCTGTGAACCCCAGGCCCAATGTGCCTTAATGTTACACCGTGAAACAATACTGGCAGGACAATTTATTTCTGCTCAAAACAATTTCCCCATCTTAAAATTGTGATTGTTAGGTTAACATCCCATTGAGATGAGAGAAGAAAAGAGCTGCAGTTTCAGGTTGTGTCTAAAATTTCAAGGAAGGCAAGCTG
The DNA here is from genome assembly GCA_013399095.1 of Psophia crepitans. Taxonomy (NCBI): domain Eukaryota; kingdom Metazoa; phylum Chordata; class Aves; order Gruiformes; family Psophiidae; genus Psophia; species Psophia crepitans. The sequence goes on along the minus strand of VWZZ01000295.1, from coordinate 383,739 downwards.
CACTGATTTATCCTTGGCATACTGTTTTATATCCATAAGAGCAAAAAACTTCTTTTTAGTGGCAGATTAAATTGTGCAGAAACTGACTGACACGGATAAGGCAAACACCGCAGTCCGCTTAAACAGGCTGAGAGTTGCACATCAAAGACTGCTTGGCCACAAAAACATAAGTGTGTACGCACACACACTCTCTCTCTGGTTTATTTAATTTTATAAGCAATTTTATCTTTGATACACATGCAGTGCAAAAAATAAAATGAAATTGGCATTGAATTTTTAGTAGATAGATTTGCAAAGAATTTGGGGATTAGATTATAGTCATTTTCAGGAAACTCACTTAGAAAGTAATTAAGTGTATTTTATCCATTAATGATTTTTTTTGTTTGTTTTGCATTGTCCTACTGAAACAAACCTAAAAACTATGGAATGGAAGATTTTTTTTACTGAATATTATAAATGAATAGAACAAGGGTTGTTAATGTTTGTCATTTTCCTTATCTGTACACATGAATATGTTATACACTCATTTCCATTGCAAATGGAACATCAGAATGATCATTGCAAACTGAAATATACTTTACATTTCATTTCTTCATTTCTTTGAAAATACCACTGACAAAAATAATCAATTGCTGGTATTCTTGTACTAGAGCTTTGCAACTCAAGGAAAATGGAACGAGTTAATGGTGTCCATCCAGAATAAAGCAGGCAACAGACTCTGGAGGGTCATTATTATTCACTGCTGAAACAAAGTCAGCCTATGGAGCCAAACCATGACTGGGCAATTGTGCAAGGCACTGTACAAACATGTGCTCACCCTGCTTCCTGCACACCTCTCCTCCACTCTCCTCACATTTAATGAAACAATGTAAAGGCAGAGAGGAGATGTGACTCCTTACCATAGCCACATCAGTGAGTAAATACTGAAGAAGGAGAAGAGCTATTTGAGATAAAAGACAAGGTTGTCACAAGAGCCAACCTGTATAAAATGGCTGTGAATATCTTTAGCGTGCCAATTAGGAAGTTTCTATCCATCTGAGCAGTAAGGTTCTGGAGTAGCATTCCTATAGGAGCCATGGGACGCAAGAAACCTCCTAAGGCTGAGGAGAAACTCACTCTGTTTGAGAAAGGGCTTATAGGCTTTGGCTTTCTGCCTACCACGCTGTGTTTACTTTGCAAAGTGCAGTAATGTCTCCTTCTCATTTGGCACTAGAGACTTCCAAAATGTATTAATTAACAAATACAGTGAGAAATAGTGCCTAGCCCAAAGTAGCTCTTTCATCATAGAAAAGAGAACAAAAGGAAGAAAGAACTTGAAGAGCAGGCATCAACTCTGAGCTTAGAATAGCAGCTGAAGATACAGTAAAAAACCTACTTAAGATGGAAGGAGAACTGGTAGTCTTCACATAACAATGAGGCTCTGTTAGCCAGAAAATGAAAAATATGTAGAATAAATATGCAGAAACAAAACCGTAGGATGAATATATATCAGGAAGACAAACCACACCCTTCTGAACTGAGTGGAGCCAACGTCCACGTACGCTTGGTCTTACTGCTAATGGGACATGGGGTTGTACCCTGAAAACCCTTACTTATGCAAGTAATCCCACTAAAATCAATGGGAACCCATGACTGTAATGACTGCTTCCTTGTCTCCGCTTGGGATTGCAAGGTCAGGTCCATTTTCTGTGCAATATTGGATGAATGCTAGAAAATCAATATCTCTATTGAGACTTCTTCTTTTGGAGTAAAAATAAACCTGGATCATTTTGAGTTCAAATGTTCATTGTTCCTGGGTGTTTTTACAAATTCCTTTTGAAAGCAAAATGGTCAAATCAAAATGGAGTGAAATGCTCACCTTTTTGCTGTGTTTTACAGCTAGTTGTTATAACTAGCTTTGTAATGCCATAAAGGTTAAAGGCAACTTCATAGTTACTTTGTATTTATTCTCCATCAGTTAAAATAGACATAAGCTCAAGGTCACTGGTTTATAGTATTTTTGTTTTACCAATTCCCTCTATTCAAATGACTCAGGCCTGAGGGATGGCTGGGGGTAAAGTAAAAAAAGCACCAGAGTCCGTTGTTTCAGGAGCTTTGCTATATTATGGAAAATTTGTTTGTCTCTTTGCCATAGAAAATTCCAAGGAATGAGTTAGTTTCTTAATAAAAAGATTTCAGTGCAGTCATAGAAATATAACTTACTGTTGTGGAGCATTGCTTTGGTACCATGGAAAAAATAATCACTCAGTTCTGTTCACATGACGGGTTATTATTGTGCTTCAGTCACTACGGAGCACCTTCAACAACATTTGGTTTAAAATGCCTAAACCTAGCTCTGTATTTTTATTCCTAGTTTGCTACTAATCTACAACTACAGCTACTGGTAATTGTGTCCAAACTGAATTTTCATACTGAAATATGTTAAAGCAATGTTTGGTTGCCTTATACTTCACTTGTGGTGGGTCAAAAGGAAATTATAATCAATCCAAGGCATACAAATAAACTATTTAAAGGATTTTTCTAATAGCTTCAGGTTGTTCTGCAGCAATGGCAAGACCTTGTTGGCTTGAACGAAAGTTTAAGACTCATTTCATTATGGTGGAGATACGAAGTGATCAGCTACCTGTCTGGCATGAACAGTAGGCTGCGGTAGAATCCAAACAGTGGTTATAAAAGAGGTCATCTCACAGAAATTAACAGCTAATTCCTTTAATATTATTATCAAAATACCTTAGAAATGTAAATCCCACCAATTAGGAGGCTAATGAACAGGAATTGGTGTGCTTTCTCTCACAGAAAGTTCCTTAAACTTTTGAGAAAATACATCCCAAATCCATTCTGCATCCACAGGACTCTAGACCTGAAGTGTTTGGTTGACCCAGCTCAAATATTTTTCCCAAGGAATTCTATTTACCAAGTATTAACAGAAGGACCAGTTTTCTTTTAGTCCAGCTTAATGGGAATTCTGGATGTTCAAGAAATAAAACCGCTTTGATGCCCAGTTCAGCTAAGGCGATTGTGTTGTTCCTGGGACCAATACGAAAGTATGGACTTCCCCTGGGATTCCAGCACAGCTGGATTTATTGGCATGCTGGGGAGCAAACCCAAGGATGTGTTCAGTGCTCACTCCCTTTTACCCAGCCCTGCACGGCTTGTTTCCCCCCTGCTGTGTGACACATTAGCCATACCTTCTTCCACTCTTGCACCACTGAACAAGTGGCTGCAGCTCTGACTGCTGACATTACTGACAAAGCAATGTTCAGCAGCGTACAACAACAAGCTGCTGTAACACATATTTACCTAATAACGTACACTTTTCAGATACACCATGCTTGTATTGCTTCTGGAGCTGTATTACTCATACAACATGTTAACTAGCACTAACATTCTTAATAGGGCAAAAAAAAGGTAATTGAAAATCCAGGAGAACAATTGGGACCATTAAAACCTCACACAAGCACAGCACAAGGCGACAGCGAGTGATCACCAGTGTCTTCATTGTGTACCCTGCTTTACTTCATTACCTGGTTGTTATATTATTAATGCAAGAAAAAGCTAGCCCAGAACCTGAAGCCGTCGACAACACTATACATTCTGGTTTTTAACTAACTGTGCTGGCTACATTGTAAGAATAAAAATATTCCAGTTCTTGGAAAAGTATAAAAATTAGGCATCAAAACAGGTCAGATACTTACATATATCTTTTTGATGTGCTCATATGATAGGAGAGCAGATTGATAAAGGACAGAAGAAATGCTAAATATGCACCATGACAAACAGTGAAAAATTAAATCTTGTAACTAACATTAATTACACTCTAGTAAGATGAATAGGCTGCTCATCATTAATGAGAATGTACACCTTTGTCTAAGTTTCACATCTACCTGTGATAAATGTGCTAATGGCGATAAAATACATCATAGTAACATTTGAATTAACAGCACACTAATAGATTGACACACGAGTATGAATAAAGCATTTAATCATAAACATTGTACCACACCCAACAGCAAATTTTCTTTTTGCGTGTATATCAAGCAAAATGGATAAACATTACAATCTTCTTGTAGTTTATGCTGAGATAATAAAATAGTATTACCTCATATTATCCCAATATTTGTAATTCAGATTATTAAATACTTACGTGGTGCTTTTGGGAGACATTCAGGCAGTTTAATTAAACAGTAAAGGGGATTTCTGAATAGAAAGGGTGGGGCTTGATCTTAGTATAAACTACCCACTGACTCTCACCCATGTGCCAGGGATGCAATATTCAAGCAGTCTTCATGACGGACTGACTCCAACACTTATTAAAGGATTGACTTTAATTTATCCTTAATGAAAATCCAAGCAAGCTCAATAGGCTACAATGCTCATCTGTATCTTTAGTAACCTTTCTCTCCTGTGTTTCCAGTGCCTTTTTCCTGGTGGAGAGGCACAGGAATGATTGAGCCGCGCACGCAGGACGAGTGGTCAACGCTGCCTTCTGTGCTTGGAGAGCACAGAGCCGCAGGCTACTGCAGCCGCCCCGTTTTGTGGAGCTGGGGCGGGCAGCTGCCATGCCATGCCCTGTGCCTCTACAGCAGCCCCACGGGGAAGGTGCCCGGGTTGGCCACCTCACACAACCCCAACAGGCATGTCCCTGTTCACCCACTGCCCTCCGAACGGCTCCTGAGGCACCTGGGAATGGAACCCACTTCTCTTTACCTGGGAAGGGCCACCTCGCAACACAGCTGTGTTACCCACTGCCACCGCTGAGAAAACACATGGAAATGCTCGTGCTCTGTTACGGACAGGGTCTCGGCCAGGGGTGAGCAGATATTCTCAGCTGAGGTGAAGTAGCTGAACTGAGAAGTAGCTGGAAGTGAAAATTCATTACACTGCTCTCCCCTGGTAGAGGAGACTTTGTTCCTTCGGCTGACAAGTGATTTATGTTGGGCATGGAGCCAGAGCACACGGGCACTTACAGACACAAGCTTCCCTCCTCGCCCAGGGCCAAAGCTCCCAGCATGGCTGGGAGGGAAGAGGGCTGGATTTCACTGCCCAGCTCCTTCTCTCATGTGCTGTTCCCAAAGTCTCCACTTCAATGAAGAGCTTGACAGGCAGCAACCAGAAAGCGGAGGGATGAAGGAGGAGGAGCATGCAGGGTCAGTAGCAGCAAGTAGGGCTCTGCTACAGGTAAGACTAACAAACAGTGTAAGGACCAGCTGTAATTCACAGAACAAACATTGTGAATTAGTTAAACATTGCTGAGAGGGAACTGCTTTAACCTAATAATTTCCTGAAGATCATTCAAACAGTGCAAGCCCATCAGTGTATTTTTAATGCAATTAAGCAGATGGTTTAAAATACTTTAATTACTGGCAGATTCACCTAGGCTGCACAGTAGATGACAACGGACCTGTGCAGTGCCTGCTATGAAATGGTGTTATAAAACCCGCAGAGACGGTATACAAGCAATGTACACTACTCAAGCACAACTCATCCATCTGCATGGGCCACAAAAAGGCTCTGCAGAAGGGCAGCATGCCTGTGGACACAAGCGAAAAATCGTGCCTGCTGCCGTCCTTGTGCCGATTACCTGCTGGGGCAGGCTACTGCAGCGTCCCGGGCAAGGGAGTCCCCACGTGCAGAGCAAGGCACGCGCACGTGGCCAAGCGCTTCGCTGCAGCTTTCCTCTTCTGTCTAAACGGATCTCATCAGGAAAACTGAAAATCTTGAAAACTAACGTACGGATTTCAAACTGTTTATTATGCTTTATACTATTCTGCTACAGCACAAGCGAGCAAACCAGCCAGCAACATAATACAGTATGACTGCACTGGTAGCCGTCGTACTTATACCGAATATATATATTTTATTCTTTCTTTGTTACACTAAATGATATGTTACCCTAGGGCTGTTTTCCTTTGCATTCCAGCTGGCAAGTTATTGATTAGGGGAACACTTCTGAGCTTCTTCCTCCCATGCAATAATCTTTATAATTTCAAATTTCTAAATGCTAAAAGTGGACTAATGCAAGAGGGAAGAGTTTCCTCTGCTATTTCACATACTTAAGGAGAAGATGTTATCGATTCATATGCTCTGCTCTGAAAGTGCTTTGCTAAGGCTGTAAGTATTATTATTTTCATTTTAGCAAGCAGGAAAGTGGCACACAGATTGCCCAAGGTCACCCCACAGATCAGTGAGAGAACCAGGATTAAATGCAGATCTTCTGGGTCCCTGTGCAGAGAGTATTCTGCTGAGCTATTTTTGGAAAGTGAGGACCCTCCAAATGAAGCATGGCCATGATACACAACACAGTATAAAAATAATTTATGATATTCTAAACATCTTTTCTCTAGTACCTTTAACAGTTATAAGCATCAAGTGAGTTCTTTGCATTAACAAAAGAAGAGCTGAAAGAAGCAAAAATTAGAAATTTCAAGCTGAAGAAATGTATACTAGTTTAACTCTTACCTCCTGGGCTCTAATGATGTTAATAACCCCAGCACTGTGTGCAGCAGCAGCTGAAATTTTGCTTGCACAAATTTTGAGTTGAACTCTGGGTCATGGAGATGATAATCTTTTACAGTTTTAAGAATAACTGCAGAAATGTATTCCTCACCAAAATTAATAAGCGCTTGCAGAAATCCATCTACCTAAAGAAAAAATGGAAAAGATATGTGAAGATTTACTTATCAGGTAATAAAATTTGAAGCTTCCTGAAATTTCAGTATGTGCCACAAAAATACCAGTTTTATAAATTGTGGGTCATTACCAGCAGTGCTAAAAAATGGTTCAAATCTGCTTTTCATATATATTTTGAATGTTAGTTTGGATATTTCTTCAGACACTAAATCTGTTCTTCTTTCTAAACCTTCCCTTTACTGAAGTTTATTGTGATCTGAAAATACAAGCCTGTCTTTACCAATAAAATTGTCTCCCACTTTTTCCATATCTCCTTCATGTAACCACAGTTTAACTGTGCAAGTTTAACTAGCAAGAGTACAGAGAAAAGTAAATAAGTGACCTCACATACATAGAAAGCAAAATATAGGTCACATATTTAATTATGTCATTCTGTTTGTTAAAAAGGAAAAAGCAATTACAAATTCTAAAGGACAATCTGGGGGAATGTTGCAGTTTTGCTTCAGTAAAGGCTGTCAATATATAATGTATAACACTCAGTTCTGGCCTTTACTTTGCATGAGCAACTCCCACTGATGTCAGTGTGTTCAGACTGACTGCAGGATACTATTTTCCCATGTCTCCTATTGCTGTTTTCAAATGGATGATGCTGGTTTTTGAAGCCCACAGTTCTGAATATCTTTAGTATTAGGCATGACCTTTTTTATGCAGGCTTGTTCTCTGATCTCAACAAGTCCTCTGGGTAATCTGGCAATTTGCTAACAACAGCCTCATAAAGAAAAATAACACAAAGCTTTCACTCTACATGCAAACTATGCAAATGCTGTATATCTCAAGAATGTGTTTTGCAATCACTGTTTTAAATGTCTGTGATCCTTGGGATATTCTAGCTGTTCCAGGTTATGGGAAACAATCTCTGGAGACAAACATTTAATTGGACTAATGACTGATTTACTAATATGAACTCCACTTGAAACGTGCAGTAATTTATTTCTTTTATTCACCAGGGACCAGTGTTTTTCTGAAATAGATCAGTAAGAAACCAAAGTAACAAAATATTTTAGATTCACTACTTTGCAGAAATGCAACTTTTAAATGTTTAATCTAAATGAGGTATTAACTCCAGTGGGTCAATCATTAAATTTAAGCAACAACTTGATTTGTCTTATTTTTTTCATTGATCAATAGATCAAACTGGGTCTTCCAAGTAGTGGCATGACTAATCCCTGGGACAGAACTGATTACAAAACTATTAATGATTAATAACTCAGTATAAACTAAAATTCCACCTATGCAGGAGTCAAGGTGTGATCTTCATACACAGGGTTTCCTGACATGCTCTGTACTTCCACATGGAACTGCAGAAGGAGGTGTGTGCAGCCCTGCACAGACACTGCCTTAAAGCATACTAGAAGACAGACTGATGAAAAACTTACACCCCCCCTTGGAGGCTTTCAGCAGTTTTATGGGCAGCTATGACAGTCAATTATTTTACTTTTTAATTTCAGTATGTTGTTACTTTGTATGGCCATCAACAGATTTCCAGTCATTCCTTTTACTGGAAGACTGGGGTTATATTCTCAAAGATACGGATACCAACATGTGAAGAGTTAGAAACCTAAATGTGTTCCCCAATACTCCTACCTCAAACAATTTTAAACTGGTAAGGACCAATACAATAAACCTTCAATTTTCCATTGCACCAAGGGGAACAGAGCAATCTGCAAAGTACATATTGGTATCTTCTCCGCCTCAGACCTGTCAACCATATTTTTGTACTCTGTCCTTTACAGTACCACTAAATTAAAGAGAAGCATATCTGGTATGCTTACTTTCTAACTCAGAACAGAATTTTGCAGCCTAATACACTGGGAAGTGTGTCTTTTTCCAGATGTGCATTCTGAACTCTTCCTATTTATACTTTTCAACCATTTAACTTCAGGTAGCCTGGGCTAGGCAGAGCATAACTGGAGAAAAGAGCAGACTAGAGGCTGGATCACAATCTTGACATTGTAAGTCTGCTGTACTATGATTGCATGATTGCTGCTGGGGAGTGTCACACCACCACTCACAAGAACTGTCACTTCACCCACCTGAAGGCATCCAGTGCAACATCTAATCTTGTTCTCAGCCTAACCCATCAGCAGGGTTTGTGCAGTTACACTGCTCCTAGCAATTAGGAAAGAAGTCCTCGTATTTTTCCTCCCATGAAAGCTTCTGGAAATGTTTCCACTTGCCCTTTTAGGGATACGAGACACAAAGAAAATTCTTTATCTTTTAGGAAATTCAGTATCTATATGTTAAAGATCCATTTAACATTAATGAAGAAATTCTTTTTCTCTCCACAATTATTGTTATATAACAACTGTAAGGCTTTGAAACCTTACTCTCTATTTCGTGTCTCATCAGAGCTCCTATGGAACGACCGAAGATTGGACCCTTACACAGAGTAGACAGGATTCAATCTACCCATGCCAACCCATGAAGCAAGGCTCCAACTTTAAAATGTGGTGCTTAACTGGGTGTCAGAGCTTGCAAGGGTTGCGAAGGATGCAATGTTGAAACTGAACCTTTGGTGCCTGACATTATCAGGTACATGAAATTCATCAGCATGATAAGTGTTCCCCTCATGCAGTATCAATAGCCATCTTTCTTATGTGGTATGAAATTAATCCTTCACTTGAAGCAACTTTCTCTTGGTCACTATATCTTATTTCTTGGTGACAAATGGACGGGATGTGCTACAGAGGAATCCAGCACAAAGGAGATGAGGCACTGTAAACAGGCATGCTGTAAACCTCCCACTGTCAATCTCTTTGGCATTTCAGCACTGCTGTCACCAGCTGCTCAGCAGAATGATAAAAGTTAGTATTTCCCAAGCCTCAAGCAGAGTAAACGGGCTTTTTTAACTTTTTCACACATGGGCATTACTTGGGACTTGCAGGCATCCAAGACACGGCGAAAACGGGGTACACTGTTGGGTAGGTGTTGGCTCCCCAAAGTACATTAGAGCAAGCAATGCTGAACACTGAGTTTTCTGCATGTGGTTGTCTGACGTAGTGCAGTCTGAACAAGTCTGATAATGACAGCCCTCTGTCACAGAGTTGCATTAATAGTACATATTAGACTGAAATTTCTGAAGCTTCTTCAGAAAAAAGATTTTCTGTGGCACCCATCTGGGGAATCTGGGTTTATGACCTACATCTTGGAGCCTTTATGCTTCCTAAAAACATAACAACATTTAAGAAGCACGTTCTTTGGCAATGTTTAAGTACGTCACATTTTGCAGAAATAAGATTGCAAAGGGGCTTACAATTAACTTGGGAACACATTTGGAATTTGACAAGCTCCTGCCTTTTCTGTGATCTTTGATATTTTATTGAAATATCACTAGGAAACCTATACCTAGCAATAAAACATCATTTAGTTGAACTGTTCAAATAAAGCACATTTCTTAAACATGCTGACACACTTTTTCAGTTACCTTCTCCAGCTGTATCTTTCCAGTTTTCCAGCCTCAGTACTCTGGACTTTTCCTCCCAGAGACACAAGGGCCCATGGTGCTGCGTCACATTGGTTACAACTCAACTAGGCTCAGGGAAGTTCTCAGGTTTACCTAAAAGCTGACAAGATTCCAAAGCTCAGTTGTAAGAAGTAAAGAACCAGAACTTACAGCCAGGGTAAAAAATTCTAATCATTCTACCTCAGTGCAAGAAATAGAGACATGTTATTGTATTTAAAATATTTAAGACAGTTAAAAGCAGGGTCAGTTTTAGCAAGGTTGTCTTTACACTCTTGTTGCTGTTTCCTAACTCCTGCCTGACTAGCAACAATCTGGAAAATATTGCACCTCCATTTTCACACCCACTGCGGTGACGCTGCATAGCAAACAATGATTAGAGGGAAATGTATTTACAGACTAGTGAAACCAACATATTTACAACCTAGTCCAGCTCAGGAAACCCCTCAACTTCAAATTCAATTGCACAAGTGCAAATGACAGCCTATTTAACACTTGATTTAAATTTCAAGGTTTTACAAATTAAAGAGGCTTATTATGTATGCCATACTTCTAGCTCCGAAGGATACCATTTCTATATGAAAGCTACAAGGTTTGTGAGTGATCTATGAAGTTAAATAAAAACATAATTTTGACATCTAAAAATTTAAGCATTAATCATTCTATGAAAAATTGAGGCATACAAAGCGTCAGTCACAAAGATGATGAATTTGTATATTTGCAAATGAACAGATTATTTGTTAATGCAATAAGGCAAGTATGTGAAATCAGTAACCTACTGCCTTCTCTAATACTTTGCACCTCTTATTTCCATTAACACTCAATGAATACGCAATCTGAAAGCACAGAGAAGTGCTAAGAGGATGACTGTCACCAGCATCAGTAATGCTAACAACTGCCTGGCATTTCAATCAAAAGGAATGCGTGCAGTGGACAGAATGAACCAACGGGAATTGATTCCCAACCAGATGCTGAGCCAAACCACTTGAATTTATGCCCAGTGGCAATTGTGCAATAGCTGGAAGTTTGGATGCACATCCCTCATTGTGAGTACGGTCATACTAAAAAGGGTGAGTTAAATCAATGCAGAGCCGCTTTCAGTTGGATGTGAAGGCTAACAGAAATGTATTCTAGTTCAAAGCAGAGGAGCAGACTGTGACACTTGTTACTAAACACTAGCTGGCAAACATGACACAAAGAAAAGACCTGAGGCAGCCATCTCCATATCGATGGGTTGTGTATCACTGATGCAGGATATCAAGAACCTACTCTGTTTCTAGATTCCTGAACTTTCTTGGCAGCAAAGGTGAAATTCGAGGGGAAGAGTGGGGAGGGGGCCAGCACCACAGAGCGGAGAAGCTATATGCTCTACTCTCTGCTCACATCTTTAGGGTAAAGAGAAAAGACATTGCTGGGATCTTTGGACAAACACATAAAAAAGTAACAGGTACAGAATTGTCTGTAAATCAGTCCAAAGAAACAGATTCTGGCAGTGCAATTTTTCTTTACAATTGCTTAACAGGTGCTTTATTTGGGGTACAAAGCTGGAGCCTTCTCCCTGACCTCATACCTCTGATACAGAGGTAGTGATGTCATTGTACCCATCCCTACCAGTCACAGAGAAAGAGGACAGATTATCTTGTTCAGAATTGCATCCCTAAAAAATCAACATGGATCCACAGGCATTCTAACAGTAGACATTTCCCATAAAATGTGACTGCTCCACATACTGCCTAAACCCTGTAGCCAGGCCAGCTTTGAACTTAGAGCTACCCACTTGTACAGCTGCTCTGAGCAGCCACTGTCTTCCAGACAGAGAACAGCCTGGGCAGAGGGACAGAGAAAGAAAGCACTGGTCCTGCAACTCCCCTTCCAGGGGGATACAGCTTGAGCTATAGCAGTATGAATGAATAAATCACCACATAAACGTAAGTATGTACATGTAGCTGTAAATATTGTGTTTAGGTTTATATGTGCACTGGTGTATTTATATTACCATCATACAAGACATCAGCTCAATTCCACTTTATGTGGATGTTAACAGATATAAGTATGTTCTGTTCATTATCATCTGCAATGACTTTTCCTTTACCAAGTTTTTCTGTACACTACCCCATTTTGTCAATCTGTGCCTTGGTGTCTTTGTTTCTCTGATGAAGTTCTCTCTCAAACAGCAAGCTTAGACCTCAGCTCTTCCACCTAAATTATTACAGAAGAGAATTGGTAATTAAGTTTTAACAAGATTTAAATTATATTAAAAACAGACAGTTAAAAGGAGACACTGCCTTGGGCTTTGATGTAAATTTGTATAATTATTTTTAGTCCTCTGGAGGATGCATGATTATGTTTCTGTATTTATAAAAATACTGCCCTGGAGGCACCAAAATGAATTTTATAGTTGGCTGATTTGCATATTAATGCTAGTCAAATGTATTTTTTAGCAAATAAATGTCCATGACAGTTATAAAAATTTCCAAAGAATTTTATGATATTTTTACTTAGATCAATTATTTTTTAAAAATGTATGCTGTAAAGACAAAGTGAGAAAATCAGCACAGCGATAAACATATAGGAGAGAGATGAAGCAGATGAACTAAACAAATCACGTATGGATTTTTAGCAGGTTTTCACTACAAGAGTTTTGGTAAGTAAATGTTAAGTAAAGACTCAGAGTCTCATCCAAAGCTCTTTGAAAACACTTGGGCTGAAGATTTTTAACAATACACAGTTCTGTACATTTGCCTTCCTACAAAAACACGATCACTTGGAAAGACCCTTCTCTTGATCAAGTGTCGTTAGATACTTTTCAGAATGAAAATAAAACTAATTTAAAGATCTTACTTGCTACAGCCCAAAATCATAATCAGAGGCTGGAACTGTAATTTCCAAAATTTGTATCACCAGTATAGCAAAGGCTTGGGTTTAATGGTGGAAGATCAGGAATGCAGAGTCATCTCTTCTATGCTGCTACATACAAGAAATAGTAGTTAGGTTAAGATTTGTTGTTCTCATTTATGAATCTACCCTGTAAAATCCTAATAGAGTCACTGTTGTTTTTATCCCTTATTTATCTTGCATTTCATATTTTGTAAGAGGCATTTTCAAAGCCAGAAGTCCTACTCCTACAGTGCTAAGAAAAGGCATAGGCTTTTGGAGCCTGTCTGTGCAACCGCAGAATGACAACAACATTGTACTCGTTCAGGATCCAGTCCTATGTGTACATGTAGAGAAAACTCTTACCAGCAGCCAGTCAAAAGACAATGAACTCAATGGGAGATTTCTTTGTGCATGGATGGAAAAATTACAATCATAGTTAATAGTAATCCATTTTGTTATCAGGATAAATCCATTTGGCTTGCAGTTTATCTCCCTATGGAACTATGTATTGTCAGCTGAAATAATATATTATCATCAGTGCGATAATTATCGTTGTTATAATCTTAAACAATTATTTGGATTAGAAACTTGTCATATTGTCCAAGTTTATGAGGGGAACTAAATAAAAATTTTGTGATTTTTCCACACACAGAGTAGAGATGAAGTGCTGCTTGTGTGCCAAAAACGAAAAGAGAAAGTGCCATCTCAGTGTCTAATAGTAGCAGATAAGGTGAATTTTACAAAAATGGTTGAGTGTCAGTCAACTGCTGGCTCAGGGCAACACTTGTTAGGCCATGAATGAGCTGATTGCATGTTCAGAGCTACAATTTCCATGAAGTCTCATTCAAGTAGATAGTAATGATCATTATTTAACTGTTACAAAATGGTGTCACAAAGGCAATGTATACCTGACACTCTCCACTGGTCCGTTGCAAGAATAACTCCTGATTTGAGAACTTTTGCCCTATATACACGTTAGTCAGAATGTTTAAAGGAAAAGCAAAAATAATTTAAAAGTAAAATAAGAGACGAGCAGTTAAGACTGAGTAAAATGTTTCTGTGATGCTTCAAGGTTGATTGCCAATCACGTATATAGTCTTGGGGACGAAATAAGGTGGTCTGAAAAAGCAAGCAAAGAAAATTCTTGTGTTTCTTTTTTTAAAATCAAGAAATCTTTGATGGCTTATTGAGATCATTTGCACTTGGAATTTTGTACCCACAATCAACTGCAGGAAATAAATTACAGATGTGATTCTATGGAACTTGCCCTTGCAAAGTGCTAAGCATCAGCTTTGAGATGAGAGGCAGGGCAGGGGTTGAAAACACCCAGCTCCTTGGAGTACCAAAGATGAAGAGAATAAGTGACGGTACTGGCAACGGATCAGATATGATCACACAACCACTGTTCTGCAGGGTAAGTCACAGCACATGGCACAGTATTTATGTTAGCCTTGCAGTGGCTATGAAACGATAGGCTGTGAAACTACCTGGGCCAGTATGATGTCTGCCAGGCAAACCTTCTCTTCAAAAAATCTTCCATTAAATTCGAGCTAGCAGAGTGAGACGTACCACTGTCGCCCTTTGTATATAAGAAGTTGAAATATTTTTAACTCAGAACCACATGCCATAGAACTATATTTAATGTCTCGTAGTCCCATGATTTGTAATATCTGACTACAGACAGAAAAGTATACTTACTGTTAGTTAAATATACTTAGCCTTTCTTTGCAGTGTAAACCTTCCATAAATAAAGAGCAAAGTTTGAGGGTAGGACCTATTTATCTTCAAGAATTTGTCAAAGATATAATGAGGTCCACACATACAAATTTATAAATAGCATTGCATTTAACAAAAAAAGAAGTATTTGGAAGAGCTACTGGTAGAGATGTAGCTCATGATTTTAAAAATGTTTTCCTGTTTTTCTGTTTTCCCATGTTTGCCCTGGGTTAAATGTAAATTCAGAGGAAATATTTTTACACATACACAATCACACTTCATCAAGGACATAGAGCTTTGTGGTTAAATGTTCAGAATTGCTCCCTGTTCCAATAATTTTCTTTTTAATTTATGTTAATAACTGGCGATTGGTTATTGTTTGGCTTGACTGTGTGTGTGGGTGGCGGGGAAAGATGAACAGAGAGGGGTTGAAGAGATGGCCAAAGGAGCCTTCCTTGGCTTCAGTCAACCTTCAGGAAAAGTCAATCACAACTGCAGTGCTCTGGGCCAGCCCATTCTGACCCTCTGGGGCACAGTAATCCCACCAAAGGCAAAAAAGGAAGAGTACTGCCCTTGCTACCAGAGTGGCATCTGAGTGGCTCAAATGGTACTCCAAACTGAGGAGGATTTCTAACTCTTTGAATTTGTTGAGACAAAGTAACTCTGCCCTGTCCCTTGTTCTGGGTTGCTTGCATTGTGAACTGTTCAGTTGTAAGAGAAGTAAAGGTAAAACTGATGCAAGGGTTATCTTTGATCTACACAAAAGCAGCATCAAAGAGACACTGAAAATAAGATTACACACAACAGTGGCTGTGTACCTGTGCAGCCACAGTACTAATGCAATACTATAGAAAGCTGATTTATTACCAACGTCTTGTTCCAGGAGCCTGCAGCCCTGTTTCATACTCTGGGTGCCTCATTATACAGAATCTACACCTCTGGACTCTTCCTTTTCTGAGTGGTGTAATTTTGAAGTAATACATTATCGGTTTCCATCATCTGGTGATGCATTACCAGAATACATCAGAAAAACAGCTGGCTCAGTCTCTCAATCCTTGGCGTCCAGCAACAGCTGACTGTGATGATGTATTACACGAACTCTTCAGTCTATCATTGTAATACATCAAAACAGGGCACTGGTCTGAAGGTGTATTACTCAAATAAAGGCAAACCTGAGTGAACCTGTCCAGGAGAGGGGTTCTGGTTTAATTATGGAACAGAAGTTACAGTACACTGCTCAGAGAAGGTTTGCTAACTTCAAAATTTTGGTGCATTGATAAAATACAATTTGCATTCATAGAGATGATATGATGGGAGAAGGTCACGTTGTTACTCAGTTCAGAGTCAAGCACCTCGACAACCTGAGTTCCGTCAAAATGTTGCAGTGTGCTGCGTATCGGAGAGGCTGCACATTTTATAATTGAGCCAAGTGGGATTTAAGTTCAACTGATAAACACAAGCACCAATTCCTATTCTTTTAATTTCTGTATGGAAAACATAGGTAAGAACCTGGTATTTGAGTGTAGCGACTGAAAGAGCGTCCCACCAGTGGGTTCTCACTGCTGCCTGTTTTGGTGGCACTCTCAGCAGGTTCCAGCTGATGCTGTGAGTCTGTGGAAGTGCAGCAGTAGAAAAGAGGGCCTGAGGCACTGGCAGGGAAAGAGCTGGAGCTGAAAAAAAGAAAAAAATAGAAATTGAGACAATCATCAACAAATAAATATAAAAGATTATTTAATTATTGACTTTTCAGAAGAGCTTAATTTACTGTACCCATTTATAGAATCACAGAATCATAGAATCACTAAGGTTGGAAAGGACCTCAGAGATCATCAAGTCCAACCATCAACCTAACACCACCATACCTACACATTTACAGCAGGCTCCACCTTGCTGAAGAAGAACTTCCCATTGATCATGACTGCAGACTCAATGTAGGAGTTTCTTGGGCTGTTAAACTGATGGCAAATCTGTTTCCTCCTCTTGGGTCACAAGGGGTGCAGTAGAATGTCTACATTTCTCTCTCCATTTGACCAGGGCTTCCATTCTGTTCAAAAGACAGGAAATGCTCCCAAAATGTTCCTTCTGGACTGGATTCACACAGAGAGTTAGAGTATGAGCTGCACTTTTCATCTGTGAACCCAGTGACGACAGGCAGGGCATGACAAGAAGTTCAAACAATTAGACCTAAGGCAGCAAAAAGCTAATCTGCCTCTAATGCCAGCAGTATTATTTCTCAGCATTGTTTCAAAGACTCAACCGTCTCACCATTTTTCTGCCTATCTCAAGTTCCACCTTCTTTTTAATGGGGCTCAGGGTAGCTCCCTTCAGTGTATGCTACTGACTTCACATCCCACTGTTTTCTGTATGTCCCTTAATATCAGCCTCCATGATCCCTTCCTTCTCCTGCCTGTCATGCTTCTGTATGCTCAGCTTTGTATGCTTCCAAGTAATTCCTTTAGAATTGAACACTTTCCTGATGAAAATCCCTGTAAGCTTACTTCAGTCACTTTCTATCCTGTTGCTCTGTCTACACAAAGTAAACTTTGATTGGTTTGGTGCAGATAAACATATGCTAAAACCAGGGCATAGCATGACATTACTTTAATCTGTTTGTTTTGTTTTTCCCCTTTCTCTGCTATTCTTCGTAGCTATAAAATAGAACAGAGTATTTCAGTTGGAAGGGACCTACAACAATCATCTAGCTCATCTGCTCTCTATCTGGAAGTAGAGAAAACTTTTTGAGTGAGAATTGCAGCATCTGAATTTACGTTACTAGCAGAAAAACGAAGAGATTAATTTCATGGTGAATTGAGAAAGTGAGGGACATACATTTTTCTGCTCTATGTTTCTGTTCAGTAGAAGCAGCCAATATCTGATGGCCTTTAACAGGTATTTGAGAACAGAAGCTGATCTGAGGTGGGGACAATGGGCAGCAGTTGGTTAAATAGCATAGTATATTATAAGCATCACGAATCAAAGACATACCTGGGAATGAACGTTTCACCCATGTGTCCTATTCATCTGGACAATTTTAGCTCTGTGTTGTTATTTACAAGATCTAAACAGTCCGTTATTTACAAAAGAGATGGCTTACATTGATACGCATGACAAGAGCCGCTGAATAAAACATGCCCCAAGAACAGATTAAAAGCGTGATCAGTATTTAATGAGAATGGACTAACACAGGGCTGTTACACCCACTTTTGTAAGCAATGAAAATGGTTCAGTGTGCTATAGATTTAGTTGTGAATGTGGATGACGTGTCCTTCACTGCAACATCTTGCTGTATTGGTCTTGTGGGAGGGTGCAAGTGAGGATTAAGGACAATAGAGACATGGGATGACACATGTAAACACCAGTCACAAAATAGCAGGAAGGAGAGGAACTGATTAATGAATGGTATCCCATAAGGATGCCTCAGTGAGAGGACAGGTGAGACAGCAGCTGAGATAAAGAGTGCCTCAATGAAAGGATCTTCTTCCATGAGTTTGCTGTTTTTTTAAAATATTGAAGTCCTGCAGAATTCACCTTTTCAGTACAATGTGAAAGAGCAGCTCCACAGTGGCACAGCCACCTGAGGTATCACATGATGTGGGAACTACCACGACCTCCGTAGTTTTCCATACTGACGCAGTGACTCCATCATCCCAGTAGATATGAATTTGGATTTTGTTACAGGAATGTTGCAATACAAGTACGCTATAAGAGTCAGAAATGCTGTGCGGTTAGCCGTTTCCCGGTGTCACCTTTCTGGTACTGCAAGCAGAATAAATAGAAAATAAGAATTAGGGTCTGTTTAAACACATCGTTCAAGGAAAATCAGCAGATTAAGAATTTATACTATGGTTGCACTTGGAGTATGTATCTTTGTTCAGTGGAAACAGCTGAACCGTAAAACGACTTGTGATTTATTGACTGAAAGGGCCAGATTTGTCCGTGATGACCTGATCTAGTTGAAGGTGTCCCTGCTTATTGCAGGGGAGTTAGACTAGACGACCTTTAAAGGTCCTCTCCAACATACACCATTCTATGGACTCAGGCCCACTGACGTCAGGCAGTGCAGCGTCTAGTGGAAACCTCATGCAGAGCTACAGAGCAAAGCTGGACGTAACCAGCCTTTGACTGCTAACCCTCACGCTGTCCTTGTGCTTCACCCTATGAATTCCGAAGGGAATAATCAGGAAAAAAATGACTGCTGAAGAGAATATTGCACTTCACAGGTAAAAAAGAGCAAAGTATCTATGTTGAGGCACTTCAGCCTTACTTGGACAAGACAGGAAAGCACAGAAGGAGAGCTTGTGGAAGGAAAAAATCATTGCCTTACTTCTTTCTCTCGTGGATACTACCAAAGTATGACCTCGGACAGGTATTGTTTGGATATAAGAAACAAATGATGCTTTGATAAATCCTTATGTTTACACTCAGTAGCATTTTTAACCTGAAAAAAATGTACCAGCCAGCCTGTGAACTCCATGGAGGACTTAACATGTATCAGTGAATTATACACGAAGCTCCTGTATACTGTGACAACAGCCAAAGCTAGGTGGCCAGTTAAAGACCTTGAGATATTTACAAAATCTGATTTTTGTTACAATCTTTTTCCTGTTTTCTCTCATTGTCTTATGGTACTTTGGGATACATATGGTTAGTTGCCTAAATTGGTACCTAGTACTGCGAGTTTTCCAGAACATAACTTTCTTCTTCCAAGCACCATGCCCCCACCAACAGAGTGATAAAAATAGTGGTTATAGCATGCACCTGTTCACACATAACTAAATCTGTCTTAATGAGCTGAATGAACCCATTTGCTAGCCCAAGGCACACCCACACTGTAGGTTGTTTTTAAGAGGCGCACAAAGATGATAGACTCAACCTCCCAAACCGCTCATACAGCTGAATTTTGTCCTGACTTTTACTAGCCAGAAAATTCAAGGCAAAAATGAACAAATCAAGGTTCTTCCAGGAACTCAAAGCAATAAACTCTCCAGAGAAGATCACTAGTTTTTTAACTTCATCTAGGAATCTACTTGAAGTTCGTGTGGCGCTTGATTCTGGCACCCTCTGCAATATCCGTGCTCCGTTGTCATTTAGTATTTGGACAGCTGAGTTGCTCTATTGTTCTGTTTCTATGAAAACAATTTCTTGTGTTGACTACAGTTATTGTTTTCCTCTTTATGTCTATAAGTCATCTTAAGCTCATCAGAGAGACTATTGGTAACTTAATGTTACCTTTCTCAATGTACTTTGAAGACCCACACTCCCCAGCCACAGTGTCAGCATGTTAAGTGTCGTTCAGACATTCGAACATAATATACTCCGTTTCTAAGACTTCCGTTGTATTACTAGTATGATAATTATTACAGCAAATGATAAAATACTGCAAAATTGTTTTCTCCCCCCTTAATAACATAAATAAAAGGAGCAATTAATTTCCTACAATAAAAACAGGCAATACAATAACGTACAAATGTGGAGTTTCTTCATTATTGCATCAAATTGCAAAACGGAAACATATAATTTCAAAAGGCTCATAAGCAAAAATGGAAACACAGCTGATGTTGCGTCAGCATGTAGTACAAAACTGTGGAGCTTGCACAGCTCACAGCTAGTCTCCTCAAATGAACCAGTTAACATTTCTAAAGGGAAATACATAACACGAAGCTTCTCCTTTTTTAAGGCCATACTTGCAGAATTTAAGGCAATTTTCCAGGATGTTACTTCTCTATATGCGTCCAGTACTATAAGCTCATAGCATCACCAGCTATTTTAAAACCTTTCTATCGTGCATAGCTACAGCTATAGCTTTATCAACAGATAAAGACAGATGACAACACTGTTTTCAAATAGAATCAATGTACTTCAAAATTGATACACCTTCCTCCACATCGCATATATTTAACAGATGTGGTTTTAAGCCCTCTTTCTGCACTGGTATTTGGGTTTGTTTGGTTTTAGGTTGCTGAGAAAAGGTAACATATTTTCTTTGACGTCTCGTGAAATTTTACAAGTATTCAGGGCACATTCCCTGCTTTGCATGGAAAATGTATTTGCACAGTTGTCAGAATGATGGACAGGGGGAGAATGATAGGAAGGAGCACTGATCTTTGCTTGTTATTACATACAATAGCCCAGTAGGAATCATGATGTGTTGGTGAGACAAACTGTGTCCCATTCTGGAACATATTAAGTTTGTCTCCAGGACACACATGACTTCACTAGGGTGTCTAACCTCATTCATAATAGATGCTAATCTTTTCAGGGCTGACTGATGACAGCACTTCCTGCCCTTCACGGAATTAGAGCTGGGTTTTATCAAAGGACTCAAACTGCCTGCTAATTAGACTAATTCCCTTCATCATGAATTATTTATTTCCATTGGTAACCGATCACTGTGACATTAATGGGTTCTGCTCAACTTAGTTTCATACTAATATACACTATAAGTTAAATGTTTAAAAACTCCTGATACTTCACTCCAGGTCAAGTGTATTTACACATAACTCTTGATGTTTTCAATGGAGTTTTGATAATTAAAGACTGTTAGAATAAAGAGCTCATTGCTAAGAAAGAAGAAAACGAAGAATAATTTCAAAATTCTGAAATCACGTTGAGTTTTTCTCCAAAATGTGAGGTAATATATAGAAATTTATTTAAGATTAATAAGAGCCCTCTACTGCACTAAAAGGGTTTCAAGGCAATTCACAGAACTGAATGCATACCCTCAGCCAGAACATGTATTGCCTGTGTATTCAGAATTCCCACCCAGTGCAAGTAGTTTTGAAGTTGCGGTATCAAAAATAAGTTCTGTACTTAGGTAGCAAGTATCAAATATACAAACACAAAACAAAGAATACCTGGAGAGACAGGAGCCCTGGAGCCCAGTACTGCGGGGTGGAGAAGACCAAAGGCAGAGTGTGGGTCACCAGTGAGATGGAACTGAGAAAAACACAAAGCATCATTCTGGGATGTCTTAGCAGCAGGATCTGAGCAGGACACCAGAGGTCATCTAAGCAATACATACAGTGTCTCAACAAGAGAATTGGTGACTGGTTTTTGACACCACTGTTCAGAAGTTCTATTGACACTGAGAGAAAATCCATGGGAGAGCAACAAAAATTAGACCAATTTAGAAAACATGACCAATGGGGAAAGGTTGAGAATAATGTTTAGAAAAGACAAGAGAGTATGATGACATCTTCACTTACGCAGAAAGATGTTATGGTTAGGCTGGTGATCAGTTCTCTCCATGTCTACCACAAGCAGGACAAAAAAATGTCCATTTCAGTCTGAAGCCCTGTAGATATAGCTGAGAAAGCTGTAAAAGGTTTCCTAGCTGTAAAGACAGAGAAGCACATGTCCAAGGTAGATGAGAAGGTGGTGGAATTCCCACCCCTAAAGGGATTTTGGCCTAGACTAGATAGGTAGATGTTTGTTAGGGAAGGTTTAGGTGTAGGTGAACTCAGCTCAGTCACAAAATTATTTTCTATGGCACAAAGAAACGTCAGCTCAGTTACCATAACAGAAATTACTCTTATAAAATTGTTCTTCAGAATTTTGAGGTTTCTAAGGAAAAAAATTCCTACTGAAGTCTTGTGATTATTTGAATATTCTCAATGACAAGAATGTCTATTTTAGAAGCATTCTATACAGAATAACATTTCAATTTTCTATAAATTAACTGTTGTCTTTTCCACTATCATCAGAGACAGTGAAACTAACTTCCACACAACTAATTAATGGAATTTTCGTGACTAATGCACAGGGTAGTATAGTTCAGGCTTTACATTTTACAATGGAACTGCTTCCTATTGTAGGGGGTTGAACTTAGCTGGATTCCAGTTGCCCATCAAGCTGCTCTATCACTCACCTCCTCAACAGGACAGGGGTGGGGGGAGAAAATAAGATGAAAAAAACCCCTCATGAGTCAAGGCAATTTGATAAAGCAAAAGCGAGAATAAACCATGTGCAGAAGCAAAGGAAAACAAAATATTTTTTTCCTACTTTCCATCAGCAGGCAATATCCAGCCACTTCCTCAGGAAGCAGGGCTCCAGTGCATGTGGTAGTTGCACTTGGTCACTGATGTCACCTCTGATCAACTTGTCTTTCAGCAAAATTCAAAGACTTTCTGCATGTTACAGCGTTGGGCTCAAAGTTCCAATGCATTTTATACATACTCATGACTAAATGGTGCATATTCGCACTCATTTCACAAAATAGGTTTTATTCCAGTTTGATGATCTTGTCCGTGAAATATGAGAAAAATATATACAACATATCAGAAGGATCAATGAGAGGCTTGTTTGGGGTAATATTTGTAGTGAAAAGGTGAGTTTAAAATAATAAACAGAAAAGACAGCTGGACAGAATAGTTTATATCCCTTAGTCTAATAAAGACTTGGACTATGATATATTTGACAAATAGTCTTTGATGTGATAGCCCTACAAGAACACACATCTTTCTAATCCATAGTGATAACACAGAAGTTAGATAAAAATGAACACAGATGATATTCAATAAGCCCATGTATATTTCTATCACAGTGTGAGATACTTTGGCTGTGAAAATAAAGGTGTTATTTTTCCACTGTTGAAATAATACAGAATCAATGAGAGGCAACTGTGAGCCTCAATGGCATCAAGGGGTTTCTGTTGACATTCACAAACCAAATGAGCAGAGCTCTGCTGGATTGAGATGTCACCAGAAACCCCAAGATGGCATTACAGCCTTGTTTTTCTAAGTTGTGTGGTTTTTTGCAATAAACACATCCAACTGCCTTTTTATATTAATTAAAAAGTCACTTTTTACATTTCTTTCCCTTTCTCCTCCTCATTTTTTTTTAAGGTTATCTGTCCTGCTCTGCTTGCTTTACTCCTTTCCCCCATCCCATTCTCCTCCCTCCTGCCCCAACCATTCTCTCCTTGCCTTTCTTGCTTACCTTCTTTCTTTCCTGGTTCTCTGACTCCCCAAATGAAAATGTTTCTGAAATGGGTGACTTTGCTCAGTGTGTTAGCAGCGCTCCCTAATGTCATTTCACCAGCACAAACCATTCCTTCAGCACTGTGGATAGACTATCCTATTAAGCCAAAAGAAATGTCACTCATGTACCACTCATTATTTGTATAGAATAAGAGACTTCAAATAGCTCCTGATGCAGCAATATAAAATAGCTTTCATTTCAGAGCTAATAATACCTGACACTTGAACAGAGACTTCCATTCGATGTTCTCAAACCGTTTCACAGGCATTAATGAACTATGTCTCACAAGTGTGCTCTGACAAACAGGCTATTCCCATTTCACAGATGGAGATAACTGAGGAGGAGAGAGAGGGGTAATTTGTTATTACAATGTCTCTCAGGGCCCAATTCTTCACTGTTGTATTTAAAGAGTTTCTACCACTGGCCTCAAGCCAACAGTGAGTAAATAACATTAAAGAACACTCAGATGTTCCAAGCCTCGGTTCTTTAATAAGAGGTCCCTTCTCTTTATATAGCAGAGTATGCTCTCCTTGCAAACTGGTGTACTGATACCAATGGGGACATTTTATTTCATAATTCTAATTCATAAGTTACTAAGGAAAAGGAGATTTTGTGCTAAATTGCTCTAACATCATCAATTAAATCCAGCTAAATCACCTTTTAATTCTTCATATGCTGTTGATGCAGGGGGTTCTTGAGGGGGAGCATTTTTTAAAATGTGGCATGAAAAGTGTATTGTGTTATAAAAAAAAAAAAGTATGACCAGAAATTTATCTTTCAGCATCACAAAAATGAGCTAAGATCACAAAACAAGAGGACAGTGAGCAGAGAGCCCTTACAAAATACATATCAAAGAATTTGGATAGACTAGTAACTACAATTTGCTTGAATTAACAGTTGAAATTATAAGTGTGTACAGCATTGCTCAAACTGTTCCTGAGCTGTGCTTATCAGAATTCATCGATATCATGAGATGTGACAAAAAGATGTCACTGAAATCCTCTATAAAGGACAATTCTTTGTAGTTATTTTTGGAAGCTTCTGCTTGTTTCACAAACAGATGGAAGAAAAATTACGTGAAAATATGTTTAGATCTATTTTATAGAGAGTATATAGATACAAAATAGGCACCAAGGCTTGGTGTTACAGACTAAGGAAAAGCAAGGTGGGGCCATCAAGGAAAATATCTTTAAAACAAAGCACAATTGTGCACAATTGTGTTCATGTGAACAATTTAAGGCAGGATAAACATGCAGGATTTCATACAGAACAGGGAGAAAAGGGTTGGTCAGAAAAAAAATTGCTTGTTTGCTCCTATAGAAAACTTAGTTAATGAAATTTGGTCTTGAGCAAAGATGAAAAAGCAAATAGTTACTCTAGCTTCTGAAACTAAGCACAGCAGGAAAAAAATGAAGAATCTTGCACAGATTTCGTTTTGGGTTGGTTTTTTTTTTTTTAAGCCCTGGTCACTAAAGACTCAGGGAAGCATAAGAAGATAAGTTTGCGTAGAGGGCTGAGGTAGTCATGGGGTATTGCATGGGACTGAGTGAATAATTGTGTGGGATGCTAGAGCAGTGGAGCAGAACCAGACAGACAGGTTATTCTGAGAGGCAAAGAGAGCAGGAGGAAGTTAGTTTTGTGGGTCTGGGAAATCAGATGTGAAGGACAAAGAGGGACAAGAAAGAAAAAAAAAGTCAGCTAGGTTGAGCAGCCACTCATCCTGATTTGCTACAGGGGAGCAAAGAAGGATCACTGGAGTGAGAAGAAGGGGAGCTGTGCTGAATCAGGCGCTTCTGGGAGTTGAAGAACATAATTTGTTTCTTGATTCTTAACAGTGTCATTATGCTTGTGGCACATAAACCCACCTCATTTAAGAAGCGAATTTATCTCCCCTTGCTTGTGGGCAACACCTTGAAGGCAATGCTGATCGAATCACTCCCGTATCACATCACAGTCTGCACCTTGTCTTAAACTTAGCTAGAATAAAGTTCCCTGCAAATATGAGCTGCTACGACACAACACGTATAAATCACCCATCAAAATAAAACCATTGTCTCTAGTACCAGCCTACAAGCAGACCCCCACACGAAGCACATCCAACCCAAACACACCCAGTCATAAACACAAACATAAATATAAATAAAGGGACTCTGTGCTGTTTACAATGCTTTTGGAACATCCCCATCCAAACGGGGAAAGCAGAAGTTGGAAAGCACATATGCTTGCATGCACATAAGATGCATGTGGAAGCCTAAGGGTATACAAGTCCCCACTCTGGTTTCTCCCAAGTCTGGCAGCTAACTCATCCACCCCCTCAGGAAAACTGCTGATGAGCTGGGATTTATAGACACCTGCCTAACTACAACATCCAGCTGCTGCTTTTGAAATAAAAGAACAGGTCTGTGATTTGTTACAAGCCACCTACATGAATAAAAGGCACCCCCGCAAATTCTGTCGGTGACAGATTCTTTGCAGAACATTGCTTTGAAACCAGCCTTCATGCTAAAATGCACAATTAGTTACCACAAAACCAGAGTCATTTTGGTTCCATATCTGCACAGCACCCATCAGAAAGGAGCCCATGTTTCATTGGACTTTGGGACATCATCAAAACAAGCATGTTGGGCAGCTGCAACAGTGAGAGCAAGCTGGGATCATAAAGTACATATTCTGCTGTACAGAACACTGCCAGCCACAGCCATGATTTGGAGGCAGCAAGGTGCATTTTGGGAATTGTCTTCATACGTTCTCATGTGAGAAACAGCATCCACTGATAAAAAACTTCACAGAGAAGTGGTGGATGATGATAATGGCTGTTTATTAGCATAGCATTTAAGCTCACAAGAAATCCAGTGCCATAATACTTATTAGTTTAGCCTGGTAGTTTACAATGGCAATAACTTTGAATTTATTTTTTTTACTATTTTTGGTGACGAGAGATCCATGCTCAGCTTAAGTTATGTCCCTGATAGTCCGCAAGGTAATGTGAAGGTTAAGCACTTAATGAGTACTTTGAACAAATGTCTGTGGGTACATCCAGCAAATAGAAATGAAAATCCATTTTTCAGTGCCTGTAACACTTAAATTCCAGGAAGCTAAAACCAAGAGAGATCTGCTTTGTTTCATAACATTCAATTCTGCAACTACTACTATTTCTGGAGATACTGGACTGTAAGAATTACTCTTTCAGCATGAAGGAACCAAACAAAAAGTACCCAAACAGCAAAACTTTGATATTTATGCATGAGAAGATTTTTGAACTGCTCAGTGAGTCATTTTATGGAGCAATTAACTTTCCTTTTTATGTAGATATTTTTTCTTCGTCTGCCACCTTTTTAATAGTCCTTTGCATAAATTGGTAAAATAATTTCTCATTCCCTCAGAAACAACAGCTGCATTGTGAACTCCTGAATTGGCATGTCTTTGGAATATATTATAATAATTCAGAAACTGCTGCCATTTCTGTCAAGCTTTCATTCATACGAAGGTTGCTTCAAACATCCCATCCTCCCTCCCCCTTTCGTTGTTATTGCTGATCTTGGGTAGATTGTCCAGCCACTTCCCTTGCTCTCCCAACTCCCTCTCCCGCCTCCAGTCTCAGCTCGTTCTCTCTCAAGCTCTTGACACAAATCTCCTTTCCTTGCCCCTCCCTAGGTCTGGTTTTCTGTAGCCTTCTCAGTTGAATTAGACACAAATGACTTCTCTTGACTTTCAAAGCCCTTTGTGGCCTATCCGCTCACCACTGACCCTCTCATGTTCAATATCAAAAGGTCAGCTCTTGCTTCCAATTAGTCTATGAGCCAAGGTACCTTCCTCTGACTGCAATGCTTTCAAACAAGCCCAGTCATGCTCTTTCCTCTGTTGCCCCTCACACTTGGGGAAGGAAACGCCTATCAGTATCTGCAAAGCCTTTACGTTCTGCCTTTTTAAATCCCCCCTCAGATCTCCACCTTGCCTTCAGAAACTGCAACAAGAGCCAGGCTGTTCGCGTGCCAGGGCAATGCTAACCAACACAACAGGAGGGATTTCTAGGGGTCCTCTCTTGTTTGTAGCTATTTGGTGTTGGTCCTCTACAGGGAAATGCAATTTTTTTTTTCCCTGTTTTGCAGCACCTTGCTGGGAATAACTTGAACTTGTGGGTACCACAAAGACGCAAACAAATAATGAACAAGAGGAACAATAACAAGGAAAGCACATATCTTCGGTTTCTAGGGCCCAGACTCTGCCACTGCAAAGCTCACATCAACTGAAAATTGTTACTAAATGAGAAGTCCTGGTCTGTCACCTGCAACTTCAGGGTGGACTTACCTAATTTCAGATATAGCTGCGAAGTCTGGCAAAACTATACGCAGCTCATGTGGTTCTAACTTAGTCAAAGTTGGGTAGAATTCCACAGATTTGGTAAAATTTTGTTTTCTTGATAAATTTCAGAGCTCTACCCCAACTACTAAAAATTCTTACATCCTCAAAGAAACCAGTCACCAGTGTACTTTAACTTGAGCAAATTCACCTACTTTGCCTCAGCATTTCTGTTGAAAATAGCTGCGCTGCTTTGGCTGCAGTTTTCCCAAAAGTTCAGATGGAGGTATGCACGCAGGAAAAAAAAGAATCATTCTGATAAAGGTTATAAGTAATTGAAATTCTATTAAGTATCTGAAATTCATTCATATGAATAACTGAAAACACAGCCATTCAATGGGAAGTTTAAGGCAAACTGATAGATGATGCTCCCAGCTCCATTATTATAAACATAGTGGTTTATTATGAAGATAATTGTGGGTTGTTCAAGTGGAGGATGGAGATGTGTGTGGGAAGTAGCAGAATGGAGGTAGCCAAGTGAGTAGACTGTGGGTGAATAGTTGAATGGCTTAACTGTTAATTTCCTTGTTTTTTATGATTTACATTAGTATGCAGAGGAGTGGGATCTAACTCTAAGAACTTTTCTGAGCAGGGAAAAATCACACATAATGTGTACATAACCATGTGAAATACAGAAACACTATGTATTACATTACGTAATTTATTTGAGAGTTGTAGCTTGTTGACAGAAGGGCCCCGCTGGGTTTCACAACCTGCGAACGTAGCTTTCGTGAAGAAAATTATTCTTCAAGAAATGAGCAATAGTGCCATTTGCTTCATACCTCTGACACAATATTTAGCTCTGTCATTTAAACATAATTGCTCTATTTTTACAATGTTAGTGCTATTGATAAATGCAGATTGCAAGGAATAAGTAAAATCTCTTATAGTGACAAAGTGTTTATTAAAAAATTTAAGAAAGCTGACACTTATTCCACGTTCTAGATTTTTTTAGAAATGTTACCATCATTATGGTAGCTTAATTATGGTAATGGTTCAAGGTTTTTTGTGATCTAGTATTTTTTAATACTCCAGTGTAATCTACTGCAGTCATCCTTGACAGAGAATAAAGATGGGTTTTCAAGGATCACAGCTTTCAAGCTGTGTGGAAATGCCCATTTCCTGTCTTGAGAGTAATCACATATATACATACACACACAAAAAGACAATGATATTTTGAGTGATATTTATAAACTGAATCTAGGACAAAGTACACGTTTCTGCCAAAAAACAGTTCTTTCATGGCTAAATTCACTGTGTACCCAGAAATCCCATAGTGCTAGTAAAATTGCCATCTTTAATGGGCATTTCATCCCTCTGTCAATCACAACTGCAGCCTTTAGCACTGACATGAAGCCATCAGTTAAAAACAGCTTGTCATTTTCCAGTGAATCTAAAATTTATACTGTTCTACAAAGTTGGAGAAAAAAAAAAATCCCAAATACTGTAGCATCTGTTTCATGAGTGATATGTCAATATGTGTATATATATATTTTTAAACAGATATAAAATGTGAAGACTTTTGGCTCTACAGTTTACATCCTCTCCTGTGTGGTGAAATTCTTTCCCTGTCTGTCTGAAATATTGGGCTTCAAATTTAGTCTTCAAACTGGCAGCCTTGACCTCTGACTTCAACCAACCATTCCTGATGGACTGGAAGCAGGAATCTGCATTTATGACATCTCAGCCAACTACACTGCCCAGATCAGCTAAACATGGTCTTCATTTTGGTGCAGAGGGCAAAGATCAGACAGCAGAAGATTCTGCGGCAGTAGACGAAGACCCAAGATCTCTTTTTCCCTAGTCATGTGATACTCTCTAGAACACTCCATCTTCTGCTTCTCCCTGAGCTCATGAGGAGTCAGTGCCATCTGAGGAGGATGGTTCGTTCTGGCATTAAGATATAACTTGGGCCCCTATAGATGACGAAACAGAAAATTCTGCTAATATCTATGCCTGCTCTATGTTCCACTGAAAAACTGATTTGGCTTTAAAGTGATGAAGTAAGATATACTTTTTTTTTCTTTTTTTCTTTTTTTTTTACACTTTTTCAGAACATGTTTTCAAGCTTTTCTCTGCAGCCATGGAAGCAATAAAATTATTAGAAAGACAGAAAAAGAGAGAGATATAAAAAGAAAGGAAGGAAGGAAGGAAGGAAGGAAATAACAAAAGAAGGAAAAGGGAAAACAGAAAAGAGAATAAGAAATAGCTAAAATTTCCAAGCAATCCCTTGACTCTAGGAATTAAGGCTTTAAGAAGAACCTAGGTAACAAATATCACAAAGTTCAGTATCACAAAATCCAATAAAGTCATACGAATCGACAATCTTGATTCATGTGGGTGTGTTCAAAGGACAGCATGTGGAGCATTTTGTTCCCACGCTGTGCATAATGTGTAAATTTTGCCTGGCTACTCTTAGTTTGGCACCTTTCAGAAGGACTAAGCAGAAATGAAATTGAACAAATCTAAGAGACATCCTCTTAACCTAGGAATAAATTTCACAAACTGTTTTGCATTGCTGACCTGCATTATATTTAGCAACATTCAAACTGTTCAGCTCTTCGTTGAAGCTCTGAAATAACACAGTGTTTTGTGGTTTTTTTCAGAATAGATAGTTCCAAATAATACAATATTGGAGGAGGGGTAAAATCATATTAACACATGAAAAAGGTAACATAAGCTTAATCAAATAACTCTACCTTCTCAATGGCACTGCTTCTGACAGTATCCAAGGTTCCCGGACACCAGACACCAGTCAGTCAACAGCTATGCAGTTCACCAGGACTGGAAACTTGTATTTATATTTTAAAACTCATACCATCAGGAGAGGCTTTTGGCTGCATTGTGGTTTTTTTTTCCCCACCAATACCAGATAGGCATTTCAGGAATTTCTCTCCATTTCACAGCATTTTATCTGAAGGAAAAAAATTTTCTTAGTCAAAACAATTTAGAAATTAAATTGCTTCAATTCTACTTAAAAAAACCCCCAAACTTATTTAATTTTATTTAACAATTTAAAAAGCTGAAGTGCCAGTATTTAATTTGGCTCAAAACCATATTTCCTTCAGCCAGAAAATTTACTAAAATACATGGTAAGGTATATATGTAAAAGTATGTGTAGATAAAAACAATTACTGCCTTTTCAAAAAGTCCTTTAAAATAAGTCCTTTCTAAGTGCTACCAGAGAACAGAGGAACCCTTACTTCTAAAAAGCAAGCCTTGAAAGAAAAGTGACAGGGGACAATGTGGTAAAAATTAGCTCCACCAGAAACTCACTGTTTGTTTTTATTTGCTGCTTTCTAACGTGGCTGTTAAGAAGTTAGGCAGATGAAGCCCTTTTAAAATCAAGATCCCTTCAGCAGGTCTTACAGACGCTGGTACTATTGTGTATTGTCAGTTCAATTATTTTAAGTCAAAATTCAGTTCTATTTATGACATGCTGTCTATTTTGTGTTCATCATAAGATATTGGTGCAATTTTATCCATCTGAGACTAAGATCTGCTCATAAATACTTCACGACTCTACTGTACAGACCAATCCATGATGCACCCAGGCATGTGCACAGCTGGATACACATATACACAATGCACAGCGTAAGGAGAAATAACAGAAAGGGACAGCTCTAAAAATTAATGCAAGTTAAATAGATCTGAAATAAAAAAGAGCACATTTTAAAAGGTAATTCAAAATGATATTTTAGAGAGCAGTCTCAGAGGTGTTGTGGAGGGTTGGTGCTCATTTAAAATCATTCACTTTTTTTCAGGTTTGTCAGTTCCTCCTGGTTACCAACCAGCGTAGGCAATTCCAACAGCCTCTCTGCTGGAAGCTGGATGCTGTTGCATTCACGTTTAGTATCATCTGCTCAGTGCCCACTCCCTCACAAAATAAGAACTGCTCATTATTTCTCCTTCCTTAAGTTCAAGATAGTGCTGTCTGTTAGCCCTAACTTTAAGCACAAGTAGGTATATCCTACCCTCCATTTTAGTATGAATGACATGACTCTGCCTAACTATGTGGCAGGGAACAGATCTGCTTTTCTTTTTTTTGCTTCTTCAGAGTAAAAGGGGGAATCACAAGGCTTTCTGGGGGATTATGAAAAATTCCTCTGAAGATTTCTCTCATCTCTGACCCTGCGTGAGTCACTCTGGAGCACCAGAAAGCAGCTGTAAGACCAGACTTACATTCGTTGGGCAGTAAATACTTTATTTTCTCTCTTAGGCATCTCCTGTACACACTTAAACAGTCAAGGGAAAGTAACCTGTTGGAAAGGGCTGGATCACACTTAAAACTAGGTCAAGTACAGATTACAGAAACATAGTAGTGTATCAAATGACACCCAGCTGGTGAAGCTTTGTGGAACCCTTCAAGAGATCAGAACTAAAAATGTCTCACCTTTATTATGTTCTGAGCCACCTGGTCTAGTGGAGGCTGTCCCTTGCCCATGGCAGGGGGTTGGAACTAGATGATCTCTAAGGTCCCTTCCAACACAAACCATTCTATGATACACTTTCTCGATTTCAGGATATCTAAATAAATAACAAGAGAACCTACCAGGACTTTTTTTTAACCTTTTGGAAACATGCTTGGTTCCTGCATGCCGTCTGAAGAATTCCTGTATGAAGGTCAGTGCTTGGAGAATCTGATGGTGAAGAGAACAGGAAAGATTAGAGAGTTATCTAAAGCTACCCAACATCTGAATAAAGGGAAAGCAGCAGGTATTGATCAGCTCTCTGGAGAAATGTTGAAAGGGGGAGGGAAGGTCAAAACATTAAGGTTACACTATCTTGAAAAGGTATGAAATCAAGGTCAAGTGACAGAGGCGGGACAATGAATTCTCAATATACTGTGTAGCATAACTGAAGGGAAATTTCACAAAGTGCCCAAACATGCAAATACACCATAGAAATATATCGTATATCAAAAAGATGAGGCATAGGAATGCCAAAATATGACCTAGGTCAAAGTGGAGTGAAAATAGGGAAAATCTTACACAGCCATTAGTGTACAAGTCAGTTGTATCTGGGATGTGTTTGTTACAGATCTGCAATTTCTACCAGTTATTGAATAGAATTTGTCAGAGAACAAACCCCAGATATATAAAATATTGCGGAAAGAATTGCTGAATGACAAAGAAACACACTCCTTAGGCACACAAGCTTCTCATTCTACTTTACAAAGCCTTTTCCTCCATTTATGAACTGTTGCCGAGTACCTTTTCCTAGGTACCTGAAACTAAAACCTGAACCGAGGCTGTGAACTTTTGGTTCTAACTACCTTTATTCCGCCCAGCACATCAGACATTGGCTGTTGTGCAAGCGTGCTCTACCACAGGAGTCCTACTGCCATGAATGCTGTACTATCTGGTTCAAGTGGGAACCTAACACTATGACACATCACAAATCAAAGAATTAATTTGAAAGAAAAAGTCCAACTGCAGAGCGGAGATAATCAGACAAATGCTTGAAAAATGGCTGGAAATCTTGAGGAAGTATTTTGGGAAAATTATGAAGCGTGGGGTTATGCTTAAAACCACATGAAACATGCTTATGTTCTTTTTTAACTGAACAGTATTTTAAAGACCAGATGTTATTAAAAAACCTGAAAAATAACATTAAATTATTTCTAGAAAAATACAGGAAATTCTATGCCTGCAACATTAACTCATCTGAATTTTATTTCTTCCTATCTTCCAAGGAAAATGAACCATGAAGAATCCTATTTATTCCCATGACTAATGACATTACAAACATCAAGTTTGGTCCAGTCACCTGTATCTTCAATTAAGCCAACAGCATAGGTGAACAAGCATTTAGCAGAGATTCTAGGTTACTCTATATGTTACATTACTGTTTTACAACCGAACACCTACTGGGAGAATTGTAACAAAAAGGTGAAGCATTTTCCACTGAACACACTCTTCAGCATCATCTCATAGTGACTCTCACCATGATTCTAATTGGCAAAACAAATCTGTTTAGTGGAAATAGAGCCACCTGAAACCAGGCTAACATTTCTTTTCCTTGATTTCATTCTCCAGTTCAGGAAAAAAAAAACCCCAACCTGTTGTGCATGTTTGCTCCATGCAAAAAGCCCAGGAAAGGGCATTCTCAAACATGCCCATAAAGGATGCCCAAATACCATGCCAAAAATGTTTGGATTGCTTTCAGCAATACAATAGTATAAAATAACATGAGACTGTATGTGCTTCCAAAATACTCTGGGTTGATTTTTTCCTTCTTTATGTTGCCTTTACAGTTGTGTGGTTGTTGACCTTGATTGGATGCCAGGTGTCCACCAAAGCCACTCTATCACTCATCAGCAGGACAGGAGTGGGGGGAGAAAATAAGATGGAAAAAACCTCATGAGTGCAGATAAAGGCTGTTTAATAAAGCAAAAGCAGAAGGCCACATGCAGAAGCAAAGGAAAAGAAAAGATTTCTTCTCTACTTCCCATCAGCAGGTGATGTCCAGCTACTGCCTGGGAAGCAGGGCCCAGTACACATAGCAGTTGCTCTGGAAGACAAACATCATAAATAGCAAAAGCCCTCACATTCTCCTCCTTTCTCTTAGCTTTTATTGCTGCGCAGATGTCGTATAGTATGGAATATCCCTTTGGTCAGTTTGACCCTTTGTCCCCTCCCAAGATCTTGCCCACTCTCCAGCCTACTGCTGAGGAGGTGGGAAACGTTGGAGAGCAAGCCTTGATGCTGTGCCAGCACTGCTCAGAAGTAGCCAAAACACTGGTGTGGTGCCAATGTCTTGCTACCTACCAATACACACCACAGCACTATGGGGGCTGCTGTGGAGAAAATTAACTCCATCCCAGCCAGACCCATGAAAATCTTCACTCCTTACTCCATACCATTTGCTCAGGTCTCACATAATTTAATACAAGTATATATCTTCTAACTATTTCATTGTATTTAATTC
Organism: Psophia crepitans; assembly: GCA_013399095.1. Lineage (NCBI taxonomy): Eukaryota > Metazoa > Chordata > Aves > Gruiformes > Psophiidae > Psophia > Psophia crepitans. The sequence goes on along the minus strand of VWZZ01000295.1, from coordinate 348,728 downwards.
TCATTACTGACATCTCTTCTTACCAACACTTATTACTTAAACTACATACTTGAACCATCTTTATACCCAACATACAGATTTATACATTCTCATTAACTACTGTCCCCTGTCCTTTAACAGCTAGATATTACTCTCCCTGTTCCATGGGCTACCTCCACTCCTCCAGATGTTCACAGACTGTTACTTGGGCCCCATTTGTCAAGATGCATCTTCAGAACAGTAGAAACAGTATGTTTGACTGTTGGACACCCACACTGGCTTGGTTTGGGTCACTGTTGCACTTTTCTGGTTCCTTGCAAACTCTTCATCAGTTCACGTCATTCCTGCTACATCCTACAACATCATACAGTATTTTTACCCCAACATTACATCTCCTTGAGGCACACACCAGGTCTCCCCATACTTCTGCATTACCCACCAAGTACACACAGTTCTTTGAGCAAAGACAATGCTACAAGTGGGTTTGCCTTTTCCCATGGGAGGAGCAATGCCCATCACCTTCCCCAGCCACGTCCTTATGTGCGCTACAGGAACCTTATCTCCTTCCATGGCCAGGACCAAGATAGTTAGCCAAGTGACTGCTGCTAAATTTGTATGCCAGTGCTTCTATGCCCCATTGTCCAGCGCACTCGACATAGTCTTTAACAGTCCATTATATCTCTCAATTTTTCCAGAGGCTTGTGGGTGATAGGGGATGTGACACCCCTGCTCAATGCTGTGTTTCTTTATCCAGGAGTTTATGAGGTTATTTTGGAAACGAGTCCCACAGTCTGATTCAGTTCTTTCTGGGATACCATGTAACCACAAAATTTGCCTTTCAAGGTTCAAGATAGTGTTTCAGGCAGTGGCATAGTTTACAGAGTGTGTTTCCAACCAGCCAGTAGCTGTTTCCATCACGGTGAGTATGTAGTGCGTGCCGTGGCATGTTTGTGACAGTGCTCCATAATCAATTTGCCAGGTCACACCAGTATCTTTGGGAAACAAAACGAAAAAGATAGAAAACAGCTCTCCACTTCTGTAGCCCTCTGGCATCACTTACACAAAGTTTATTTCAAGCCTCCAAGAATCTCTCACCTCTTCACTTGCCTTGCAGAAGGGTGCCTTGCTCAGGTCTACAGAGCTTTTTGCCATTAGCCAGCTTAGTCAGGTGAGCTATTGCAGAAAATCAGTGGGAGTTACTGTGGGATTTACAGTGGGAAGTCTGTGGCTAAATTTACTCACACAAACTAGCTGGCTCAGACACATACCTTTTCTTTGTACCCCAACTTGAGGCTGGGGGAGCTACACTTAAGTACCCTTCAAAATCAATAAGAACATGATTTTGCCAATTCCTTCATTCAGGCTTTGTCTACAGAAGCAAAAAGAGAATAAAATACTGATCTGAAGTGGAGTTTCCCTAATTTACTCTTATTTTGCAGGTAATACGAGGATTAAAAGGATGATTTTAAGAAGCATCCTATAACTGGATTCTGCACGTAAAAAGAATAAATCAATACATTGATTTTTCCTCACTAACAAAGATAATTTACCACAAACACTGTGTTTATTACAATTCATTCTGCTGTATTTCTGCCTGGTGAAGTTATTTGTCAATTGTAAAAGGGAAAAAAATGCTCTCATCATTCCCATTTATTGTCCTTTCTCACCTTTAACTGTTGACAAATTCCATCAATAAAAAAATTGCCAGCCATTCTCTCTTGAATCTGCCTGGTCAAACCCTTGTAAATCCAGACCAGTAGAAGAAATTATGCTCTCTACTTTGCCTTGGCTAAACAATGCAGCTATCACCAGAAAGTACAAGTATTCTCATCTACGATATAAGATCCTTACACAGAACTCACAGCCTACTTTGCAAATTCACACCCTTTGCTTACAGTCATGTTAATTAGTGGGGAAGAGGAACAAGACCTTCTAAAGGTTTTAGCACTTCTCACTTTGGAATCTCAGAGCACTCTACAAAAATAAGTAATTTCTGCCTCATAAGATCCTTGCGAAATAAATTCTTACATGAAACTAAAAATAGCATCTAGGACAGAAAAAAAAAACCGTAACCCCAAACCCCGAAACTAAGGGACATACTATGAATCTGTTCTTGCCTTTGGTAAAAATGATTTGCACAGATAGACACATTTAAATTAATTGGATTATTTCAGCAAGTAGCTGCATACCACTGGGGATAAGCAGCTCACAATTTGACTGCAATGACGCCTAAAGTTCCACATTATATCCCTTAAAAGGCCAGTGTGGTGTAATGAGAAAGACACTGGCTGGCCTGGAATCAGATGACCAGGACTCTTTTCCCCAGTCAGAAGATGCTAGAAAGAACCCAAAAAGATAATGTAGTCCATTTACTTTACTAAAACACATAATTATGCAAGACATATTTATCTAGTTTCCAGTGAAGCTTTCCAATGTCCCTAGGTAGCCTGGGATATTGTCAAGTTGCTTTTCTCATCAGATTATTTTCTTCTGTAATTCTCTGGATAAATTTTTGCTGGAAGTTAAACTAACTTCCTTATCTGTTCTTCCTTCCATCCTTCTACTTCGCGTTTCTAAATTGCAAGTGTTTTAAAACAGCAACTGCTTCTAATTATGCTTATATGTTAACTTACAGAACCTTCCCACTTGAAGTTTCTAGGTTATATTATAAAACAAATAAACCTATTGATCTTTATTCTTAGTTTTCTGATCTAGTCAAAATTTCAGGTTTTAATCATATTAAAAACTATTGGCCCTGGTCCCAGTTTTCACTGTAACGCTATTTTTACTGTGAAATATTACTGATTTCCTGCCACACTTTGCACATTATTGTCAGCCTTCTCACAAGATACTATCAAACAAAACTGCAAGACTTTCTTTTAATCAGAGGAAAACATCAAGAAAGTGAAGAAGCGTTCTTCTTCACTTTTATTTATTTATTTATTGTTAATAGGTGCTTTTGATTCACTAAAAGCTTTCCATCCTCTCATCCTCTTACCTTTTTCCTCATCTTCAGACTTGTTCTCACCTAGAACAAGCTCTTTCCCCGTTCTTTACTACTTCAATCAGAGTGATGGTGGTGCTGACTTCGAGTTACTCACCCTCTTCGGCTTGGATGGTAGTTAATTTCCTGCTTTTACCCAGAATTTCACCACAGGCACCTCATTTTCTCGGTTCATCTTTCACGAACTTCTCTTTCCAGTGATCATCACTAGCACATTTTACCTCAAATGTGAATGTAAACAATGATCCCTGAACTAGGCAGAGCACAAGGGGGGGGGCAAGCAGGTACAATGGTGAAAAAATATTAATTCTGTTTCTTTCATGACATCTTTATCTCTAACACTTACAATTGAAATGTAAAAGGTCTGGTTATCACCCACAGGCCACAGCTGGAAGCAAAACATCGCCCTCTGCAATGACAGCCATGACTGACACTTGCTTCAGGGTCAGAAAGGGATCCAAAGGTTGTTTTTGTTTTAACATGTCCTTTCAACATTTTCCTTATAGCTTCAAAATGCAATAAATACAAAGTAGAAAATGTTGTTGTTTCCCCAACGAAGCTTTTCTGGAAATGCCACTTAAATCTTTTAATCAGAAAACGTTATTGCATTTACTTTCATCTTTTTTTTTTTTTTTATTCCTTTGGGTAACTTTTTGCCAAAAAAGTTCCTCGTCCTTGTCAAGTATACTTGTCATATATTTAGTTTCTCTTAATTTTTGGAAATTTTTAGATTGTCAAAATTATATTTCAGTTTTTCCTTCTAACACACAATTTTCTTTGAAGACAGTGCAGATTTGAGTTGTTGGTGGGGGGGAAGAAAGAGGGAGAAAGTATCAAAAACAGAGAAAGGCAAGAAACTGCAAAATAAAATTTTAAAATTGGGATTGTTTTCTAAAACAAAAATGTAAACTAAAATTTCTGTGTTTTATTGGAAATCACTAATTTTTAAAAATCCTCTACAAATTTCAAACTTTTACTAGTATAGGAATATTATTCTGTCACAAATTACATCTCAGGGTAATGATTATAACAAACATACAGCAAATCACTCCAAATTGTTAGCTTTTCTTTCTCAGTCTCTATTTCTCTATTTTTTGCCCTCTCTTATTACTTCCTTTCATGCACTCCCTCCCTCCTTTCTCTCTAGAAATAACTTTATGCTTCTCATCTCTGAGAGCTTCTAGAAAACCTCTTGCTTTATAATACCTCGGCTCCATCACCTCTAATATTTCTTGCTTCTACTTGTTTTATTCCTTCTTCCTTCCCTTGTGTTGTTTCCTTAATTCCCTCAACTCAACACTCATTCTTCACTTGCGTCTACTCTATGTTCTCAGCAGAAAATGCTGATATTCATTCCTATTGGGAGGGGCTTTCTTTCATTACCTCCAATCCAAATCCAAATATTTACACCCTTGGGGGAGGAGGAAAAAGGGAAAAGAAGACTTTCTCTCTGTGTATGCAACTCACTGATCTGTGCCTGCTCTTTTTCAAATTAAAACTTACTCTGACATGACAGACAGCAAGAAAGACACTGAAGTGCAATGCTGCTGGCAGGCCCTGGCATGACATACTGACTGGATGTGGCACAGAGCTTCCAACGACAAGGAACATAACTGGAATGATGTGAGTAGGGTTGTTTCCAACCAAAGATGCTTTGCAACACTTCATCCCCATCCAGGTGACACCTGGATCCACCTTTGCTGCTTCTCAGATAGGGTTCCCTTGCAGCAAATCTGAGGTTAGACCAACTGATTAGCTAAGAAGCTAATTTCCAAGACCAGAAATAGACTTGCCTGCATTACTAAAGGGAACAATATGAAGTCTTTCATCTCCATGATCAGTATGAATGGGAAAGCAGAATAAATTAGGATGTGAGAGTCTTCATTTTTCATGGTTTTCATCCCTGCGGAGGATTTTCATTTTATATATGTTTTTTTAAGTGATAAGAGAGTCAATCTTGATGTCAATGATCTCAGGGTGGCAACATGGGACCCATCTCAGTCAATGTCTCTAGGTACAGTACAAATAATAAGCAGTGATCCTGGCAATATCCAAATTTCTAAGAGAATTTTTGGAAATAGTATCACGGAGATTAAATGCTACTTCTAATTTTTTAATCAGATTCTCACAGACAGCTATGCACAGGTGCCTTGACCTTAAACTTAGGTAATTATTATAATTAAAGAGCTAATACTCCATTCACAAATGTCTGCTGCACTATCTCTATTGTCTAAACGCCATTATTCTGCATGTAGTTCCTTTTCTGTTCCCTGTTTCTTTGGAACTCTTCCAAGATTTGCTCAGTTATTGTTTAAAGCCTTTCTTAGTGTGTTAGTGTGTTGGTATTTTGTGCTCTGCATCCTATGACTTATGGATTATTCCAGTTTTGGAGACATATTTTCTATATCCATTCACAGACATTTTTCATCCCATATCCAGCAAATATAATACTCTTCTAATCAATCATTACTGCTCACTCCTCAAATAAAACCATCCTTTCTTTATTATATTAAGCAAATTAGTCAAATGAATGTTTTGCAAAACTTGCTATCTTTTCTGGTCCCTTGGCTCCCAGCCTGTCTGTCTCCTCCTCCCTTTTCCTATTTCCTTTATCAGTGAGCACTACCCATACACCTCAACCATATTTACCAGATTGTTTCGTCTTATTAATTTTGTCACCAGAATGAAGTCTACACAAATGAAAGATACTGTTAGTGTGGCTGCCAAACTGTATCATTTCCCAACCCCAAATTTCTGTTCAAATTAATTTTAAATAGTTTTAGCTGGGGGGTGGGAGGGAAGTACACACACTGCAGTTAAATATTTAATTTCAATTTCAGACACTTTAAAGAAAACTAATGCATTAATTAAAAGAAAGCAGGATGTCTCTCCTACTTTACCCTACAGGTCATCTCAGATAGAAGAAACATTGGTTCAATTCCTCCTTCTGCCTGAGGGGTTTTGAACCACATCTCCTGGAAGAATGTTTAACTACCATATTATAGAGTTTTCACATTCTGGGATAAAGACTCTCTCAATCTCTTCTGCTGGTGCTATTCCACTTGGTTTAATATACTTAAATATTCTGAAAGACCATGAAAATGGCTCAGTAACCTGAAGTTTGGGGTACTCATGTGGAAAATGGGACCTCAGGGTTCAAGTTCTTGCTTCAATAAATATCTAAATATTTTTAAACACAGCAGAACTTCAACAGGAAAAAATGGAGGAACTTAAACTAAACTATCACACAACACAGTCTTCAAGGCATTCTCATGGACAGTGACAGCTGCTGAGGGGGAGAGAGCATAGAACCCAGGCCTTCAACAGGAGAAGCACATGACAAAGGATGAGGACTCACCGATTTTATGACAGTAGGGTGGACAACTGTTTTTCTCAATTGAGAACAGTTCAGCCACTATGTAGCAACGTTGCTGATAATTTTGATATGACAGAAAATCCACTTTAGTTTAAAAAACTTGCAAAAATGTTCATCCGACCCTAATCCTACTTAATTTTTGGTAATCACAACAATGATAAAATATATGTCCTTATAAAAGTAGCTTGGGGGAAGGGAGGTATTTCTGCCACCCTATCCTTGGAGGTTAGAGCTCGGTGACTTTCATTGTCATAGAAAATAGCTACCAGTGTGGAATGGTAGGCAGGACAAGAAGTGAACAGAAAAGAAGCTGAGTTATAAATATACAACCACCTCTATAACTGATCTCTTCAGTGAAAAATAAGTATTGTTGCTTTACATCTCTGTTGCTGTTCTGTACAACAGGTGAAGGATGAATACCCACTTTGGACGTACAACCTGAAGTTTCATTTCCTGTGAAGTATGGATCTTAAGGGGAAAACCTGTAAAGCTTGTTGGTTTTTTTTTTACGTAATCCATATTTGCAAAATGACATTTTGTATCATTTCTATGGAAAAACAAAAACATGCGGAGACTGCTTCATAACAGCTTAAGGACTTGCTTCAGTCAGGCACTTAAGAATATACCTAACTTAAAACATGAATGCAGTCCACAAAGGCACACATTTATAAAGCTTCCCAAAGAACACCACAAAACAATGTTAAAAATTTACTTCTGTCCTGTTCCTGAATGTTCCTCCCTCAAAACATGGGTGCCTTTTTAAAAAGAAATCCCGTATACTTTCAGAAATTATGTTTTCTTTTATTCATAAAGTGTTCATTAATTAAAGCAAGCCAATATTGTCAGCAGAGATGCATCTGTTACTCTTAGGAGTCTCCAGGACAAATCCTGTTTTGGTGACGTCTGTCTTACTATTGTCCTAAAGGAGCAAATGGCTAGAGACCGCGTTCTTTCTGATGTATGTGTGTTATATATGCAATTAAGTCTTGCTATAGTGAAGAATCACTGTCAGCAGAGATTATTTTAATGGATGTACAGTATTACTTTAAACTAAGTCTTCACCATCTGTTCATCTTAATTATAAATGCAAACCCAACATATCTTACATTAGCATTAGAAAATGGAGAAATATCAGTGACTGAAATGTCCATATATACTCTTTGTGCAATGCTGCATGCATCTGTGCCATTTTTCGTCTCCTCTTCCAAGCAACACAAATTGGGAAGGGGGGAGGAAAGGAAGGGGTGGAAAAGTGCTTATTCCTCACAGATGATTTTCTGGCATGGTTGAATATTTTTTTCTGTCAAACAAGGATTCATTATAGAAGATTTCAATATATTAAGCTTCAGAATGCTTTCCAAAAGTATGTACTCTACTTGCACTCGTAGCTCATTCTAGCTCTTTCTGCCTGCTAGATAAGCAGGGAAAATGAAAGGAAGAGCCAACACATGCTAATGCCATCTAATAAATCACCAAAAAGAAGGTTAAAAATATACAGGAATAGTTCAAATTTAATCAAAATTAAGAATAATGAGGAATAAAAACTTTAAAAGTACAGCTCTACATTTCTGACATGAAGGTGGACTTTAAGAAAATAATAAAATAAATGAAAGTACAGCTGTTGGTGTGGAAACCCATGCCTATACTCTGCTGCAATTTCATAGCTGCTAGTAGATATTTGGTCCTACAAGTGGGCAGCACTATGGGAAGCAGCACTACAACAGTTAAGACTAAATTAAGTTTACTGATTTTTAAACACTTTCCCATCTCTTTCTTGACTCAGTTTATCTGGAAACTTATTGTGCTTTGTTGGTGCCCCAGTCAAGATCAGTAACCTGAATCTGAGGGTGCTTGACAAAGGGTCCTGACATGCATGACTACTTGATATATGGCTGGAGGCAAACTGATGAGCCAGAGAAAGAAACTGTGCCCACTGGTGTCAGCGTGAGTGGGCTGGCTCAAGAGAATTTACTGCAGTATATAATGGAGCTTGCATATAAATTTTTATTCTCGATTTAGCAGCTTTCTGCAAAATTCATATACTATTCTGTAGGTAGTAAAATTGTAATATAAGAAAATATCTGAAATAAAACTCTATCTGAGTTCTAGGCTAAAATAATCCTATCGAAATTATCATCAGCATAACACTGAAGAAAGATAGTAATAAATAATGCTTCAGATTCCTAATCCTACTCTTTAGAGAGATTCCAGCCTTTGCAGTGCTGGAATTTATGACACTATAAATTAGTTTGCTTTTCTGCCAGAGGTCTAAAACTATAAACAAATATAAGGCCAGAGCTAACACAGTAGGTACTACTCTGCCCTTTGGCTAACTCTCCAGATACTTTGAGTTCTCCTACCCCTTGCACCCACAGGAGCAGATGGCACCCAGACATTCTCACTGAGGAACTCTGGCACAGTTCCACTTGTAAAACACCTTCTAGACTTATACTGAAATTAAGAATTTGTTTTCTCAGGCAATCCAGACATTGTCAGGGTGATAGAACATGCATCCTCACAGGATTATGACACACAATGAAGGGAAACTCAGGGAAAATTATAAGCTAGTGTCTTGCAGGATAATAATCTGTGCCAAAAACTTATGCAAAAAAACCCCACCAAGTCTTGGCAAGATTCTGTCACCCCGAAGTCTTCAAACTAGTCCTCATCAAACAATAGAGTCAACCAAGATGTGTCCAAATCCAAAGCTCTGACTTGGCACATGCATCCTGATATTACATAAATATATAAAAACCAAAAGCAATGATGTAATTCTCCACTTTACATATAAGAAAATATGCATAGATCGGTCTAACTCCAAACTGAAGAGACAGGATTAGCAGACAGTCACTTTTTGTAGATTCTCATCACTAAATGATAAGCACTTCAAAGAGATGGCCAGCATTGTGTTGTTAAGAAGCATAATCAAACTCAAACAGTATAGGATGCAGGACTGGTTGATATATAAACACTGTATCAGTTACAAGTGTCTATAACTACACTATAAAGAGAAACTTCTATGCAAGCCTTTAACTATATTAGTGAAAATAGGTTTGGAGAGGTATTTCCCAACAATTTTTTACTTTGAAAGTTGTCAGGAAAAGCACCACAAATCATTAATGCTGATAATTTGTACTGGAAAAATGTGTATGGCCTTACATTACACCATCTTACACAACAATATCAAATATGAAAATCAAAAACCTTTTGTAATAAACAGCATTTTTACTGATTGCACATGATTACGTTAAGCATCTTCTTCTAACAGTGTCACAGAGGTGATTTAATAGCTCCTATAACTAATCTTCCCAGATGACCTCTCCCCTCTGCTGATGAAGCCTATTCAAAACCTACTGCCCTTTGCTCATTTTGCCATCTTTTATTTCTGAACTGTTTTCATCATAAATACTTTGGGCAAAATTCTTCTCTCTGAACAAATTTTCTGTGGGCACCTTGTCTTACTTATGCGAGTGATGTAAAACAAAACATGTCCTTATCACTGTTCTCATTATTGTTATTATTTACCTGAAAGCACCACGTCATCAATAAGTATGAGAAATCAGTCATCGGGTCTCTCACATCTGTGTTAAGTACTGCAGTTTCCAGCTTCGTTCTTTCAGCACTGAAGGAAAATGCGACTCTGAGAAGAACATTCACACAGCTCACTTTTAACAAACAACTGAAAAGAAAACCCATCTCCTAGAAATACCAAAAGGAAAAAAGAATCTTTAAAAACATTACCGTCCCATTCAAATAATGTAGAGAAAGCTTCCAAATATGGGTGCGCTGAAAATACACAGGATGCTGCAAACTCACTGATATTAATAATCCACTTTAAAAAACCCCAACAAAGCTAACCTGGAAGGAGTTAAAAAGCAAGCCATATCATTATAGCTGGAGTAGGAAGACATTCAAAGTTACTATCAATGTCAAAAAAGGCGAAGAGGAGAGAGGTAAGAGTTCCCTATGAGAAATCTAGACGGTAATAATCCATGGATCCCGTAGGAGCTGCAAGCGGTTGCCACAAGCAAAGCAGGAATCCCTAGGGGGCAGTGCATAATTAACAATTTGAAGATGCAGCCATTGTCACAAAGACAGGGACTGCTACCCAAAAAATGTGAGCAAGCATTTTGTTGTCAGAGCAGCTTGCTGATTACACTATAAACCCATGTTTGCCCTTATATAATAACAAACTACTTTCTATCACTAATATTTTCCTCCAAGATCATTAAATGTTCTAGTAAAATGCAGGAATTGCAGAATGTATGGACAACAACCAGCCAGAATGAAAGAAAAGCAGTAAAACGCTCCTGTTTGGGGGGGGTGGGGTGTGTTTGTGTAGGGGTGTGTATAAAGAAGATGAAATAAGCATCAAAATCATCTTGATTATAAAGGTAAAGTAAAATTTGAATCAATATATGCATTATATATAATTATTTGTATTAATCTGCAAAAAAAGACCTACTATTGAGTTTATAAATGAAATTAAATCATTGCTACAGTAAGATTTTTCTGATTCAGCTCCAGGACTGAATCATTTTTCATATGATAGGGTAAATGAGTAAAATTTGTATTTTTATGTCTGCATAAAAATAATCCAATACTTACAACATCTGCAGAAACTATCAAATAGAGATTTACCTTTATTCTTCAATTTTAAACTCAGAGCTAGCGATCAGAGCAGGCTCAAAGAATACCGAGGGAATACCTGTGCTGTACAGGATTCTCAATCAGTAAAGCCGTGATTTCACATTTTGAATAATGTAGGTGGCCAGGACACGGCCACCTTGTAAGTGAGCAGTTTTCATGGGTGCCTCTAACATGGTGTGTGTATCTGCAAGTGATGATTATGTTTGGTTTTTCCCTTGAGAACGCAGATATCGTAGGAATTCTGGCTATTCACATCCCATAGCAGTATACACACGAGACATACAGATATGGCCCCTTCACATGTAATTTTCAGCTGCTGTTCCTGATCCCAAGGTGGAGCTTGTAACTAATGTTAATGTTCTTTTATTAAAAACCGTATTTATTAAAACTGTATTATGGAAGCAGAAAGCAAATAAGGAAATGACTGCAACTGGATAAGATTTTATCTTTTCTACGTCATTTCTTTGTTGTTACTGAAGACTAATGCCTTTCTCTAATAGTTTCAGCCACAACCGTCCAATTCTGCCCTCTAAGCATGAGGTTCTGCACAAAGTGCTGTCCTGCCATGAAGACTGCCACATTAAAGCCACTTCTGGAAATGTCACATAAATCATCAGCTTTGCAGGCACACAAGCAAGTTGAAATTCCATAAACAGAAGGATAAATATAAATTATTAGCAGGGCAGAGTCTGTCCCTGTTCTTTCATTGAGGAGGTCCATTACAAAACTCAGCAGGAAAAAAAAAAAAGGAAAAGAGGTGGAAGCATGTTTTGATTAAAATGCACAGACAATCCAGTCTCCTTAGATCAAGTCTTCTTCTGGCCCATTGTAGTTGCATATGAGAATCTGACAGTCCCTCAAAGGATTATGGTGTCCAGCATATTTAAAGGTCTTCTGTAAGGCTACTACAGTTTCTTGCATTTTTGCTGTTAAGATTTTCACTAACTTTTTTTTTTATTTATTAAATTGTCTGTGATCAAAGCTCAAATCCAAGGACTAAAATTAAACAGAAAAAGGTCTGACAATATATTCCAACTGTCTGAAAAGTTATAAACCTGAACTCTAAAATTTAAATGCACAAATGCATTACCTTGTATGTAGAGCAGGATTAAAGCAGGATGGAAAATCAGGGTTGCAATTTTTATGGGAGATTCTATTCTTCAAAAGGAAAAAAACCTGCTCACTAAAAAAAATTACACTTTTTTCAACTTTCCAAAAGAAGGGGCAGAGGAGTTAGTTTTGAAAAAATCAAAATATTTTGAAAATTTCAAAATAATATCAAGCCAAGAAGTTGAGCAATTACCAGTTTCAGAGCAAAGAGCCTAGAATCCTTGGAAATCCTTTGGAAATTCCTCAAAACCAACACAATACATTTAGACGTTTTGGTTGCCATTGGTCTGGGGTTTTTGAGTGAGAATTTTCTTCATGACTGCATATCAAAGCAGCTGTATTTCATATGCAAGAGATTGAATAGAAACACCATGAATGTACCTGTTTCTAAAATGAAACTAAAAAATAGACAAATATACTAAGGGAAAAGGACAATCAGTCTTGAATCAGTATTGCCTTCGGCATGGTGCTGTTAGAGAGACCATCACCCATCAGACGTACAGGAGTAAACTTCTTGATTATAGAATTTTGCTGATGAGAACACCAGAAAAATCTTTTCTCTGCAGCTTTCATTTCTGATATTCTGGACTCCGTTACATAATATTCTTTCCTCATTGACGACATTTTATTATGCACTGTAAACGTAAAACACTTATTTTATTTTCTATAATTATAGGCATATCCCTAGTAAAGGGTCCATCTTTGAAGCCTTTCTATTCATGTAAAAATAATGATTTAGAAATCTACTAATACCACTTTAGTTTTACTGGCCATATATTTTGAGAAAATTGTAATTTTTTTTATTTTAAGTTGTCAGTCAAAGTGGGGTAAAATTCCCATTATTGTCAATGAATTGCCAATAGATTAAACAATGTTAGCTACCTGTCACTACATCATACCTGAAGTTACATTTCTCTATAATGCAGATCCCAAGGACTTGAAGAATTTGGTTCTGATGAACATGCTGAGTTAATTAGAAGCAACATTCCCTGTCATCTCAGAACAAAAGCTAGTCACAAGTAACCTTGAAATATTGTCTATTTCATGAAATGGTGTAAACAAGGACCTGACAACTTTTAAAGGGCAATTGGCAAGATTATATGTTTCTTTCCTAAATTACAGATAAACTGTGATAGTAGGAACTCAGTAGGAGCCAGGAGACATTGTTTCTAAGGGATTTAGGTTTCACCTAGTCAGTTGGCTGGTACCCTATCACCCGCCTGTGAGGCAGAGGTTTCCCAGCTTGCACAGAGTTTTATAGAGCCAAGAATTGGGATCTGCTGCCTCTCACAACACCATAGTCATCATCTCCTGCCTGGGATACACATCATTTGACACGAGCCCCTGCTCTGAAGCAGGAATTTGTGTCATAGGTTGCTGATGCTAGTCTGAACTTGGGATAGGTGGTCAACTTTTTGCAGCCCAAACAACATGAACATGAAAATTAAATTAGCATTCCTTATAAAGGCTGAGAAAAAGAAAACAGCAGCTGAGAAAATATGCACACATGTGGTGAGTTGCCTTCTTAGTATGCTTTCTGACATTGCTTATCAATGGAAGGCACTCAAAGAACAGCCCACATATGAAATCAGACAATTTAGAGAGCAGTATTCCAGGGTCAAGATTTACAGCCTCTGCAATGATTGGAAGAAGAAACTCTACAAATCTTCTGTTGAACTGTAATCCCACTGCCTACACACAACTTGACTGGGGTCATTGCTTGCGAAAAACAAACACTCTCCTGTTGCTGGCATTCGGGAGTCTGCAATGCTGTATGAGCTGTTGCAACATAAGACCAAAACAGCACAGCAAACCAAAATCCATACCCCCAGCATTCACTTCAGTCTGGTGACCTGATGAACTTCCAGTGAGATGTGAAAGACTGCTAAACAGTATAGACTGTTTGACACTACTTCCAACTTGCCATAAGGACTCTCAAGAATGCAGATGATAGGATAATTATAAAAACAAGAGACTAAGCTGGAGTATTTATTTTTGTTTGATAGCAGGCATTCCCAAGATATTTGATCCATCAAAATCGATGGACTGGAAAATAGTAGTAAAATCTTCATAGACTGGTCCAAGCTGCAAACTACTGATCTGAATTTCTGTCTTTCCAAGAGCATCCAGCAGGAATTAGAAGTTTTGGCTGAGTCCTGGTCTACATTTTATGTTAGTTCAACTTTTGTAAATGTAGTTTCCTTAGGGAAACATTTGCTTCATTCCCGTTCTCATCCAACCAGACATCATGCTTGTCTGTCGATTCAAAGTTGGTAATTTTCACTAGCCAATTACATGGAAAATTGAAAGGTTGAAAAGTCACAGAAATATTAAGCTCATCCAGGTTTCAAAGAACCTCCAAAGTCCACAGGGTCACTTTTAAAAAAAATTTAAAAAGAAAGAAAAAAAAAGGTATATCTTATAACATTCATATACAGGAGAGGTTACAGTGTGAAATTACTAGTTGTTATATATCCTGGAATTCAGATGGGAATGCAGCCCTGGGACATAAATCCATAGAAAACCTGGCTTTGTTTTCCTGCTCATAGAACTAATTTTGGGGGTTTTTATTTTTCAGTGGTAATTCTTGGCAAAAATGCTGTGAAGAACAAATGATTCTTGTAATTTATCCACAGAGAATACATGAAATATCAGAATTGTAGACAGCATCACAAAGCTCTACACTCTATGTTAACACTAATCGAAAGATACTTATTGACCGCATTCTGTCTATAAGCTAATCTAGCAAGTTTCTGGCTTTGTCTGTTGATTAAATTCTGCTTTCATCCCCCATAAACAGATCTAAGACTACTTTCAAGTACAGTTAGAGGATAACAGCAGTTTTTGGTTAGACCAGTGTTGGCTGAACCTCAACAAAATACGCAGTTCTACTGCCCAATTCTCTGCTCCTGTAGTTTTTGAGTTGAAAAAATTTGTTACAGATCACTAATACAAAATAAACATTTATAACCATGAAAGGATAAGTTTTTCTTATGTGACTTATTGAAATTCCTACTTGGATAAAATAACAAATTGTTCTAGCTACCATAATTGAGGAGGTTCTCTTCTATTTACAGAGAAGCAGCACAACAAACTTCTGCTATCTCAGACTGCATGACATCTGGCCCCAGGCTCAGTTCGGTTGCTACATGCACTGCTTCCTGTCAGAGTAATTAAGTGCATTTTTCTTGATTAACAAAAATCCAAACAAGATAAAGAGCTAATTTGCTTTCTGCTCTGGGTCCCAGTGGATGAAGCCTGTACATATTTCTTGGGGGTTACCATTTTCACTTTAGTACTGAGATAAATCTAATGACTTTCCTGAGAATGCTATAAACAGGTAACTCTTGGATGCACCAAGGTTTTTGTAATAAGAGATAGTATTTAAATTTATACTAAAGTCAGTTTAGGCTTGAGGAGCTGAAAGGAAGGAGCCAATACGAACAGAAATATTTTCTTGTTTTACCTTCCTGTGAAAAAGGAGAGGTGCAGATTTTGAGTTAACACTTGTCAGCAATTGAAAGCTGCTATCAATTTAAATTTGCATGAGAAACAAAGGGTGAAATGATACATACAAAACAAATCTGACCAAGGTCATTTTATAGTTCAAACTATGCAAAATCCAATAAGTGAACATCCAGCAAAAGCAATGAGTATTTTGTTCTGACAAATGAACACGGAAACACTTGCTTACATGAACAATCCTTAATTAAATACCATATTTGCTGTCTAGCAAATTTTGTGGAGAAAATAATTTAATAAATAATCGGAACTGAACTGAATTGGTGCTGAACTTGGCACTCCGGCACAAAAATAAAGTCTGTATAGGAATGGGCAGTAAAACCACTTTATCAAGCACTTGTCAGATTTAGAAACATGGAAGGTATGCCTCAGAAACTCCCCTGAAAGAAGATTTAGCAAATTTATATGTAAATCTCGTTCTTTCTCCCCATCTACCCTTTTAATTTTCTTTTCAAGCCCCTCCAAATTCTAACTGCATAGGAGTAACTGCTCCTGTATGAAGTGACCCCTTGGAATACATTAAGCAGATGATAGTTCATCCATCACATGATCCCACTGCAAAATATGGGGCTAGCTTAACAACATTACATAAATGTCTTTCCTAAAGCTCTGTGTGGGTTTCTAACATGCAAAGATATTTTTTTTTAATTAAAAAAAATCCTTCATTTCCTATCCACATAAAAGGCAAAATGTTTGAAATCACTGTAACATTGTGTTAAGGAGTTTTAAAACACCCCAGTGGGTCATCACACCCTGCCTCAGGGCTCTATAGTGGATTTGACATGACTAGCAGCAGGTCCATGGGTCACATTGAGAAGGAGACAACAATTCACGGTGGGTGAAAACTCCTTGGAAACATTAGAAGTAAAAACAGTTACATTTCATATTAAAACTGTGCTAAATGCCTGGCTTAGCCAGATCATCTGGCGCACTCAGCATATATCGCTAAAGCTGTGAGGTTGTTTTTAATACTCTTGCAGGTCACCTTTAAATGATTTTGCACTTCAATGATTATCTTTGCTAGAGCACATATTATACCTACCGAAAGTAAGGAAACTTACATGTGCCGAATGGCATCGTCAGGCAGAACATGGTTCATTGCAGCATGAAGCTCATTGTAGTGCTCTAATGATTCTGTTAAAATTCTGGTCAGCTTCTCCCAATCAGATACTGGAAAGTAACGAGGTTCTCCAACACCATGGGCAAAGTGGCAGTAAATTAGTGTCTTATGGATAAATACGTGCTCATCAACACCCTGGTGGTAACAATATAGAGATATAAACAAGTATTCACCCAGCATATTAACCCTTTGTCACAATTTTCTCCTTTGTGTGTGTGTGCACACTTATGAAAAGCTGCTAGAGAGTGGGAATGATCCTGTTTGCTATAGAACCAATATCAGATAGTATTTTAATTTTTTCCATCAGACTCTGGCAGCATGCCATTTCTGAAAGTCTAGCTACAAGATCACTTGGACTGTGTCTTCTCTCTGGACATGGTTGAAAAGGGCATAAAATGTAATGCAGATTTTGGTGATAGCTTTTCATTTCAGCTCCTTTTCTGGAAGGAAATGAGTTAACCCCAAAATTACAATATTATTTTTCTCAGACATTTTATGCTGTTTGTACATAATTTCATGTAGTTTTACTCTGCTTTCCTTGGAGTACACTCTACTTCATTGGTATTCTCCATTGATTCCTAATACTCTAGTCTTCACCATGGCATGCAACCATAAGGTGGTAGCATCTGAACAGAAAAAAGGTAAATAGTCTCATTACAAAGAAGAAACTTGAATAAGTGTGCTTCTTCAAGTAAACCAGGGAACTGAATACTTCTTATGACTGCAGTGATTTTGGTTTTATCATCTTTTCTATTATACTGAAATACTGTCCATTCAGACCAGGAACAGAATAAAAAAATATTTCTATAATAAACGATTAATGAGTAAAGTTCCAATATCATGACATCCTTTTCATCTTCCTAGTGCTTAGAAAACAACAGGGCATGAAACAGGGCAGACACAGATAGATACATCTCACCCTCACATTAAGGATCACACCTCAAAATACCTTCTGTAGCATGCATGAGAATTTTATTTAAACGTGCAGTATCTTTTTTCTCCATACATTTAACTGAGAAATACAGGATGATTTCATGGAGCCATAAAAGGGCCAAGCCAACAGGAATCCATGTATCACTGGAGTGGTGAAAGTGTTCCCTGGAAAAACATTTCCACTCAAACACTGTTTTTCCTTATAAATAATACTTTCCATCCCTCATTAGAAACTAAAATGTTTCGGTCAGTGATATGCATTCTTGGGTCACCAAAACATGAATATTTACTTCCCACAGTCTGTATGTTTAATGGGCAATTAATGACCTGTTGTAAAAGGAGTTATATAATGAGGCTGTGTGTTTGCCTTGGGAACGGTGAATCCTTCTCCCTGATCCTCCATTCTATGACTTTAATCTTTTTTGTAATGCCATTTTGTTTATCTCTGACACACCTCTTTCTCTTCAGGAAAGCCTGACTCTATCATCCCTACTGGAGTCCCAGCTTCTGTTTAAAACAACTTTTTTCTAGATTGCCTTTTTCATTTTGTATTCTTCCCAGCTTCACTACCAATATAGATTACCCTGACATGCTGAATACCAAAGGACTGCACCAGCATTATAAACAGCACATCAGACATGAGATCGCCTGGGACACTTTTTCCCTTGTTTTTGATGTGTTGTTCCCCTCGACCCTTTTAGGTTCCCTTCATTAACTACCACTTTGCTACATCAACTCTCCATTTTCTTATTGGTTGTTATCAGTCAATAAATTCTGGCCTTGTTAAAGGCAATGAAAATGTTCCCCTTGACTTCAGGATTTCACCCAGAGTGCCAGCTCCAGCATTGTTTCTTCAATTGTCTCCTCCATTTTTAGGAATTGGCAGATTGAAGTCTCCCTGCCACAAAGTGCTAATACAAATGCATTCGCTGGGGCACCTGCAGCACCGTATTACCCTGATACTTTAGACCAAACCCAGCAAGCATGTTAATAGGTATTTGGTGAGCAGGTGGCTCATGTGACCATGCTGCCCCTAGCATCTTCATATGCATGTACAAGCTAATTTAATGTCATTTATCTATTTTTATGCCTAGCACATATAACAATTAAAAAATCTTATTTGGAAATTTTCCATTATTAGGGTATTTCTTGTGAAAATGCTCTGCTCCTTTTTTTTTGCGGTGATCTTTTGATCCAGCTGTATTAGGAGATTCTAAAAACTAACATTTTGCTTTCCTCCTTGCTTCTAAGCAGATGTTAAATAAGCAGCTCTCAGGAACTACGGGTAAAACTCCGACCTCAGTCCAAAGTTGAATATTTCCAAACGCATTAAAAAAAGGAAATTGTCTTTAAAAACTAGAGATAACATACAAAAGACCAGAAACTGCTGAAGCACAGAAAAACAAATCATACTCTCAACAACACAGTTGTCCTAGCAATACCTCTTCTAACCAGAAAGATTTTTACTGTGCTTTTTATAACATTGATTCCCCTTTGCCACCCTCATATGCACTCTTTCAGGCTTCCCAAATTGCTGCTGTCTCCCACGCACCTGCTGATGGTCTCACGCTACTGCTCACTTCTTGCCAGCTTGATCCACGGTACTAAAAATGGTCTCACTCATATAGAAAGTGGCAGCTCAATTTCTTAAAAGCTAACCCAGATAGGAAGGCTAAACAAAAAGCAAACCATCTCGGGGAAAAGAAATAACCTAATTAATGCAAGGTTCACTGAGTTGCCAAATTTTATGGTATTTTACAGTAATTTTTTTAAAGTATGTTCAGAAATGTTGGATGTGTTCTGTTTACATTTATTTCTTTCCTCCATCCTCCTTACCTTCTCCCTGCAGCACACAACAGGCAGTACAGGAATTGTGGTGAGAGTGCTTCTTCTAGAAAGATCCTGCCGAACTTTGGGGGTGTGAGGCTGCAGAATGAAATGGGAAAGACCAGTCATATTTGAAAAGTTAATTGTCATGGCAAAAGTTGAACATAGACTTGCAAAAGGCTGAGGAATGAAGTGTAGAGCTGTCCTCTCCCAGGAGAGTCACTTGGACTCCTCATGACCCTGCGTGCTTCTCCCTCCCTGCAGCCTGCTCTGCAAGGAAGCCCAGGGTAACTCTTGTCCCTGTACTTGCAATAACTGAAAGCATCACACGTGGCTGCTGCATCACAAAACTGGAAGGGAGGAGAACAACATCTCAGGGGCTGTGCTTTCAGTTTGGTGGAGAAAGACAAAAGAGACCAAAGAAGCTCGCAGCTTTAACCCAGAGCCCAAATTTTGTCCTTTGCTATATCAGGCTTCATCTACTAGATGACCCTTCATAGACTGCAGCAGAACAATACCATATAACCTTTACAGGAGCTGCCTTCAACAGGGTAACAACCTAGCTGTGTGGGAATCAGAACTTTGCAGACACATTTACCTGGCTTTTTCAAGGGGACCGGGGACCATGGATCTGCCACGTTTAGGTTGTTCACGATACTTGAGTCAGCTTGTTCAAGGTTTGCATTACATGGCACAGAAGCGTGCTGTACAGACAGGGTCAGAATAAACACATTTGGGAGTGCTACCATTTGCAAGTAACTGTTCACATTCAGCTTTAAGCAGTCTGGAACACAAACCTAATTTCGTAATCATGTGGCAGCTTGTCATGGGTGCCAAAATTTGGAGCTTTCCAAAACCTCTTCTTGTAGCATGTCTATATTTTGCCCTCTACACTGCTGCAAAGTCATCTATCACATTCATGCTCTTGACTGGATTAGAGGCAGAACTCCAATACTCTTGAAAATTGGTCTTAGCCTCTCATTCCTACTACTCCCCTTTCCAAGGACAAGTGTCTTGGTAAAGTACAAGAAACAAGACATGAAAGATCTATTAGTAGATCTAGTAAATGCTAAAAACTTTTAACTATAAGCTTCATACAACAGAAACCTAGGAATAAGAGCATGACTGTTAGGTAATACATTACAATTTTAAAAACAATAAATAAAAACAACCACAACAACTTTGCCGGGAGTTTCAGACCTGACTGAATCCAGTGCAAAAGTATGTGAAACATGGTCAAATTTAATCTCTTGGTACCTTTTACTCTTTCGAGTTCATAAGACAAATTTCAGGAGAGCTGTTACCTAAGACTTTATAAGCACTTCTATCCTGATAACTACAACACCCTAGTTACCTTATGGCTGAGATCTTCACTGTCTAAGAATGCTGCATTCTTTCTTCTGGCCAGTGAATCACTAAGAAAATAATACTACAGAATCTAGAAGATGTTCAGGCATGGCAGTTGCTCTGAGTATTGACATAACCTATACATGTATATTTGGGCAACTCACCACTGAGTTAAACGAGAAACTTTAAAAACAAGTGTTACACAAATCATACAAGAATCTAGAATGCTTAGTAAAGAGCAATTTATACATACAAGAACTACTTGGAAAGACCTGTATTCCCTGGAATATATGCAGCAAATCTCTTAAATGAAAAACATAATTGAATCCAGTCACTGTGATAGAAAGTTCTGGGTCATTTTCTGATGCAGACAGATTTCGTCTTATGAGTGAGATGATAGATTTCGCTACACTGTAACTGCAGTTCCAGTGCTGGAAAAGGATATTTATGGTCCTGCTCTATATAGTGGTTCAAGCATCCATCTCTGGGAAGTGGACAGCAAACAGAGAGAAATGTCTCTGAGAGATTAAAAATAAATAAATAATACTGTGTGTGGAGAAAAGGATAATATTTTCTTTTTAAATATACCCATATAAATATTTTAATAATACTGAAATTGAAAGCACAAGTTGAAAAGGTTTTCACAGCCAAAGCACACAGTGTTAAATATCTTATTCACTCCCTGTCTCACTTGATGGAGATCATAATTACTATCAAGTTAGTATGAAACCTGCCAAATGAGCCTGACTTCAGGGCAGTGTGCTCCTTTGCAGCTGTTTTCCTTCCAGAATGCCTAATAATCTGTGTATATTTAATCAAAATGGGATAGTTCAGGGTCTGAATGTTGTTTAAAGAGAGAAAAAAAAAGAGGCAGATAGCACCTTAGTGGAGTACCAGGCAAAGGGGAACTGTAATAGTTGTTAAATGTCTTAGGAAGAGTACTATATTGATCCTTTATCTTGGATCAGTCCAATTATAATTCTATTGTTAACTCTTTATGGTCTTTTTAAGAGTCATCTAAAAACCAGAGAAGTCCGAAAAATTACCTGAGGATTTTTTTTTCCCTCTCAGGTGCAGCTCAGAACTGGTCAAATCACAGAATCACTTATAGGGAGAACATTTCTATATGAAAGGGAAAAAAAAAAAAAAAAGGAAAAAAAACCCTAAACACCTGCAAATCAGAAAGTTAACCATAAAAACTACGTATCTTGAAGCTAAACAGAATTTTATAAAACTTACATACTTTTGCAGAAATTATATTCTTGATCAGTGAGCATTTTCAAATGAAATCGTGGAACATTCCTAATCAACCTAAATGCAAAATACACTAATATATACAGGTTCATAACTTTGATGTTCTACAGTGAAATCGAGCAGTGTGAGAAGCTCTTTAGTATAGGTTGCTCACTACTATCCATTAGCAAAAAAATTATTGACTAGTTCAAATACGATACAGATGACACCCCAAATGCTGGAAAGACAGTTTCGGGTAAATGCACAAACACAAGTTTTTTAAGAGTCTATACGTTTCCAGGTATGAAAAGCTATGAAAACTACACAGATGAAATCACTACTTAGAGAATAACTCAATGTAAGGCAAAGAAACCATGCTAAACATATTTCAGAGTGACCAGTTCAAATATAAGCATTAAAGGATTCTAACAGTGCAAAATAGTAGCCAGGCACAAGGTCTGCTGTTGAAGATAAAAGGACTCCTGCACTTTAGGCTAATTAGGTTTCAATTTCAGCTGTCATTAGTAGGTGAAAAGACATGAACCTGACCTTGAACTTCCTGTGCAAGGGAATGAATGAATGGTTGAAACACCAACTGAACCTGCCCACCAAAACACTGTCTTCAATCAGGACAGCACTCTGTCCTGACTCTTACAACCAACACTGAATCTCATGATTAGAAGCCAGCTCACAGGAAAACAGTAATTGTAAAATATCATGGTATTACTTTAGTATTAAGGCTATAATCTTACCTTGATGCTTGACCTCCTCCAAACCGCATTATTTAATTTAGTGGTGTAAGTTGTAACTGTTTAGATGTGAAAAATTTGCATATGTAGTTACCTGGGATCACACACACACACAACCAGACATCTCGGTTCAGAGCAAGGATTCATCCCAACTAGGACATGGTCAGCAGCAGCCACCTGAGGACAATAAAACCAGCACAAGCACATATTATATTTACCTCCTAATACTCTCATAGTCTCCAAATGTTTTCAGCTTGTTTCTGAGTTGATTGTACTTTGTCTATATACATAATGTAGCAGCCTTCCAGATGTAAGCGTTGATGTTCCCTTGAACACATGAAAACTTCTGTTCTGTTACAGCCTTTGGAAAGGAGTTGCAAAGGCCCTTTACACCCTGCATGAACTCCCTCTTCTGGTTTTAAACCTCTCACCCCCATTCCTTTCACATGTTTCTGCACTGTAAGAGACAGCAAATAATCGGTCCACATCCACCTTCTTGCTAGTAGTTGTGATTTTGTAGAACTTTAAATTCCTAACAACTTATTTGTTTGGTTTTTTGTTTGGGGTTTTGTTGTTGTTGTTTTTACACTGCTGCCAAGCACTGAGTTGATTTTTTCATGGACTTATTTATCATAAACCCCAGGTCTCGATCTTCAGAGCTCATCATCTACATGAAACAGGCTTGTTTTTCTCAATATACATGTGCTTTACTTTCATCTACACTGAATTTCATCTGGGTGATTTTATTGCCAAATCACTGTGACAATTGTTCACAGCTGATCCTCATCACCAATCTTTGTCACTTCATTGTTCACCCCCATTTCCAGATAGCTTATGTTTCTTTTAAAACAGTATGGATCTCCCTGTGGAACTCTCCTGGTGACATCTCCTCCATTGCAAGAACCGGCCCGTTACTTTTATTCTCCATTTCTTGCTTGCTTGGCCAGTTATTAAGCCATGTGGCAACTCTTTTCTATGTTGTGGCTGTTTAATTTCTGTATAAGCTGTGTGATATATTGTCAAAAGCCTGTTGGAAATCCGAGCAGACTACATTGGTCAGACCACTCTCATGCTTGCTGTTCAAAGACCTTTTGTCTGGCAGGCACATCCAGCTGTTTCAGTCTTCAGAGGTTTTGGGTGTAAACTGCTTCTGTCATTCTGTCTTTTGGTACTGCTATTCCTTCCTCAGTTTCTTTGATTTTAGGCAGACCTTTGCTGATGTCTCCACTCTCTCCTCACAACAAAAGGTCTCTATGTGGGAATAGCCCATTTTACTCACAGGGAACATCAGTCCAAAAAATAAGTTTATCTTCCCTGTAAAGCCTTTATCCTCTGAGTCGCCATTTTGTGTGCTGGTCATCAGGTGTTTCTGCTGATGTGATCAAGTAAAGGTTTAGTGGAAATTTTGATCCCTGAAGCTAGTTACTCCTTAAACTCTTTTGGCTGGACTGATTAGAGTCTTTAGTTCACAGTCCTTCCTACTTTCTTTGAAGACAATTTCAGTTTTCTGAATGATCCTTCCTATTTCTAGTACCTTTCTTTCCTTTGCTGATTAGCCATACCAGACTCCTTTTACCCTTTCTGAAGTCTTTCCCAAAGAATGGGGCATGCTCTGATGCTGTGTCCTTAGCTCAGTGATCTTCTTGCTCCCTGAAAGGATTTAATTATTTTAGTGGCCCATTTTAGCTTCTTTTTAGTGGGCTTCCCTGTTTTCACCAAGTTGCTCTTTTTGAAGTTAAGGACACTTGTGGTGGATTTTTTTGGCCTTTGTTGCTCCTGTGGGGGGACTGAATTGAAGTACATTACAGTCACTGTCACAGAGCGGCGATTCCATTGTGAGATTTGGAACCAGATCCTGCACGTCACTCAATACACAAACAAGCTGTCACTCAGTGCAGCCTGGTTGTTTAGGGAGCTGATCTCAGCCCCCCTCTCTGCTTTGCTGCTCAGCCAGCTCAGTCACAGGTGCATGGCTCTGTTGGAGGATTTGCTCATGAATCTGTCAGAAACAGGATTAAGGGAACCGAATTGTTGTTTCCTTTACTAGACTATGCATTTAATACATATGACAGAGAAACAAGAGTGCAGAAAAGTGTGGTGCCTGTTGAGGTTGACGTTCATTACATGCACGTCTTAGCAGAGACATTTTGCCTGTCTTTGGAATTCAAACCCTAACCGCCCTAAAAACGGAAACCCCCGAGATCAGGTAGAGGCAGCGGCAGCCAAGATTTGGCACAAGGCAGGAAAAACACATCCTGTTATGCAGCTGCCACAAACAGCTCCTTTGATCTGGCAGAGGAAACATAGCCAACACACCCTCCCTGAAACAAATTAATCACAAATCAATTTTAATACAAAATAAATTTAACCGTTAAAAAGGCCCCCCTCAGGCAGAGTTTTACTCCCTTCTCTTCATCTCTCATGAAAGATAGAACTATGAAGTTCACTGGAGGCTTCCATATCTCTGCACCGTGTGTGGCAGGTTTCTAGGCCCTGCCAAGAAGAGTAGCACCTTAAATCCTTAAGACACAGAGGCAGACAAATAGTCCTGCTGGTGTGTGAAGGTTTGGAGACCTCTGTGCACTCTTTCACTGTACTCTTTATAGAGTTAAAGGACTTTTGAGGAGACCTGGGGTGTCTTATGCATGATTCTTGTTTTACAATACCGTGCTTATTTGCCTATGTGGGCTCCTGGGGATGCCTTGGCAACGGGTCTAACTGAAGGTTTCCCTATATACCCCGTCCCCCTCAGGACCTTTTATCTGGTACTTACAACTGTGTCATTCATTGTCTGCTGTGCAAGGCTGTAACAAAATGTTAGGATGTTCATTCTCTTTAAATTAAGAGCTTGAGTGTTACCATGAGCAAAAACATTTTGTTAAAATATGGCATTTGGCGCATCTACCCAAAGATGCTGAATTACTGAAAAACTTCCAGCAGTGGGATTCATGCATGTGACACACTGACAATCGTGAATTTCTTTTAAAATCAGTTTCTGTCTGTCATACCTATGTAGTTACAAAATAACAAAGGGATAATAAAGCTCAATTGTATATTCACAGTTTGAGATTTCTATTGACAGATCTTCACACTGAATGCTTCTGCAAGAAAGTGTGATTATGTAGCTCTCTGTTAAAAGAACTGAAAACCTCTCCTTTGTTACAACTCTCTTACACACCATTTCTATCATTTGGAATCTTTTAAGGGATGTGTCAAAGTTGACAGGCCCAAATTTGGCCTCGTCTCACCAAATTATATTTGTAGATTTAGAATCTCTTCCACGCAGGAAAAAATCCCAGCAGTCAGCCTCTCCAAGACACTGGCTAACTTTTTTGCCTAATGGCAGGTCAGCCCATAAGCCAGCAACAATCTACCCTTTCGTCCCACAAAATGTAGGTTTCTGATCATGTTCTACACCATCCCTCCCTCTTACGACCTACATATTAAGTTGGTACAGGACTGAAAATCACTCTGCTTACTCATTTACCTAAGAGTTAGATGGTTTTATTTGTTCAGCTTGCCGCCTCTAACCTTCCACTGCACCGTTGAGAGCTCCATTATATCACAGCCGTGAGAGTGCTCTACCAGAGCTTTACAAACTCACAGAGCCAGCCTTCTGGGTTCTCTTCTGTCACACATCATGCTGCATGGAATTAACAATGGCAGCTAGTTTAGCTTCTTGGATCTGCAAATTAGGTTAACATCATTTTTTCAGTCTATGGGAAAACTGGGTGATTCACTTTGTCCAAAGGAATCCTGAATCTGGAGCAGCTAAAAAAAAAAAAAAAAAGCACCCACCCAAACAAACAAGAGAGCTAAAAAAAGGCAAGGTTTTTTTTATATCTCTATATATGTATAATTAAAGAATATCTGTTCACGAAGAATCCAAAAGGATTCCAGGAATAAATTTATGTGTATGAAAAAAATACGTTGAGATATTAAAATGTGAAGTGCAATAACACAGGACTGCAAGTCTGGCTGTTGAGCTGTTCTTGATGAAAGAGAAAGAATAATTTCAAGTCAGAAAAACTGTTAATCTCTTAGATACTTTAAAAAAGAAAAACAAATGACAACTTAGATTCACAGAGTTGCAATGCTTGTCTTCTCCTGCTCATGTAACAATCCAATAGAAATCTAAAAAAGATTCATTTGAATGCATATGTCTAGACTAAGCAATTAGATTATAATCTCTCCTGGTCTAGATTTATTATAAAGTGGTATTCAGAAGACTAATGTTTTGATCCAAGCATCCTAAAGCAATTACTCTAAACTCCTAGTCAGTCTCAAGCCACTTTTCATTCAGACATGTAGGTGTATCTTTATAAAAAGTGAAATAACTACAAAGGACAGACTAAGGGCATCTTCCTTGATCATCTCTTATCTCCCTCATCGTTTTGGAAACTTTAACAGGGTGTGCAGTGGTGATTTGGAATTCCTAGACATATTATGCTTCAAAGCCTTTCAGATAAAAAGGTAACAAGTCCTGAAGCTCCCACACCTTAGTAGTCCATTTGGCTTTTGGGGAAAAAAACAGCAACATCTCTTTTTCCCTTTCATTCAGCTGCCCCAGATTATTTGACGTAACCAAAACTCTGACAAAACAGTAACAGCAAAATACTATACTGCAGCTAGCAAACAGCATATGTAATTCTTCTAAACTAGATTGGAAATACATTGCCCTTGACTTGACAAGGGACAGGTTACAGAAAGTCAGGAACAATGACTGAAAATACATTTCCCACCCTGAGGCTCTGCTTCCATTGCTTATTTCCTTTGCTCACCCTGCAGTAATATTGTGTCTTGGCTGCACTAGTTATTGCTTAGCACTTTGTGGAACATTCCAGCACATCAGGGAGGCTTTCTAAAACAAGACTTTAAGTAGAACTCAAATGTTTAAAAAAAATTTGCCCAAATTGTAAGAAGTCATCGATACTAATCAATTCTTCTGTGTGTTTTCAGTGTCCCAGTGTCTGCCTAAGTTAAATTTACTTTAAGTCTTCCTTTTTGTTTCCAACAACTCTGTAATACCACACTAAACTGCAAAATAACATGGAACCCCTAAAAACCTATGTTTACCTTTGAGCCTACATGTCTAGGTCTGTGCATTTAAACTCCAGTAACAGATATTTTTCCTCAGATATGTTGACCTTGATTTGGACGTACAACAACGCGTAACCACCTCTGTGAGTGACCAGAGAACTTATCTTTAGAAGATTTCACTTGCTTTCTATGGCAAGTGTGGAAACATCTCCCTTGTACCCTCATGAAGATTCTCCTTTTGCACATAGGTCATCTTTCAAAGAAGAAACATCAGTTGCCTTCACAGCTTTGTGAGTTTATATGCACATCAGATGGGAACTCTCAGTGATCCAAGGAACATGAAGAAAGACTGTAACAGAAATCTCCTCAGGTAGTAGCACAAAACCCACAGAAAACCTAGAAGGCTCTGAGGTTGCCTTAGTTTTCCCACATGGTCCTCTTATGTTGAAATTTTCCCTCTGAGGTTTCCTTGTAAAAAAAATTCTGCAAGCAGATAGCAGGTGAGGAACCAGAGGCCTTGGAGCTAGTGCACAAGCTAAAGCTCCCACAGTCTACCTCCGACTTACAAAGAATTAATGGCTTTTATGGTGAGTTGTTTTCTGTCTGTTTCCTTCTCTCACTCTGCAGTCCAGTGCAAGGACACGTATTTCATGACTCCCTTTCTCTAAAATCTCAGGTACTCAGCGTTACGATGGATATTGCAGATCGATTCAAAGGCTGATTCTTACAACACTAAAAATCCTAAGCAAATCCTAATAACAAATAACATCAGCTGAAAGCTATTAAAACTTTTACTGATAGCTGTAGTCAAGGCATAGCTGGATTAGAGCATGAAGCTAAATGGAAGAACAGACATTAGTGTCAGGAATATTAAGATAATCAGTGAAATTAATTACCTTTAACAGCCCAAAGGAGCGTAATTTCTCTGTTTTCTCTTCCAAGGGTTTTTGGGAACACCTGCCAACAGAGTAGATGCTGTTACAGTAAATGTTAAGGCAATGCCTCAGGCCTATAAATATCTAAAGCATGTGTTTCATTTTAAGCACAGGTCCTCCCATGAGACAATCCATGGGATCTACCTGAGCCAACTGCTCCAACACCAACTGCTTTAGAGCCTAAATGTCATTTTTTGGGTAGGAATTTGAATGAATTGCTTCCCTTCTCCCTGACCAAAATTAACACGGTCAGATACAATTAACTGAAACCCTATGACATTTCTCGTTAGTCATCTGTAATATCTAATGATTAATTATTAGAAAAGGTTACCACACACATAACTGAAAACACTTCTACAGTTTTTACCATATTTATAGTTTTTATTGTTTCAAACCTTGGAAAAAAAACAAATATTCCTGGTGTACGTTTGGCACAACCTTCCATTATTGCTCTGCCTTTAAGTGCATTTAGAGGACAGATGCCAGACTACGATGTTAAAAAAGGAAATCTCTGTCTCTGTTTTTCACAATGGCTAACTGTGCAACACAGGAAGTGGGAGAAAAAGTTTCCCCACTAGGATGTGGACACAGAGGGGTTGAAAGTTTTAACTCCATCTAGGAAACATCTTTTAATTTTTTGCCTTTTCTGCCACGTTCGCTCTGCAGACGCTGAAGGTCCTCCAAACCTCATATAGTTAAGAGAGGTCTTCAACGCATTTTTCACTGGTAACTGAGAGGATGCCAAGCCAGGACTTGCAGATTCTGGGAGCTGCATATTTCTTTGCCATTGACACTTATCCTCCTTGCCCGCTATTTTCCTATTTATTTTTTGTTATCTTTTTGCTTCAGCAAATTCTGTGCAGGAATCTCTGAAATTAATTTTACCTGGCTCAGCCATGGCACTGCAGAACTACAGGATGTACGCAAGTAACAGATATTATTTTAAAATTTTTCTTTAGCATAAAGGCAGCAAAAATAAACCTGTGTATTACAGTATTCTCTGCTCATGTCCAACAATACAAAATTGAATAACTGGTGTGCTAAAATTCCTGTAATTGCAATTATCTCTCCCTCCCTCTTTAAACATAAGTTATAGAACTAATAGTTTATACCAGGAAAATAGTCATTTAACTTTTCACATTTATGACAATGAGTGATAGTTATACTGCATTAAATAAGTGATTTGCTCTCCTAAAAAACATGTCTAGATTTGATCAAGGATAGGTAAAGACGATGTCAAAAATTCTATCAGAATTGACAGCATTTCTATTGAGGAGTTACCATTCATCATTAATGGAGCTAATTGAGTTACACAGAGACTGCGCATGTGGTATGAGGATTTTTGTCCCAAGTGTTTAAATCCTTCCTTTTCCACCGGTGCTATTTGGAAGAGATACCGCTGATGCTTCTACATCTTCAGTGATGCAAAACAAAGCTATGGGAAAGAATCAGGCCCACTGAAACATGGGGAATGTTATAGGTACAGACACAGAAGCACAGGAGATTGTATAGTAATTGCAAGGGACTTGGATCATTGCATAATTTTCTGGTGGTTCGATAACCTTGGCAGACAGAAAGACCTCTTTCCCAATGTCAGCCTTCCTAACTAACATAATTGATTCCCTTTTCTCCAGAAAGACAGCTACAGAATATTGCAAGCAAACTGTCTCAGCAATATGAATGAAGACAACATAGTTGCAGACAAGATGCAGAAATACCTCTACACGAGTAGCAAAAGATAGATTATGTTAGGCTGTTAGGAGAGTTCAAAAACTGATATAAATGACTATACTCATATGTATTTAATATAACAAGTTAATGTGACAAAGTAAATTAATAAGCAAAGTAAAAAAGTGTAAATACTGAGCATTTAAGAATATACAGACTTGATATCCGTCTTAATTTTTTGCTAATACTGATACATTATTAACACTGCAAAACTAAAATGCAAACAGGTATTTCAACAAGATTACGTTATATAGTATTTGTTACTCAATATAGCAGAATACTGTATGTTCCTGTCATTGAAAAGGTAGTGAAATGCAGTATTAGAATTATTGCAATATCTATATGCACATTTTCCAATATGAATGGTATGTCATAAACATAACTCATTCTACTACTGCATGATTATGTTGAAATAATATAATATGGCCATAAATGAAGAGAAATTATGTTGAATTGCTTGCTGTATTGAAATACCATTCAAGAAGATCAGAATTAAAATAGGGACACTTAGTAAATACTGCAGCAATGATTTTATTCCTTGAAAAGTGTCAGTTGTATGTGAAAATGAAACTACAGATAAACTTCAATATTTATCACGCCACGTACTTCGTTCACATTGTAGAAAATAGCCGTATCAATGGCAGAAATGAGGTATGAAGTTAGCTTGTGTAGTGGATAAAATTATAATCTGGTGAGGTGGTGGGGAAAGAAAAAAATTACTCTGTACAAATCTCCAAATGAAAAATAAAATACAGGGCTTCATAATGCCTTATCATTTAGACAAACCTATGAACTGGAGGAGCCAGAGAGAAAAATTAATATCCTTGATATGTCAGATGTGGGTTTTGCATCAGAAAACACTTTACAAAATTCAGACGCATTACAGTTATCTGGCTGTTTATATAAAACATGTTGAGGTAAACTGTGAGTGAAATAGTTGTGGATGAGGAAGCAGAATTGTCTCAGGATTAAAACAGGCTCTGAAAGATGGGGTCAATTAGTTCAATTCTTGTTCTTGCCAGTAACAGATAGTGATTTCTTGGGCAAGACATTTAACTCCATTTTATTTCCCCCATCTGCATAACAGATATGCTATTATTAGGTCCCTCACTGGGATGTTATGTGGTTTAATAGTATTAACATTGAGGTCCTTGGATGTAGGGTTCTACATAAACACAACTATTTCATTCTAGCAGATGGCAGCACCTTTGAGCTAAGACTGCAACCAGCTTCCACTCACAAATTATTTTGGTAAGTGGCCTGGCTTAAAAATTGCTAGGCTTTTTTCCTGAACACATGCAACACTGCAACTCTTTCTGTCAACAAAATAAAAAAAAAAAGGAAGAAACATGAGGGATAAAATAAGGTGCTAGTGGGCATGCTTATACCACACAACTGAGTGCGATGCAGAGGCTGCAGAATTATCACTAGCCAAGCTGGTTACAGAACTAGGACAACCCAGCTGACCTGGCTAGTTAGCCTACCGCCACAGCGTTGTTCTGAAGACTCACCAGGCGCTGTGAGGATTCACTGTTTCATAACAACTCAGCTGGCACTACCTCAAGGAATCAAGCTACTACTAATGGCATTGGCTCACCTGGTGCAGATTACTCTGGAAAATACTAGCAGCAAACCTTCAAATTACCAGTGCTACTTCTGAAAAGTGAAAGAAATTTAATGGAAATTTTCTCTATCAAAAGCTACTAAACACAGACACTCATTTTCCAGATGAGACAATGTAGGTATACAGAAAGACAATTTGCCAAAGGTCCTCTGCCAGGATCTCTTTGCAGACCTTCAAGGAGAAAATTATCCCCTCAAATGATAAGGAAATCTCTCTTTGATATCACCAAACAGGAAATATCTCAAAGATGCTTAAAACTACCCAATTATTAACCCAAAGCAGTAAAAGGTGCTAAAAGATAATACCTCATGTGCAAATCTAAAGTAGTTCAGCAGCATCAGAAAAAGTATACCAATCTTATACAGCCTTATACAATCTTATAACAAACAAACATTTTTATTAAGCACGAAAAACGCCCAGTTAGTCACCACATGAGTGATATAAATGCAGGCCAGGAGCCAGCTGGATCTTTCAGAACAAAGCATTCATCCAGCAACAAGTGTATCCTGTTCACCAAGTAAAGAAACAAATGTAACATTACAGCCTGATTTTTCTGTGCCAAAGAACTCTGCACTTCCCATGCGCCGCAATACTGTCATCCTTCTTCAGTGGAGCTGTCAGGTCCAGCAAGGAGAACACGCAGGAGAGCTGCCTCGAGGGCAAATGAAGGAAAAAAGAGGGTGGGGAGCTGGAGAAGTCCATCATACGTTTAAAAATAGAGTAAATGAATTCTCACTTTCTCCCTTCTCTACAAAACCTCAGAATGTGTAGATTAGAGACGTGCAAGGTCGTTAGAAAGTTCAGCATTGGAAAATACGGGTTTAGACTGTAAACTTCTTATCTGGAGCACTGACATTTCCCAGCAAAGTAGTTTAGAAAAAAGACTTTGAGCTTCACCTGTTCAGGGAAAATTCTTTCTTGGGAAAGAATAAAATGAAAGAATGAAAGAAACAGAAAAACAGCAAGAGAGGGAAACCCTGAGGAAATACTAATTGTAGTAAAATAAAAATGAGAAAAAAGATGGATATAGAGAGACATAAAGTTATGGACAAGTTTGTGGGTTTTGTTATTTTTTTTAAAAAAAAACCATCCAATGTGACTTAATCTTTGTTACCACTACGACTTAATTTCCTTCCAACGTGAGCCCTTTGGTAGTAAAGATAACATACGACGCCTCTCCCAAGAGGCACTACAGTTTATCACCTCGCCTTAGCGGTAATACATGGGGCTAGGTTGCAACCTAACAACATCACGTGTTCAGGGGTGAGCACAGCAGTGCCTGGATGTGTACTGCAAGAAGAGAGAAAGAGGCAAAAGAAAAGGAAAAAGTGGGGACCTCTCTCTCCTCTGCCCTGGGTCCGTACCAGCAGTTTTCTCATTACAAGCATAAACCCACCAGCACAGCACATCTGCTCAGCAAGGCCTCTAGTACCTACAGGGTGTTTAAGGGGATCAGACTTCACAGAAAACACTACATGTATGTGCAGTGGCACATACCTATCTGCATCACACGCCCTGGTGTCTGCAATACCTGTCATCTAGCTCATCTGGTCCTGGATTTCATACACAGAATTTTGGGCCGCAGACCCAAGTAAGGGGAATTTAAGTTTGCTCTGGCACAGCCTTGCAGACTCTCAGCAGAAAGCATCAGCTTTGGGAATGGTGCAAGAAGGACGTGGTGGATTGATGGCAAAGGTTGTAACCAAGTCACGTTGGACAGCATCCTGCAGACAGCCTTTGGATTTGCTGTGCAGGTAATTCAGCTGGCTGATTCCTGTTCACCTCTAGGCCAAGTCTGGCAAGCACAGCATATGTTTGGGGACAAGACTGGGCGAGAAGAGCAGAGTGGAGAAGGATGTGGGTACATGCATACCACACATGCAGGCAGCTTGCGCGCACTCCTCCCTTCCGCTTGCCATATGTATCCTTCCAAGGGATGGGTGTTCCCTATTCACTTTTTCTTTTTCCCCTAGGTGTGCAGGAGTGAAAGGGAGCAGCCATCCTCCAATGCTGACTCAGTCTGATCCTTGTCATAGCTCAATATTAAAGTGCCCAGGAGACAGAGAGTTTTTCCACAAAAGCACACTTTGCTGCAGTCTAGAAAGGGTTCAGTCTGGAAAGGCCTGATGCTGCCAGTCAGGAAAAGGGATACTAGGACGAAGGGCAAGCAGAAGGGCAGCGGTTGAAGGGAAGGTTTGGAGAGTGAAGAGAAATCCAGAAGCACAAACCTAAGTTACAGGGTGCCTAGAAGGGAGTGATTTCACTGGTGTGGGAACAAGCCCTCAATTGCAGAAGCAAACTGCGCCAAGGCTGTTGCAGAGGTTAATGCTGGAATGGCTAAAGACCCTCTGTCACCTGGTAAAGCTTATCCCTCCTGCAGGCCCTGTGTTTGAAATGGTTCCTCTTGTCCTTACAGAGGGATCTTATGGCATTTTTCGCACTGATGTGATCCTGAACTCAGACAGACTTGAGGATAGCCAATATCCAGCAAGAAAAGCGAATACAGCTAGGTGCTCTGCAGGTATTGTGGTTGTCAGAGTACTTGTCAAAACAGATCCTGCCAAAAAAACCCCTCACACTCAACAGTTCACAGGAGTCCTTAGAGAACTGTGCAGCAATGTCAGGGTAGAGTGGCTTCATTTCCATCGGGTGGGCTGCCAACTCCAGAAGACAGCACAATGACAAAACTGCGATGAAATCCAAATGCTAAATAAAGTTAACAACCACTAATAAACACAAATTAAAAAAAAAGCATCCATTTAGAAAAATGCTAATCTACACAGTCTGAGAAAAAGGAAATACAGTGAAAAGTTGCAATGCAGAGAGTAATTACAACAGAAGGGCCTCATGATGGAGACAGGGAATACAATGTTAGACCTGAGCACACCCTGAATTTTGGAAATGTTGCCTTAGAGCCAGAACATCACTGCTGTAAAGCTTCATCTTATTACCATTCTTCCACCAAATCAGGATCTTTGCTTGGATTTCATCTTCCCTTGAAGTGAATGTGGCATGGCAGCACATGGTAGAAATTAGCAAGCAACCACTAAAGAGAACAAGTCACCCCAGCTACAGCTACTCTGGTAGCAATTTAAAATGCAAATCTCAGTTTTCTATCAAAATATTTGGGATGGTGTTGCTTTTTTTTTTTTTAAATAAAGCTAAAACTATTTCATTTCAGAGGTTCTGCAAAAGTTTCTTTAGTCAGAAAATAATTTTTCACCAAAAGTCATGTTAGAAAAATCTTGGCCTTGGCAGTCGACATGTATTTGGATGAAAAATTAAATAGGGCTCCAAAGCTTGAGATTCTCGACATATGTTTAAGATTATACATTAGAACTTAGATGCTTCTTGAACATTTTTCATTGTACTGGTTCACTGATCACTTTGCTTTCTCTTTTTTAAAAGCAACAGCTGTAATTTTACTAGAATACTAACAGTGAGGAAACTGCCAACCACATTGAGCAGCACTTTAGAAAGGAAAACAGACAAAGAAACAGAGAAAAGAAATGCATCCAACCGAGTAGGATGTTCTTAAGTAAAACAGTGAAACTTGCTGTTCTCCTATTTAAAACTAGAAGCACTAGAAAATGTACCTGTCCTACCATAATAATGTCACATGGTCATCAGATGTAGCTCCTCTTTAATTAGGATTTTCTCTGACCAAACAGATTAGACGCATTAAGCAAAAGCAGTGTAGCCTCATATTTGAAAGCACCCTTTGGTCTCAGCCAGTCTGCAAAACCCACAGGAACATGTGGCTCATTGACAGCACTGCAGGGGCTCACACAGTGCATGACACTGACTTATCTCTAAGAGGGAGATGAAGTACAGACAGGCGATTTATTCTGCCTTTCTTGTGGAAAAGTATCGCAAATCACATTATTTTCCTTTGCTGTACAAATCCTTTCACCTCAACTGAGTAAGTTAATATTTACTAATGTACGGAGTTCACATCTAAGTTTCCATGGGCCCCTGTTCCTGCTGACTGCAAATCAGGTTTGGCTTTCCAGCACTTTCAGCAATATGTTAAGCTTGTTCCAATTGCAAAAAATGCAAATTTTCCATTTGCCTCCTCCAGTATGGATTTTAGAGACATATAAATATCTTTGAGAGTTTGGGCACGGTGCCCGTTTTTCACTGCTTACTTTATGTTAGGAACATAAGTGGTACAACTAAAATAATGAAAACCAATGATATGATCTTGTAAATTATAGTACTTAGAAAAATAAAAGGATAAAGTAAAACGTAATAACATAAGCAGTGGTAAGAAAGAGACATAAACCGTGCAAAACATCAAAACCAACCTAGTGTAAAGATTTTGGCCACCGTGCTCTAAATGGTACAATGCTGATTTTGGAGTGAAAATTTTCTTACTGTGTTGCTATTACCCTAAGTGGTAGAGAGCTGCTTTCTAGACATCCTGAAGTGAAAGATATGGGGACCAAAGCAAGAGCATACACACTTGCTCCAAGAAATGCAGCTTACAGACATTGGACACATGGCTCGGGTTGTTCCAAGAATTGTGCCCTTTTCTTTCATTATCTTCCCTGGCCTGAAAAAAGCTAGCAAAGCTTAGGTCAAATTTTGTCTTTAACATGCAATTGCCCATGTGAAATTAGAGGAGAAAGGATTAGTCTAGAATTTTATACTGAAATGAAACTATAGCTTTGAAAACAGGAACAATGACTTAAAAGCATACCTCAAACTCATGCTGAGAGACTTAACTGATGCACAGAAATTTCTAACAGCAGCAATGACAGGTCTCCAACACAGATATATCTCTGGGAGTTGTGCATACATTAAAGTAACTGATATGGAAACTTTTACTTCAGAATGTGGAAAAATCTGGCCCACACCACTTAGGAGGAACAGCAGAAAGATAGGCGAGCATCACCTCACTTGTGCTGGCATGTGGTTTCCTAGAGGTCTATGCAAGTCCATCAACACTAGGCAATGAACTTCAACTGAAGTGTCCTCAGGAGAAAACGTTCAGTCATAAAGCACATTATGAAGAAGTAGCAGGCCAAAGAACTCCATTGCCCTAGGAACTTTCCTGAAGAAAGGCACGTCGAGAACAATGAGCTCTGCTTCGGTTGTGCAGTATACACAGACAGAGCAGCCTATGCATGCTGGGTCCAGAAACCAAACAACACTAGGACCTTGAGAACATATTACGGTCACTGATGTCTGCTAATATTCACTGCTGTCATTACCCACGGTCACTAGATTACCTTGCACGCGCTTCACCTTCATTTAGCTGTGCATTTAGCTCCAGGAGACTGGGCATCCTTTTACAAAGCTGAAACCTAATCCTGCTTGCTCTATAGGAACATAATCAGACCAATTTACTCATATAAAATTGTCTTTTCCTTTTCACATGCAGAAGCCCTAGAACAGAATGCCTCACAGAGCACAAATGGAATTCAGGTTCTCCTGCAGAATTTTAAAAATTGCATCAAATAATTCCTTTCTCCTTCCAGAGAATTAAAAAACTAAAACATTCAAATCCCAGCATGTGCCCTATTAAGCATGTTAAAGAGAAAGTTTTTATGCATTTATTACCTCCCATATTACTATGTCCAAATTATTAATTTTTTTTTCTTTAGCTCCACTTGCCAGCTTCAGACCTTGTGTTATTAATGCAGAAGCTGATAATAAATATCTACTGCCTTCCCTGAGAACAGGTGCATACTATCAAGTGATATATCATTCACTAATCTATCTAAGTGTAAAGATGCACGTATGTAAAGATGTATGTTCCATTCATGTATTATTAATCTAATTTATAGGAAGAAATTTACACAATAAAATCCTCCCCAGTTAATGGCACTTAGAAACTTATCACAAAGCAGCAATGAATTGTCCGGAGTTCTGCCAACAGTGTAATAATAATCGCATATTTGCAAAGCTGCCACAAAACAACACAACTCAGAGTTGTCTAGAATGTTCAATATTGCAATGAAAACCACAAACTGTAGTTCAAATATGTCTTCACTATGAATGCATTGGGTCATTTACCTTAACAATGTGAACGTGCTCTCATTATTATGTTCAACTTGATTAGTGTGTAGTCTAACATTTAAAAGTGCACTTCAGATGGAAGAAGGTATGAATGCATGATTGGTTCCTAATAAATTGAGCAACCCCCTAATGAACTGCGATGGATCCTTAAGAAACTGGTAGACACTAGACATAGACACTCGGAACCAGAAAAAAAGGCAGTAATAGCAAGGCGAATACAGAGTAGAATTTCCTAAATACATTTATACACTGTACTGTAATGGTCATTGCTATCTGAAGTAGTAACAAATAGGAGGGTGTACAGTTCTAGGAGAAAGACATTTTTAGAAATTTGCTGGGGAAATGATCATTGCTATTAAAAGCCCATGTGTAAATGAGCACTTTGGCTGATGTGATTTGGAGCCATGTTACAGAACTGTATCTTATAATGGAGCAGGAGAACAACATCCCCTCTCCATCGGTGTCTAGGAATGATTTCTTCAAATGACATTGTCATACAAAAGCAAGTCAGAAGAAAAG
Source organism: Psophia crepitans (assembly GCA_013399095.1). NCBI lineage: Eukaryota > Metazoa > Chordata > Aves > Gruiformes > Psophiidae > Psophia > Psophia crepitans. The sequence continues at coordinate 310,008 of VWZZ01000295.1, read as the reverse complement.
CAAACTCTGTATTCAGGGGACTGGGCTGATTTAACAGGGAAGACGAAATAAAGAATTTAGCTTAGTAACAATGAAGAGGTACAAGTCTACAGCCGCTTGAAAGGAGTTGACAGATAATTCCTTTTTGTGAAATAAGAATATATGATTACTTAGCAATTAACTTAGATTACATACAAGAAAGAGTGAACATAAGAAACATTGTCTTACTATTGAAATGTATGAGGCTGTAAAATTCTTCCTTATGGACAAAGTAAAAGTTTCTTCAGTGTGAGGCACTACAACTAAAGCTCTATACTGAGTTTAGGGCAAGGGGAATTCATCTCTGAACTCTGCATCTTTGTATTAACAGTGAGTGCTTTACTGCTCCCCATATCTAGGTATCAGAAATTACATTAGAAGACATCTCAGCCTTTTTCTGTTTCTCTATGTCCTTGATGCTTGCTGGCTGGATGTTTAAGCATAGCAAGTAGTTTAGCTTTTTCCCCCTGCCTTCCTTTGTGGGGAAAGAAGTAATTATGAGAAAAGAGACAAGTAAAAAAAGGCAGAGTTAGGCACCCCACCCCACCCCCCCCCAAAGAAGTAGTACTCCATATCTAGAAACTTTCATTTCATATGAAAATAACTGTCCAGTTGGGTTGTGTTATTCTATATACACAGAAACCAATGTAAGACTGGACAACAATGACAGCAGTGAGTTAGCTGCGGTGTGGCAATACTTACCTATTTATCTGGGGCACTACTACACGAGTATCTCTGTTGTTCTCTAACCATGATTTCTACCTCCCTGTAGCTGACAGGTAAATCCGCCTGTCACTGTGTGAGTAGCTATGGAAGAAGAGTTTCAGAATTGTAATGCTTTATTTTCCTGTATTCTATATTCTACTGGTTAAAAAAAAAAACCCCAAACCTAAATCCACACATGCAAAACACAGTTCTGCAATAATTTGCTCACTTGGGGGAGATGCACTTTGTGAGAAGGTAACAGCAGGATCATCTACTAGTAGCAGCATCTCTCATGAAAGCTGCAAATATCAAACAGGAACAGCATAAACCTAATGACATACCTGCATCTGGCCCAATCTGTGCTCTCTCCTAGGAAACAAAGAAATAGACCCTGTCATCCCACCTCAAATTTGCAACAGGAATAAATGGAATGCCTTTCAGCATCAACAGTAGTTGACAACAAAAGTAGTGAGAGTAGGTTTCGTACAGATGCTCTTCAGCAGCATCTGCTGGTTATGGCTAGTAGAGCCAACATCTCCTTCAAAAGGTGAGAAGCTACCACTCTGTAGAGGCGCATGATTTTCCCCATGCTGCAATGGCCCACTGGACAGGATGCAGGACTGAGCTTAAGGAAATAAGGGCCTGCAAACAGGCTCAAAGTATCGCTTTGGGTAAGTTGTGCCGTGCCTCAGTTTTTCCATTTGTAACTTGAAATTGTTTCAGAACTTCAAGTGAAACCACTCAGCATTTTTTGCTGCTGTTAAATATTCTTCACTGTCACTGTTACAAAGAACAGAGAAGAGAATATTTGATGGAAGAGAGAAGCCAATATTTGCAGAAGATACCCAGACAAGGAGGAAATAAATTTTTTTGGACAAGAAACATCAACTTTCCTTCAGGAAGAAAAATAAATGGAAGACATGAACTGTCTGGATGTTCACATGATGTATCATGGGCATATAAATCTGGAGATTGGGCTACATGGCTAGCTTTGTGTGGTGGTGACCCAGTACTAGTAAATGCATCCTTTCTGTATTCCAAGCAGACAGGTTTCTGAGGGACTAATGAGTTTCCCCCCCACATACTCAGAAAAAGCCAGGAATAGCCATTCTGCAATAGTTTCCTATGTGAATAATTTTCTGCCTGAAAGATTTTCTTTTTGTTTAGTCCACTTTGAAGTGGACTAAGTTAGACTGCAGAAAGGCATTAATTGAAGAAGGTGGCCATTGTGAAAGGCAGCATGGAAGAACTACTTCAATTCACACCCTCTCCTATTTCACAAAAGCTTTCTCTGCCAGGTGAAACCCTTAGGTGTTGGTCGAGCTAACTGAAGATGTCCCTACACAGCACAGCGTAGAGTCCAGCTGTTTCTGAAGAGGTTAGGTCAGATACAACAAGCAGTTAAGATGCAATAGCTCAGTGCTCCCAACCCCCTCACGTGGCAATATTCTGTTTCTCCAGTATTATCGTATTGCTTTGAGTACCTGGCCTAATCTGAGCCATTCCCTTACTGCATGCCACACGTGAAGACCTAAGTGATCTTTCTCCAGCCTGGTAACAAAATCTTCTGTTTACACACTGCCCATGTACTTCTGGCTGAATATATCCACAAAAATACCCACTTAACAGAAACTTTTTCAATAGTTGAAAGCAAGCAAAAAATCCCAAACAAAATCCTATCAAATCACCCTTTTCTGACACTCCTTATAAAAGAGTGTGGCTTTCTTCGTTAACAAGAGGGCCACGGTAGCCAAATGAATATGGTGCAGGTCTAAAGAGGAGGTGGAAAGGACACTGCAGCAAATTTGGCATACGATTTTGGAGCAATTGTTTAATGCTTCAGTCTTCCTTGCTACAAAACAAGACTAGTGATGCATCTTGGTAATGATCAAGACAGACAACAAGTTCTGTCTAAGGGCTCAGTGTTATTGCTATTGTTACTTCTCAAATTAGCATAATAGGTTGGATAGGTAATCAGCTGCTCGGGGAAAAAAAAAGACCCTGAACAAACCAAACAAGCGAGGGCATGGGTATTTTTGCCTGCCACACAAGTGGTGGAGTTCTAGGTTGAGTCAACCTTCCTTTGTGTGAAGCACAATTAGAGCTTCACATCTCCTTGTGGCCCTACATTTTTAGACAGTTGTTGTATAGAGGCAAATTCAGCTGGTCAAGTAAGCAGGACTGCCTAGTACAGCGATGCCTCCCTGCCCGCTAGCGCATTGTGGCTCTCGAGATCTTTCAGCTACAATGCTCTGGGGGCTGTGGCTGCAGCTACATTGTGTCTGTTCTTACCAAACCCAGTTTTTATGACTCACAGAAACTCATTTGTGTGTGTGAATTACTGGCTTTTCAATTGACAGTGAGGGAGCAAAAAAAATCGTCTACAAAAGAAAAGCTTATCTACTTACATTATAGTCTCACGCATTTTACTATGTGTTTACTGTCAGAGCATGTTGCAGTTAATATCTGAATCTCTGACAGACTGCTGACAGACAGAATATGATCTATCTTAAGATATTTTTTTTGCAAAGTGACAACTGCTAGTCTGTAAATACTGTGTGCAATAATAGAAACACTAATTTGACATAGCTATATGTTTCAAAAACGTTTGTAGTTTCCTTACGTTTTTCATTCTCTTTGCAATTCCAATCAGCAAATGTATGATCATTGATGCCTGGAGCAGCTAAAGTGTATTTTTAGATAGATAAATTATAGGAAATATTTAGTTCATTGCTGCTGTTAAAATGATGCCTTGTTTCCTGGTAGGTTTAAATTTACCTATATTTCCTCTTAAAATCACACACAAATCCAGAATCTTTGTGCACACTATGACAAAGGACACTGAGAAAAACCAGAGCAAGGGAACACAGTGAAAATCTGACAAACTTTCCCAGCTAATTACAAGGCTTAGCTCTCAATAAGGGAAACAAAGACAAACAAAACTGAAACTAATGGAAGACCTCTAGATTCAAACCACACTAGAATTTTCCCTAAATTTCACAGTACTATTTCTTCACTCCCCATGTTTTACACAGCATGTTTAAACTTAAACATTTTTAAACTTCAAAACGATCCATATACTGCAGGGGACTTAACTGGCATGTACAAGGCATCCTAGGGCATTCTCTACCCTATTTCTCATTTGCATTTCCTGGAACCCAATTCTTTAAATGACAACATCAAAATCATTACATTCTGCTGCCTTTCATGGCTGTGGCAGTTTTCTCATATTCCTCTGTCTGGTTTAGAGCATGCTGTGAGATAGCATTGGATTATGCAATGAACATTCTTTTAAAAAAAAAAAAGCTACTCAAAATGCCTCTTTATCTTCATTGTCTCTGCTAGGGCACTGATCCTACATCCATTCCATTTAAAAACAATGAAAATTATTAATTTTTATTGGTTTTAGTAGAGCTGTGTATGGAAGAGTCATTTTCTGCCTTGATTCCTTTAAACTTGCATGTGTTAAAGGAGAATAAATGTACGTTTGCAGGATGGCAAAACACAGCCACCAGAAAATCTTAGACTCTAGTCAGCCCTATTCAACTCTTTTTTTTTTTTTTTTTCCCCTTCACTGAGCTTTGCATAAAGCCAACCCAAACCCACATGGATTTCTATAATATCCAAAAAGAATGACAATGAGTGATGTGATGTAGGTGGAAACTGCCTGAAGAAACCTAAATTGTAACAGGAAAAAAAATTGACATTTTAGATTTTAAATGTTACACAGTTTTTATAAAGCTTCAGTCAATTTATTTTATTTATTCTAATGAAGAGCATTACAACTGCTTTACTGCACTGAAGCAAGCATCGATCACACCATTAATCACACCTTGTGAATAGTCACAAATCAAGTTCTAACAGCAAGCACTGAATCAGGAGCAATGAAGCATAAACTCCTTCACAATTTATGATCTCTCCAATTGCATCTTTTCAACCATTAAATTGCAAGATACCATAAATTTTTATCTTCTTCACTTCAGTCACATTATTGATTCTGCCTTGTGAAATATAGAATAGCTGTAAATCTAGGCTATTGAATTAAATTTAAAGTCTTGACTTCAGAAAAGAAACCCAACACACTGCCGTGGCTGTTAATTTACACTGAGGAACAAATGATAGAAACATTAAAATTTAAATGGACAACAGGGATTTCAAAGAGCCATAGTTCCGTCAATCCTAGTCCTTGTCAACCTTGAGGGTTTTTCTTTTAGCCAAATTTTAGATTGCAAAATGTAAGCTCCAGGTGGATGCAGAACAGATAATTCTTGCAAACAAGTAAATGATGAAGAGGCTAAATCGAAGCTGCGGAATAAATGTTTAGGCTTAAAATAACTCCACTGAATTCAGCACAATTTACCTAACTACAAGGCTGAGGTGCTTCAATACAAATGAAACTGGCATACTAGAGATAGCACATCTTTAGTCATCTTGTCTCTAGTGAAAAGGCAGATTGCCTTAATCTGTCCCCAAGACTCTCTCTAGGACAGCACATGCAGGTTCTTCAGGGAACCGTGTGTGCATCAGAAACGAAAAGAAATATACACCAGGGTGGAAGCCTCTATGGATGGATGGGAGCAAACTGCAGATAGAAATGGAAGCTCCCAGGGAACTGGGAAGATGTTAAAGTAGACCTGGAAAAGCCATGTGTTGAAAGAAAACACAAAGTGTGGTTAGACATTGTACTGAAGGACATGGTTTAGTGGTTAATAGGTGGTGGGGGGGCGGTTGGACTGGATGATCCTTGAGGTCTCTTCCAACCTTAATGATTCTATGATTCTATGAATTCCAGGGTACCACTAGAGAAGGGGGAATTTCCTGATGCTGTTCTGGAGCCCCAGTCTGACAGTGGATGCTCTCCTGGGGTGCCCAGCTCCCTGCCCCACTGGGTGCCCTCAGTACAAGCTCAGAAAGACATCATCTATTACACAGTTTAGAAGGATTCAAAGGCTTGAATCAGCTTTCTGACACATTGCTTATAGAAATCCCTCTGCCCCTTAGGAAAAGGTCACATAAGTATTTGGCTGGTGGGAAGAACAGAAGCAGAGCAGACAGCGTTGAGAGGCAACGACTCACCTCTGTCCAGGTCTCCTACGTCACACTGCCCAGCCACGGTCCCTGCACCTTGGCCTCCACATGGCAGAAGCAGAGCAAGGGGATTTTCCCCTTCCAGAGAGGCAGTGAGAGGCAGGCCCTATGGCCACCCACCAGCTCTACTGGAGAAAGGAGAAGGTAGTGAGAGCGTGAGGGAAACAGAGATGAGGGCACCGCCAAGGGGAGAACTGGCAAGGAAGGCAGGCTTCTCTCATCACTGGGTGAGCAGGGTGTGGAAAGGGGAATTTCATCACCAGGGGCTGTTCCACAGCTGGACTGCTGCCAGGATGAGCTCCTTGAGCTCCCAGTGATGGCTGCCTGCTTCCCTCACGGCTGTGTGTGGAGACGAGAGTGGAGCAGGTGAGATGAGACTCTGGCAAACAATTCAGCCTTGGGGTGACGGGGAAACCAGGGCTCCTAGCCCAGGCTCTGCTGGCATATTCAGAAGTGGCCTGCGGGTACTCAGTTGTCTCTCGAGCCCAATCCTAGCTATGTTTAATCATGTAAATTAAATAAACTAAAGGGGTGGTCTGAAACATTTGTAGGATCAAGCATTGAAACCGAGGGCTGGGGTCATCCTGATCTGACCAGCACACACCTGCTCAGCAGTAACCTCCCTTTCGTTTCCTCCATCCACTTTTACAGCCCATGAGTACAGTTATCTCCCAACTCCTTGCATATAGAAAAATTGTGCCAGATGTAGATTTTGCAACTATTTTCAGGCTTTCCCTTCAGCCCACTGTTTTTCTATCTGCCCATCAACTCAAGAGTCAAGAAGAACACAATCCTTAAGAAACTGCAAAATAATAGTTACAAAACTGCAATTAAAAACTTACCTCTTCTCTTAGCACGACCTACCAGTAGCACCATGTTACTTTCTCAGTACAATATCATAACATAATAGGTCATACTATTTCAGGCAGAAAGATTATTTGGCACCATACTTCACAGAAGTATAAAACCCCAGGATTTATATCAAAAGCATGTCATAAATTCCTACAAACCACAGAAAACAATGTTGGTGACTTTGTGTTATACTTCTATCCCCCATATACTAAATGCATGGTGTTCTTGGGCTCCCATTTTTCACAAGGGAAACAAGTATTCACTGTTTGGGATTGATGTGGCCCATACTGAGAAATGAATAACTGTGCGCTGTGTCAACACTTCTCCAGTGCTAGCAGCAAACATCTCCATAGTGCTTTTCATCAGAATAACTCTTGCTTTCTAGCTCAAGAAGAAATATCTTTCAGTGCCAACTGAGCCAATACCCAGCAGAATCCTTCCACGTAAAGCCAAATACAAATACAAAGTACTTTGGAAGTTCAACTCAGATTATTTACAAACAGATTCACAACTTACACCAAATAAACACATTGTCGATTCTGTGGATTCTGTATTGTGCTAGTACTATTCTGCAGGCTTTGCAATCCTACTTATTGCAAAGCTGCTCTGTTGGTGATTGTCACTTGGACTTCAATGTTATGACTTACAAACCTTCCTGAATCATGCAGTACCTATCCAAAACATGCTGCTGTTTCTATTACTGTATTACACTAGTTTATATTTGGTGAGGAATATCCATTTCCCTTTTAACATCTGTAATTTTTTAAGACCAAAGAGTAAACTTGTATTAGGTTGAGAAAGTAAATGAGAGGAAGTTATATTACTCTCTTTTTCTTTGCTCGATTAGTTATTAAATTCTATGAGATAATCAATTAGCTAGAAAACAGGGCAAAAGGTGAACTCAAGAGACATGCTACTTTCAATAAGTATTTTTATCGCACAGCAATAGAAATGACCAATCTTGAAACAGCCATAGGCTCAGCCTCATATCCAGAAGTTTAAGTACTGTTGTCAGACTTACCTCAAACTACTTTGACTTGCTTTGTTCTGAAATTTGATTTCTAAAACTGGAGTATGATCTGTATGTCTGAAGTCCCTGCACATCCTGGTTTGGCTGCTTGCAAAAATTTCCATGATCATAGTTTCTTTCATTTCACTTCCTATTTTAAGCAAAAAATAAAAAGTACAATTGACCAAAATGCCAAACTCCAACAAGCCTTCATGAATGGACAGCCCTTGCATTTAAAGCCTTTTCATTTTTGATTGTGAATTAAAACTGAATCCAGATCAGTGGTGTTTCCCATGCTACTATGGACCGAAACAAATAACAAAGAAAGAACTGAAGCCCAATAGGGAGATTGATATGTCTCTTACTAAACTCTCAGAAACATTTCACTGCTTAAGATNACTCTTACTGGTTGTTCAAAACCTCTGCTCAGGAATCTTGAGTGTCCCAGAAATACTGCAGCTCATGGAGATCAAAAACTTTTAACAACAAAGAACCTTGAGGCGGCCATACTGTGTGTGTGATGTGGGGAAACATAGTACAAAGCTGGTGCTCCTGCATGAGGGACAAATTTCAGGGCCTAGGACATTGTACTATTAGGAGAATGAATGGCAAGTGGGAAATCCTTAACGATATCCACATTCTTAATTTATAATACAGATAAAATATTTACTGTACGGATGACTCAACTGAACTTAAACATAACCAATATTCATTCTTCTTGTGGAAAAACAGAGACGAGGAACTTTTCTTCATACAATACCTGCTATATGATATGCTTTCTGCTAACACATTTAAAGCCCATACACTTGCATTTACAAATTAAATATACTTCACAGAGCTGAGAAGACTGACATTGGCAGGCAATTCTGTAATGAACAGAAAGCCTTGAACAGATAAAACAACAATAACAGAAAGGCTTTGATTAAGTCATCATAAACGTTTTATGAACAATAATACAGAGATAATGTAAGAACAACAATAACAACAAACATCCAGCACTGTAGTCCCATTTTTAGACTTCCAAAACTAATGAATTTCACAACACTATCAGAAGTCAGTCAAGATGCTTTACTGAGTGATTGATGGGAAAAAGTTGTGTTCCCTAACTCAGAGCTGAGATTTGTGTGCCCAAGGACTATCAGACATATTCTTTGAATTAGTCATTTTTCATAACAGAATGACATGTAAACTCACAATAGCAAAAAAAAAAAGGCTATGTGGGTAAATCTGTAGCCCTTGCCCACAGATATTCACCCTTTCTAGGTCTGAAAACCATATCAGAATAACGCTTGTGTGCATGGTCTCTCCCTCCGTGCCATAAAAATTGCATCATCTGCATGTGGCCTGTGCTGTCTGAATAGTGATTACACTTGTCTCTTGGTGCAGACACAGCATCTACACTTGGCTTTGGTTTGTCCCATATGACATAGGATTTTATTATAAAAAAAAAATTTAAAAATCAACTTGATATCCTTCTTTCAAAAAAATTATGCTTCTATAATTAGGCCTGCATAAAAACTGCTGGAACTACTCTGTGTGTCTAAAGCAAAAGCCTGGGTTCAACGAGGACACAACTTTCAGGAATTCGAAAGCTGGAGCCAGATATGAGTTTGCAGCTAAGCCCATGTCATGTACACTATTCACAAAGCTTTGGTTTTACTTCTGCCTTCTCTTCTTCAGAGCTGAACCATTTAATCCCCCAAAATTTTAAGAAACTCAGTGAGTTTCTCTGAAACTCACTACAAAGTGTAATAAAGGCACCTTTGCAAAAAAATTTCTGCTTTAAAAACTATGGCAGTTTGGTCTAATTATCTCTACATTCCAGAACCTCTCTAGATAGTAATTCCTACCATTTTCCATGAGCATTAGTGATCAGGCTAGATCTGATCAACTGCAGCCTTCCCCACTTCTGAGCAGTACCAGCAAGTCACTTCAAACTCCTGCAGATTTTTTTAGTTCAATGAAATTTAATAATCACTATTTTTCCTTTGAGAATTCACCTCTGCCCTTCCCTTAAAAAAAAAAGAAAAAAAGGAGAGGAGGGTGCAGAAAGGTGGCGTAGTGCTCAACATAAGGAACAAATGGCTGCTGCCCTTGGAGGGAACAGAACTTCTAAGGAGCCAAAAACCGTATGACAACCTGAAATTATGTGAGTGGCTGTTCTTACCTGGCTGTGTGAGGAGGACGTACTTGTGTGCTAGAATGAGCCCTCTAGCATGGCAGAGCAGAGCTCTATAGGGACGGCTCTGGCTGCCATTTGGGAGGGTGAATGCTACAGCATTCCTTTAATGTTCTTTCTCCAGGACACACTGGTATTTATTTGAAGGGGTGACAAGGAAGACTGCCAGGCAATGAAAAGGCTGGATCCATTGTGCAAGAAGAAAAGTGCTCACTGTGCTGTAAAGCAGCAGGTGCCGAGGATACTACAGGGTTTCCAGTAAAGGGTGTGATTTAAGCCTTTTAGTGGTTATGACCGGAACCAGCAGTCTGCGGAGCAGTGCGCTGCTCTTTTCCAGAAAAAATAGGATTCCCCAAAGTTTTCCTTGGTCTTCAGAAGCATTCTGCCTTGCACAAACTGTTCTTAAAGACACCTGGGGTTACTGTCCTCTTTAGCCCTATGCAGTCCCACCAGATAGGGGTAAGCAACAAAAGTAAACACTGTTGGGTATATAATTATTTTCTAAATATTTACAAGATATATAAAAGCGATGTTTCTAATGTGACACGCAAATCAGCATTTACTAAGCAACAAATTAATTAGCAAAATTCTCTGGAGAATCTGAAAATCTTGGCACACAAATACTTTAGTCAAATTTGGAGAGGATCTGTAGCAATCTGCAATAAAATCCTGACAAATAAAAATGTAATTTCTAAGAAACTGATGTCAGTATAAAGATAGCAATATTTCATGGAGGGAAAACAACCTTGAACATAAAGAAGAAAAATGCAGCAGAACAACAACATAAATATAAATCCCTGGCCCAGAAGCTATACCAGGTCACATAATAACCATCTGTTGTATTTCTCGCTCATAAAGGAGCGCATTTTCACAGCTCTGTAGATTTTCCAAGGCAGACTCCTCAGAATATGACTAACATGAAAAAACAGGCAACTTTTTTCTCATCCAAAGGATGTATCTTGACTCTAAATAATTTGTGGCCTAAGCACTGTCTAGGGATGGCAGCAGAATCCTGGAGAGTGAGTGTGTAAAGGTATATGGGCAACAGAAATGAGATGGAAATTATGTTTCTCTTAAAAAAAAAAAAAAAGAAAAAAAAGCCTATATAAGATAAGCTTGGGGTTGGTGAATGGTTTCTGCATATGTGACATTTTAAGGACTGCTGATGGTAGCAACTCTTGGCAGAGTAGTGATGGTGAAGTGATGCTGGGAGCCAGAGACAGTGTGGGAAAGCAAGAAAAGATGGGATCTGCTCTGCTCTGTATTTTTGGCTGAACATACAAGCAAGCGCATGACTCACACCCTTCACTTTGTAATTTTTGTCTGGTTAATTGATAAGAGAACACCAAGGTATTTCACTTAGATCTCAAATTCAGATATTAAAAAGATTCACCATGAATGTTCATCTTTTTGTTATACAGTGTTCTCTGTCTTTGTTCTGAATTGCTTTGAATATCCATTTTGTCATTCAGTAAATGTTTCCTTTTGTGCTCAAAACAAACAGCCTTTCTCCATCACAGCTGAGAGAAGATGGCATTTAAAGGTAGAGTCATTAATTGGGTAATCTTAGACTGAATGTGTACATTACAGAAACATTTTACTTCTCAGCAAGAGTATCTCAGAGAGTGCTAAGCAAATTTTGTGAATTTTGTAATGACTGTTTGGGCAATATGTATTATCTCAAAACATTTATTGGTCATTGAATGCAATTATTGCAATTCTGAATGATGTTAACATCGCAGAGTCAACCCTGCTAACCCTACAGATCTGGTTGGTGTAAGAGAGAAAGCACAGCAAAAGCAGGTGGAAAAACCCTAGAAGGCTGAATGTACAGTAACATTGGCAAATGTGAAGAAGTTTGAACAAGTCACTCAGCGAACAGTAGAAGGTACAGACCTACCGCAGTTTGTAGCATTTGGCACGTGAGGTAGGGTCATGAATGCCTGTACTTGGTGAATAAATTATTAAATAATACCATCTATTTAAATACCATAACTGTTATTTACTCCTCAGATTTTCTGCATAGGTAACAACAATTCTTCTCTGATTATTGGTTTAGATAACATTAGATACATCAGATACCATTTAGACACATTTCCCCTTTCTCTACTTTTGTTTGCTTGCCTAGGCTTAAACTGCTGAGTAGAGATAAAGAATCATTAGTCCAGGGCAGAATTGCCAACTGAAAAAGAAAAAAGAATTTTGCTATAGGACATGTGGAAAGGGCAGAAAATCACTCCTATCACTGAAGCGTGCCCTCAAGTCACGATCATGTTAGTAAACAATCCGCCTCACACCCCTTGCATGCTACCAGGCCCCAGGCTCTGCTTAGATTTAGCCAACAGGCAGCGACCTTTCCCGTATGCCAGAATTAGACTAGCAGTACTGCAGAATAATATTGCTCTGTTATCCTCTATGATTATTGTCACAGATTTCAAACTGATTCAGAAATTCTATTGCAGAACTTCCAAATCCAAACAAAATAAATAAGTTTGAACTCAGACCTCAACATACCCAGCCAAGTTTCAGAAGTTATGCTTCTCTGTAATAAGCTGCATACATGTTGCCATCCCCCAAGTCTACAGAACGGAAATCACAGCGTGCATACTCAATAAAGATTGGGAATGATGCAGATGTTTACCGTACCATGATTTTTGTGATTTCATACATGAAATGTGCCTGACTGCTGAAGACCACTTTCCTATTCAACAGGATGACAGACAGATACCATGTTTTCCATGGCACTGTACATTTAGTTTCTTGGGAGCAAACTTGCATCACTGTATAATTAGACAGTTATATTTAAGTGCACCTGCTGTGTCAATGACTCTTCTCCGTGCCTTGACATGTCAAACCTGAAATTAGCTTGTGCCTTCTAGAAATGTCTGTAGCAAAGGGTGAGGAGATGCTTTTCTCTAGGGTCAAATTCCTGCAGGCATTGCACCTGAAGCAGTGAACTTGCGTTTAGATGCACTGACCCAATATTACATCGAAACAGTGCTTTACAGCCTTCAGCAGAGCATATATTGCACTATTTTCCATGCTAGCCCAACTTCAATGACTGCAGAAGAACAGAACAGTGTTAGGTTCATATTGGCAAGGCAAAAAAAACTGTAAATGCTCCACGCACAAGCATGCTCTCTTTACCATTTAGTTCTCTCATCTACAACAAGCATCTTTGACAACCAGGTTGGATGGTAAGAAGCAGAATGGAAATTCTGCTCTTATAGTTACCATGCCATTTTGCGGTCAGGGAGTAATCGTTTAAGTTGCACTGTAAAAAAAAAAGTAAGGAACATACATGTTAGAGAGGATAATAAGATTTGTTCTTTGCAAGTGTCAGTCCACCTTTGTGTACACTCAGAAAAGTGAAATATTAAAAATAACCACCATCTTCGACACAAAATAATGACAAATAGTAGGAATTCATATTGATGCCGCAACTCTGCTGCTGAATTAGATGACAGAACTTCACCCAGCATATTTCCTTACTCAATCTTTTGGTTTTACATATTTAACTACATATGGCATTCCTGAATTACAGCATAAAGCTGAAAGTGCTGAGTGCTCCCAATTCCCATTGACTTCCAAGTGGAATGAAAAGGACACCTAGCACTTTGCAGGGTGAGCGTGCTGCATGTTCCTTTCCCTGCTTCCATTCCTGACTTTCCAGATGGCTTCTGTTTGAAGTTCCATCCCTATCAAGCCCAACTGCTAATAAACTCCCTATAGATTACAGTCTGGAGGCTGGGAATTTCTGCTTCAGTCTCCAGTGAGGAAATCTGTAGACACTTTAATCTGTGTATGGGTAGTTGCAGTGTTATTACACAGACCCACTTAATGCTGCACTTTACCGAACAGAATCCTTAAAGATTAGAAAAGCACTGTTTCAACTTGGTGTATTTTTTTACCAGTGAGATGACAACTAGTTCACCAGCAATGAAACAAACATACTAAAAAGATATAATACAATTTTCACGTCCTATCCGCTGCAAGAACTAGCCTCGAATTCAAGTACAAATGAAACCACCTGACTGTGTTGGCTCTCTTTCAACACGCCAGTCTCCCTGAGTTTGCCAAAGAAATGTTCCAAGTCTCACACTGTGAACGACAGAATATATGACTCCAGTGGCCCATAAAAAGAAGCAGAGAAAATGTAAAGCTGGCAGACAATGTCATCTACCGGCAACAACTGTATGACTTGATAAATCTTTTCTGTTGTTTCTGCTCCAAAGGTACAGCTTGAAGACCAGAAATATTTGTAACTGCACACACGCGCTGCAGGTAAAATGTGCTCTAGTACATTTTATTTTTCTAATAAAAAAATAGAGGGCTAATTTCACACTTGACATACAGGTATGACTCAACAGAAGTCAAAGGAACTGCATCACTTGCTGCAAGAATAAATTTGACCCAGAGTTCTCATTTCATTTTAACTTATCAAGAGAAACCCAGTGCTAAAATTAGCTTACAGTAGAAGTCACATGGTCACATGAATAAATCTCTTCCCTCTAGTTCTGTGAAGATGCCTCTGGCTGTGAACCATAGCCATCTGTGGGCAATAATCCCGTCTGTCTAATAAATATCAGGCAAAGTCATAAATTACGTGAGGCTGCACTGTACATTAGAATAAAGGAAGAATGACAGATGGCAGAAAGCCCATGAAGTCACTGCAGGGCGAATATAAGTGTGCAAAATGTAGTGAAGAAACTGCTGGAAAATGTAGGTACATACAGTCTTCAAAAATATTGTGCAAAGAATAAATAAATGATAAGTAAACTGCAAACTATACAGGTAAAGAACCATTCTATCTGCACTGCCATCTCACAGAAAAGGAAACTCATCTATATCTTTACACCCAGACCATTATAACCATTAAGGCTTTGCCTTATCTTGTGACAAGTTGAGACCCACACAGTCTGAAAGATGTTTTGGAGACAAACTGTGTTCAGGAATTATGCAATGCTCCAGGTACTTTCTCTAACTGGAAAGTGAAAGTGGCACAAAATTAAGCAGGACAATGTGGATGGAAAACACCTGCTAGGAACAGCTCTAAAATTCACCTGTGTTTTTGGAAGAGGTCGTCTTCTGTGGTTCTTCCCAAGCACCATGACAATCAAACTGGAATATATGAAATCAGATTCTGAAACTATTACAAAGCCAGATGACAGCTAATTAAATTGGCAAAGAACTTTAGATATTGGAACCTGACCTTCCTATCTTAAGTCTATAGCTTTAAAAATAGAAAATACCTTTACATCTCAAATTAAACAGTTCTTTTGTAGCAAGCTAGCCTGATGCTGTTATTAATCTGGTAATTTTATGTATGGACTCCAACCTAAGTCAAGCGTATTCACATAGACAGTGTCACCTCTGGATAGTATAGCTGAAGTTGCTGCTCAGAAATGGTTAATTTCAAGAACCAGACGTCTTCGTGAAATACCTTCATCGCTTAGTACTGATAGAACCTAACCAAAAAAAACCAAGAACTCACTGTCATGGCAGCCATTTGTTTTTAAGCAGCTCCAATGTTTGTTCGAATAGGGCTCAGAGTGCCCAAGTAACACCAAAATTTTTTCTACAAAACAGTACAGTGGTTTGTCAACTGCACAAATAAATCCTTATGCCCTGCATATCTTGCACAATATACTTTAAAAGAAAACATCTTGATGGTTTCTCAGGTCTACTGCATATAATTGGATAAAGGAAATGGGACATTTTCCATTTTAACCAGATTTTCATCTGCTCCTACCTCATCTATGTTAACGGAATTTTTTCCCCGCTTCAGAACATGCAGACAAGTAGGACTTAAACCCCATTCTTTTGAAAGTGTGTGTGTGTGTGAAGTAAATCTTTAAACTGTATTTGCTCAATGCTAACCTCCAATCTTAACCTTGGGTTAAAGATTTCATATTGTTTCATATACTGATTCTTAACGAACACTGGCAAGTACATTAATGGAAATTTAATCTTCAGGGTTTTCTATGACTAGTTTAGTCACTGCTGGCAGATTTTGTACATCACTGACCTCCCACACATCTCCTTACAGAACACAGTCCCATTTACACTACTCATAACACTAATCCAAAGCCACTGGAGATTTCATAGGCGCTGACTGAAGTGCAAATCCCAACATACTTCATTGTTAACGTGTTTATCCCATGGATTCATCAAGCTCTGAGTTGTCCTTCAGAACTCCAACAGTATTGCTTATGTGTAACAATGTTAAACACAAGATAATTTTCTGCAGGACTGGGGTCTCATCTACACTATAGATTTGAATTATGTGTGAAAATCCAGTGCCTGGTTTCCAACAGCAATTACAATAGTGTTGCGAAATATCTGATAATTGAAATCTTTTAAAATCCTTCTGGAAGACTGAAATATCAACAGTTACCAAGACTGAAGAATGCACTATTATTATTTCCCAAAAAGAGAAATAATACATGAGAGTTTTATCAGCCTTTAAGCAGTAAACAAAATGCACTGGAACATTGAAGCCAATTTCACTGGTTGGGAGAGTAATCACCGCCCAGAAAATTAGGACAAAATTTTCTGACTGAACCGCAAATTAACTTCACTGCATTACAGAGCTGAGCAATTACACTTTAGATCACACTTTACAAAATCTGAGACGTTTATTAAAGGACAAGTGATGGTTTAAGGCAGTTACACCTCCTCCTAGGGCACAGGGATCATGTGGTATGTTTAGGTCATCTGGAGACTGTAAAGTAAAAAGTTGTACCCATCTGCCCCCTATTCACACCAGACAGCAGGCAGAAGCCATTCCAAAGTACACACGTATATATATTAAAAGACATGGTCATGGCTGCCGCTGTGTCCTCCTACTTCTGAGGGAAAAAAGGTGGCAAAAATTTTCCAAGCAAAGCTTTGGAAACTCCCAGAGTTGAGACTTTTACATTGAACAATGCATTAAGAATATCTGGGAGGGAAAATCCTGTGCTGGCAGATGGGAGGACTGGATGATCTACAATGGTCTGTTCCATTTTTAAATTCTATCATCAGATTTGTCCTCAAGTACAAACCCTCTAGGAGTTTCTTGGGGGCGGTGCATCCCTCCACAACCCCTACTGCGGGCTCTGGCTTAAAAGCCACAATAGAGTCCTTAGAATCTAACAACAAGAGCTATTCTAGGCGCTGGTTAGGAAAATGGGATTTAAAGGAAGTTTCTACTATTGTGCAAAATTAGGGCAAAAAATCTCCTTTCAGATAAGCAACAAAGTATATCAATTCCAACAGTTTGCTCTCCTGCTGTTGTATCCATCATAAAGAAAGACAGTCTTTCTATGGTGAATAAAGGTGATCGTCTAATCAATTAAGATTTCATAGAAAATACAGAACAATTCAGCTGTCTGCCCCACCCTCTTCCCAGGTTGAAACAGGACCTTTCCACTTTACTCTGCGTGTCACTTTTGTTAAAATGACAGGCACCTCACAGAAAACACCAAACATACATGTAGAGAGAGAAGAATTCCCATTTTGAGATCCACCATACAACTGCAGGTTTTTGAGCTATGAATTTGATTGCTCTATGCGTTGGACAAATGCTTATATAGCATGATATGCCTAATTTTCATATACGTAGCTATTCTTGTATTACATTCTGATCATGATTACACTTCTTTTGATTACAACAATATAAAGAAAAGATGTTTGTGAAACTGATATAAAGCATGTATCGCACAGAAGTACCAGTCGCACGATTCACTGACCTCACTATCGTCCATAACTGTTCAGTGATTCCGTTGAATACGGTCTATGCCTCCACCAGGCACAATCTATTTGGGGCTGTCATGGACTGTGGCAGAGGATTCTGTTACAGTGGATGAAAACAGGCCTTGCAGCTAAAGCAAGAAGGTTGATTCCCTTTAGCCATAATCATGTAATATATTAGTCATTCATTTATCCAAATTAACTTGAAGATATCTGAGAGACTTCCAACACCTCCACTGCAGGATGAAGAAACCCCAAATGTTCATGTGTATCGACAGTCTTAAGGCTAATGTCACTCCACAATGACATTAACTTCATGTTGGTATAGGTTTTATGCGGCATCTTTATTCTCTAATGACAAGAACAATGCCAGATCATAGCTACATTTTCTTTTTATCTAGAAATAAGTTGGAAATAAGTTCATGACTTGTGACCCTTTCATGTTGAGAAAATGTAAGTAGAAAAAGAGGCATAAAAAATTAAATTTAGAAGGTTAACACTGAACTCTCAATTTTTCACAATGTATTCTAACAGATTTTTCTCTGTTGCTAGTATTTGTTTACAAGGGTTTGGCTTAATAAACAAGAGAGAAAAGAAAGAAAACAATAAATTAAACAAAGCATGGACTAGTGCCAACATGAGATGCAGAAAAAATGCATGGACAAAAAGAAAGGAAAGATATCCCCTAAAAACAAATGATAAGACATTACAATATAGGTTACATTACACCCTACTTACCCAATCTATAAAACCATCCCAGCATTTGCTCAATACACCAATTTTATTCAAATTACCTAGAGTTCACACTGTGATTCATAGAGTCTGTTGTTCTACTCTGAGGTTATGCTGCTAATGCTTTTTAAGTATTGTAGTTGCAACACACATTGTTTTACCAAAATATTTCCCTTTAAAAACCAAGCAATTAGCAAGCAAAGCAGATGGGTTTGGTGCGTATTTGAAAATATTGGAGAGTATTTGAAAATATAATTTATTTTACTTGACTTTTCCTCATTCCAACCTTTCCAGCCACAGATTGTGTCACAGCCACCAGTGCTTCTAACTGTGAGAAAAGTCACAAAATCTTAAAATTAAAGACTACTGATAACCTGACACAGACAGATATATTTTACAAACACCCATATAGCATTAAAAATTGTAAAAAACCCCAGATTTTTATTAAGGATATTTTTCCCAACAGAATTATTCTGGAATTTTAAGAGGAAGAGAAGTAATATGTACAAAGAAGGGTTGTTTCCTTCCCAGAGGTTTAAACTAAGCTACTTCAGGAATAGCTGACTGACAGATAGAAGTGCAAATTCTTAAGTGATTTCTTTATTTATCTAGACAAGGTTGGGATAATGTTGACACAACATTTTCATATGTTTCTAACTTAGAGGATTATCATGAAGCGTAAATAGTCCCCTCAAAGCAGTTGCTGCCCAGCCCCACTCTTTGCAGCAGTGCTCTTTTTATATAGATCACTTGGGATTTATCTAAGAGAAGAACTAAAAAGGAATCGCCATGTGTTCTAAGCACAGGGAAAGAAAGACAGACCTTAAGTTCCCTAATGCTTGTAGCTTCCTGACATACGACAGACATCTCTATTGCAATTTCAATAAAATGCTATGATCTTAAAATATAGTACAGCCATGCACATTAATAGGACTTACTACAGTAAACCTATGCAGCAGTCTCTGCAATCATACTGCAAGATCTGGGTTACCAGAACTGATGAATACCCTATGGAGATCAGCTTGCATTTGTAAGGAAGAGAAGAGAAAGATAAGTATCAGTTCAAAATAAAACTTGTTATACAGAACTTAAATCCATGAGTTGATGTGTACAGGAAAATGACTTGCAACATACACCATTAAAAAAAAATAGAAAAGAAAAAAAACCCGTCAGCAGCTGAAAGGAATCACAGTAGTTACACCCTTTTTAAATTTTGTGAACAGCATTGTCCTTTGAACTCCAAGCTACTGTCGGCATCCTTCTATTCCATCTGATCATATAAATCACTTGCATAGATCCTTAAAGCCTCTCATGGATAACATTATGTAGCATTAGTTACGTATACACTGCAAATTTGAAGAGAATGAAGACATACAGGAAAACAAGTTTTCTAACTTCCCATGGAGTTATTTCAAATGCATTCTATTTTAGTCAATCCTTTTCTATACCTGTCACAGCCATTCTCTTCAGATTTTTATTATAAATAAAACTGTGTAAGCACACATTTGTCATACTATAAGAAAATTCTCAAATTAAAAGCTACATAAAAAGAAAAATGAAGGCTTTAATGTCATGCAACTTCAGAAATCAGACTTGGTATTAGTTAAAAACTGATTTCAAATTCACTATAAGCAGCATATGATTCATGAACTTTTCTTTAGGAAAGATGATACAGACTGCAATTAAGGATAATTAATGTGTCAGAGTCTGATAGCCTTAATCAGAAGCTTAATGCTTTGACCACTCTTTTTATAAACAGGTACGTTATAGACTTGGCCTGAAGAATTCATTGTCTACACCAATGTGGCATAAACTGACAAAGCATTGCACCTTCAGGGGCAAAACCCCATGACAAAGTTAAATAGCGACCATCACACTGCAGCATTTTGAGTGTTCTTTAGGTGTTTGGGTCCAAATTCAGCATAACATTTTAAGCCTGTGATAAAGGTTCCACTGAAATCAAAGTATTCACAGTATGTGCCTGAAGTCTGGGATGTGTTCCCATGGTTTTTTGAACATAAACTGTTAAAAAAAAAAAAAACAAACCAAAAAACAGACAACCCACCCAAAACAAAACCAAAACAACAAAAGTATAATGTTAAAGAAGATTTCGGCAATTTGTTTGAAAAATACTGAATAAATTAAGACGATACCATCCGGATTTCCAAAATGAAGCTTCCTCAACTGTTGTCATTATCTAGATTGAAGTACAACCAAGCAAAGAAACAACGTAAGTAGAGAATGACTTTTTAAATTCTCTGTGAAAACATTATTTTTCAGTCCTGATTCCATCAAGTCAATTACAGTGCAGTGACTTGGGTGATTTAGTGAATTACCTGCTGAAAACTCAAGTATAACAAAATCTGGTATAATGGTGTCCACCACTTTGAAGGAGGTAGTCTTCAACCTTCCTTACAAAGGCCAGCTCTGTCAGTCTCACTAGTACTTCCTTCTTGGACCCTATAGGAGAAGCAAAGACATATTTTCTAATTTATTGGGTTAATGGCTTGGGTCTATAGGCAAGAGCAGATAAAAGGCGAATTAAAGTAATTCCAGTTGTTAAAGTTGAAATCAAATTCAAGTAATAAAAAAAAAAAGCCTGGTGTTGGAGTGAAAATGTAACATTGTTATGTAATATTCCATTTCACTACTGTGCAAATCAGATATTAATATACACATTGATTTTTATATATATATAAAGTATATATATACTTTCATATACATACATCAAATTCATGTATTTGTGTGTGTATGTTCAAACATATACATACATATGGTATAATCTATTTAAGAGAAAGAAGCTGAAAACCATATAGTGCCTTTTCGTACTGTTACAGTTAGTAAAGGCATTAGCCAGATGTTGAAACTCACAGGCATCAAACAACAGTGATCATTATAGTCTTCAATCACCCCATTTAGAATTTACAATAAGCTAAGCAGAAAACTATTATTTCCACCTTCAATAAAAAGTTTTCCTCAGGCTGCAAACAGAGTTCTGCAATGAACTGATGCACCATCTGTTCTAACTTCAGAATCCTTTTCCGTGAAACTTCCAGCAAGGGGAACAAGCTATTGATGAGACCCAGGAATATAAGGACATCATTAGTTACTATCATAGTAAGATTAAAATCCCTTGAGGGCTCTCATCAAAACCTAGATTAAAAAGAAACAAAGAAGAGAGAAAAGGCTGACATTATAATAACAAACCATAATAGAAGGCATAAAATTAACAAACATTATGAATTAATCATACTTAGACAATTACAATCCATATGGCTAGTTAAACTCAATCTGCTACCTGTAGTGACATAGTCTGGATACTGTATATTCAATGCCAGTGCATTTCTCCCAGGATGTAATTACTTAATTTTGTGAATGAGAAAATGATTTGTAAAAGCCAATGTTTCCATGGATTCAATGCCCCAAGTCAGATAAAATGCATGAATGCTTATCAAATCTCATGATACTTTTTAACCCTATTTCATCACACTTGTATTAACTTTAGGTATGTAGAAACAGTAAATTCACATTCACCCTCACTGCTAAGGTTAATACAAGAAACAAACTGAATTCAAAGTTTAGTTTTCTGCAAACAGGACTCAAGATTTAGATGTCAATGAATGGCATAAGATTGATGAAATCAGTAATTCTTCTGAAGTTTTTTTCATCACTTGTAGCATACACATTTGGATCCTGAGAATAACCCTTTTTGTCTTTCTGTTCCACCTACATTCAGACAGGAGATTTTAATCTCTCAGACTTGGCCTTGATATTCTGGTTCAGTCCCCTCCTTTGTCACATACAGCATGTCATATCTGGTGACATTATACATTCTAAAGTTTAGGATGTTGAGATCTCCTCAAAAAAGAAAAAAAAAAACCCCAAACAAACAAAACCAAACCAAAAAAACCACCAAACCCCCTCCATCCCCCCAAAACCCCCAAGACTAGGCCAGCACTCTAATATTTTAGTTTTATGTGGATACTCTAAGGAACTTCAAGCTAATACTTGGTCCTTCCCCATCCCAGTCTTGAGGTCTAACCTGTTTTCCTAGAACATCTGGAAGATTCTCCTAAAACAGTTTACATTCAACATAAACAAATCAGTTGGGCAATATAACAATATCATTCAACACTTTGCTTGTACCTCAAACAGACCTGAATTAAAAAAACAAAACATGAGCATTTGAAATAATAACGTACACACACACACAAAAGGGCCTTGTTACGTGGAAAAAGATCAAGAGGTACCTCAGAATTATCTCAAGCTTTTTTCCATCTAGTTATTCAGACCAGGCTGCTAGAATCAGGCAAGATGGTATTCTTATATGTCTACCAGAGGACTGGTTTTGGAGTGAGGGTGTTTCTGTTACCTCAGAGTGACTTTCCATAATGGTGATAGAACATAAGACATCCATGGTAGATGTCATTTCTGATCATTTGCTGGGCTTTAAAGTTGAACAACCACAAGCTCCTTGGGTTTGCTTTTTCTGGCACTCAAGTAAAATGTTAAATCGTTATTACAAATAGGCAGGGCTAATAAATCACACAATGAACAACAACATTTTATAAAACAGCGAGGATTTAGCAGAGCTACAACAGTGGCATGCTCGTAGGTCCAGAAATTATCATCTGCTCTTCTCTATTTAAATATCCACAAAGTAATACCAAAACCCAACACAGCTCTAAAGCTCCAGATTTCCTACAGTCCTTTCATTTCCGGAACACCATCACAACCAAGGCATTTATTTACTTTGAGACTCTGGTCATAGAAATTCAAGTTACTTTGCACCTATAAGTGAAAGTGCAAAAGAAATATGTAATGACTATTTGAAATAAACAGACATTTGTTATCACCATCATTTTATTACATTGTAACTTAAGACTGATGCAATCAGATACAAAACAAGTTATATATAAAACATTTCTGGTTCGGGGTTGGTTTTGTTTGTTTGTGGGGTTTTTTTGCAGTGAACAGGTACAAAGAAATGAAACATTTTCACTTCCCAATCTCTGACTGGAGGGCATTATTTGGAAAATATGTACTTTTCTTTGGGTCCATAACCTCATTTATCTCCATTATTTCTGACTTGTGACACTTACTCTATCATGTGATTCCAGAGAGGGCATTTGGTTTCCTTCATAAACACTATAATGTGCTCTGAATATACTTAAAAGTTACACTGTAATGTCACGAGCAAACTAATCCCAGAGACAACATGGAACACAAATGAAGCTTTCTCACTGGCAGAGAGCAAAGTCTCAGCCCTTGTGACTATGACCAGTAAACACTCCCCTTATTGGATAATATATATTTCATTAAAGAAACCAAAAGGCCTCTCTAGTCAGTCGAGAGTGACTATTAATGCCCATTTTGAATGGTTAAAATCATTCTGCTTTCAGCCACACGCTTCATAATACCTTGTGAGGACTGCTATACTCACCATGAAATCCTGTGCTTGTCAAGTCTTATTGCTTAATTAAAATAATGTAATCAAAAACCTTGCAGAACAAATGTGGACTGAAAAAATTATGCTAATCTTATATGCATCTACTATTCAGATATTACTTTGAGCAGAATAAGTTGACTAATATGTTAATAAAATGAAACATACCCGACTATCTTGTCAAATGCTATTAAAAATAGCATTTACATGAATCTGTCATGAAGGGGGTGCATTCTGAGTAAAAGGAATAAACACTGTTATGAATAAACATGTCTGACACAATGTTCTCATCTGAGCATCAGGCAATGCCACATGCATAGGAAACTCACTCTCATGCAGTCATAAGGCCAAGGGCCTTATGTCAAAACCAGACTTACAGTGAGCGGGGCAGCCTGATTTAGTATGGAGTGGCATCTGATTATACTTACTCTGAATTTGGCCCTACGCACTCGGGCGAAAAATCTGGCACAAAGCTTGAACCAAGTACACCCTGGTAGGATTGAACATCACATTTCACTGACACCAGAAGAATTTTTGTATGGAAGGGAGAAGCTGAGCAGAATCTTCTCACTCTCTGCAGCAACTTCAGGAAGTTATCACTGTCAGGAAGCAAGGAGGACCCAGTCCCCTTATGCAAGCAGACGTGCTGACTCTCTGTGCCAGGAAGGGCTTTAAAAATGTTGCACTTAAAAAAATTGATAGTTAAGGAAGAGGAGAAGAACAGAAAGACTAGTAAGGAGAGGGACTGGAGAAGTGGTGCCATTTGTCCCTATGGAAAAGACCAGGTAAACCTATATAATTATGCACCCCAGCTTTCTAAGAAAGGACAGGTCTTTTAGCAGTCGTCTTTCCTCTACTCTCTGAGGGCACTGGAAAGAGATAATCAAGACCTGAGCTCATACAGGAGTGTACACTAATGACTTGCCTGCTTTCTATCTTACTGCTGCTGGCATTCAAGTACAATGCCAAGAGTATTTCTCACATTCTTGCTGCTGAATATGCTGGGAATCCTCTATAGTCCATCTCTAATGGATACTGCCCTGCCCCCCAAATCCTTTAGTATGCTTGCCTAGCAGAAGCATTACCAGAAAGTTTAATTTTTTTCCTCCAGCATGCATTTAGACACAATACGATGTGTAGAGACAGATTAACTTTCTCACAAGTCTTGAATCTGCAGCGCTTCTGATGTCAACACCACTTCACATAGAAGTCTGAAATTACTGTTTTCTAAGCTCTGCAAGGATGGAAAGAAAACATGAACATGTGAGAGAGTTGTACTGCCACTATCCTCTGCATTGTTGATTATGAGAATTTGTGCCTAATCCATAGATCAATCAAAGCATCAGTGGCTTAATGACAACATCAAAGTAATTAACAAGATATCTATGAGCAATAGGGCTGTTTGATATTAATCCTTGAATCTGGACATTTTCAGACTTAAAAACATACAGGAAACGAATTGTTAATACTAGCAATAAAGACAAGGTTAAGAAAACCCCATTAGTAGTTCACAGATCAATAAACATTTTCTTTTCTTAGATTAAAAGACCATAAATGTCTCAGAATTTGATAAGCACAAAAGACTGATTTTATACTAAGCATATTTTCAAAAAAAGGAAGCCTATGCGCTTTTCTAGAATAATGATACAAACAAAGAGAAAATCATTAAAATCTGAATTTAGCACATATACACAAGAAAATTTCTGATAAATCTCTCTTGGAATAGTCAGGAAAAAACCTCTAATAAAATAGCAATGCTTTAATAGTATATGCCATCTTTTAACTAAATATTCCAGATACTCAAGAGAGAAGAAACTTTCCAGATATTTTTGAAGTTAAAGAAAAATTTTGCCTCTTCCACACGATATCACATAGCTTAAATTCTTCATACTGTTAGCTCCCTCTCAGTCTTCGGTAATTTGTTTTGCAATGGAATATGCCATTAGATCTTAAAGTCTTACTTGTCTCAAGTCTTTCTACCAAACTGCTCTCATATCCGTTTCTTGATCTTCAGCTCTAGCCTTTGCCTATTTCTAATTAGTGGCAGCTTTACTGTAAGACTCAATGCTATAACTCAGAAAAAAATTGTGGGGGGAAATGTTTATCTGCACCAAAAAAAAAGAGCTTTGATATTTTCTTGAAGATTTCTCTTTTTTTCTGGATTTACTGCTATGAAAATCTGCCATTTTCAATTCAGTAGGCTCACCTAATAATCAGAAAAAGATTACTGTGCCATAGGGTAACACAAAAACCTGAAAAATTACTTTACTTCTCATTTAGCTTTATTCTTTAAGACACAGCAGGATGGTGTTTGGCCAGAGTACCACAACAGAAAGTATATCTACAGAGATGCAATTCGGTTCATGAAAGCATTTCTATACTCTGGTTCGACACAAACATTTACAGATGCTTCAAACTAGCAACAGTAAAAAAAAAAGCCAGTTGCAGCTCAGAATACCATGCAGAGTGTTCTAAACACAGCTCATATGATTCATGGAGATTTCAGAAAATATTATAGGTATTTTTGTTGCTACATACGATAGAAGGATAAACCTGCCAGCAGAAAAACTCTAATGACACATTGCTTCTTTTCTGATCAATGACAGACAAAGGGATAATTATTCATTCACTGTGAGGTGGAAAGTAAGAAGTGTACTTTCAAAAGAGGGCTCCATTGTGCCTTTTAATGCACTCATTTTTAAACATACTATTCTAGAGAGATTGGGAAGTAGCCTGCCTTTAGGAGAAGGCTATCCCCCAGAGTTCCACTGAAGCATAAAATAATTTAAGGGAAAAGACCCTTAAGATCAAGTCCAACCATTAAATGGACTCACAGTGCCCACCACTTTCATAAAAAGCAAGGCACCACTTCACATATCAGACCTGAAGTAACTTCACACATTGCAGACAGAAGCATAGAATCACACAACAGCTGAGGTAGTAAGAGACTTCTGAAGATCATCTAGTTCAAAGCTCCTGCTCAAAGTAGATCAATCAGAGCTGCTAGGACTACATCCTCTTGGGTTGTGCATATCTCCAAGGATGGAGACTCTACAACCTTTCCAGGCAACTTGTTCTACTGTTTCACTTCTCTGACAGCAAATAAGTTGGTTTTTTTTTTTCCTTTATGTTTATGTGGAATTTCCTTTGTTTCAATTTGTGCTCATTGTCTGTCACACTGTCTCCTGAGAAGAGTCTGGATTCATCTTCTTTACTCTCTACCATTAGGTATTTATACACATTGAAAAGATCTGCCCAGAACCTTCTCTTCGCAATGCTGAACAGTCCCAGCCCTCTCAGCCTCTCCCTGTATGTTAGATGCTCCAATCCCTTAACCATCTCTGTGGCCTTTCACTGCAGTTCCCCCAATAAGTCCACGTCTTTCTTGTACAGGGGAGCCCTGAACAAGAGGCTGCCTTCATCTCACTTAGTGGTGTCTTATGTCTCTCATATACTGCTAGTGCTATATGCTTTACCATAAAATTATTCACTCTTATTTTTATATCTGACCACATGTTCTCTGCTTAAACTAGATCTGCATTTTTATTTCATAGATGTGAGACTTCATATATCACAACTTATGACAGTTACTTTAAATCTCCTCTACTAAGAAAAAGACAAAATAGTCCAGCAAGAGGGATATTTAATTTTGTTCAAGAATTTTTGAAAGAAAAAAATTAGTAAAACAAGGTAAATCATCATCTATCAAAGCAGTTCTAATGCTGTAATGACTCACATCAAGCCCAGTAAAATAAGGGAATCAATTATTATATTGTGTTAGATTCAGAAGTAACACAACTCCCTTCTTACAGTAATACAACATACATAATCTCATCAGCAACAGTGGATATATAAATTAAGAGTACACAATTAATCAATCAGACTATTTCTGAATTAATTACGTAAAGAAAAATCAGCAGGCAAGGGCAGGATTGTATATAACACCACACTACTTTTGTTAATGACACACTTTATGTATTTCAGTCTGATTTTAACTTTAAAACAAAGAACGCAGTCTCTCTATAGGGCAGGGGCAGTGATGAACTTTACAAGCATTTTGGTCTCTGAATTATTTGTGTTTATATGAGAGACCACTCTTCTGCCCTTTAGTTTCACCTGCTGTGTGTATCGTGGTGCTCTCCTGTGATCGGTTCCACTAGACTAGCATACTGGAATATATATGTAATAGCCATATCTTCACTGCATAGCACTGTCTACTTAGCTCTAAAGATCCTCAGGAGCCCATTCTGTGACTGCACACTACATTTGTGGCAGCTCTAGGTAGGTCATAAACACATAAGGAGTATCAATCCTCATGCTTCATGATATAAACTGTATGGCTGTGGGATGCTGCAGAATTTCCATAGTTATCACAATTAATGACAACATTTTCCACAACTGGAGAAGTCCTATCCTGTACGTAAATTTTTAAACTTCTAAATATTCAGCTCCAGGACACTAAAGACAGAAGTGTCCTTTTGGTCTGACCTATTCAGTTTGTTCTGAATCACCATTTCCCTTCCTTTCAATACTACTTTAATAACTATTCCATGACTTTCCTGTAGGCTGCTGATATTAAGACAGAGTCAGCCTGATACCTAGAGTTTGGTAATCGCTACAAAATTCAGTTAGTCAGGTTTTCTGTATATGATAAAAATTCTTGTTAATTAAGAAATATGAAAGCTTTGCGATTGCCATTCTGGCAATAAAATAGATAAAACTACAAGAAAAATGTGCAATATTTTTAATACTGAGGACCAGCAGCTAAAAGGAGCTAGTTCAGCTGACTTCAGGACTATGTTGACAACAGCCTCTCCTGTTCAGATCATAACACACCAAGCACATGGAAGCGTGACTACCTTGCTTTTCAGGTGCACTTATTCTAAATTGACATACAGCTTCAGGTACATAGGATACAATTTTACCATTAACCTGAGCAAAAGAACTTGTGTCTCTCTTCATTAGAGAATAAAGCAATCCTTTTGCCCCTGCCTACTCATCTGAGGAAATATGGAACAAAAATCAGTGGCATAAAGCCAGAGAAACTGCGTGAATGCTAGCCAAATAGGCTTCAGCAGAAAAGGTTTCTCCCTGTGGTTTTTTGTGCCATCAGATCCCACTGAACTCTAGGTTCACTGCTAGATTACTAAATAATGTTACCGCTAAGGGAAATCGGGCTGTTGAGAATATTTCATTCCAAAAACATTACAAGGGAAAATTTTATGAAAATTTCTTTGTACTTTGTCTTCTTCCAAAAGCAGTATCATCTCAGTGCGAGGTAGTCACAGGTTGCAACACTGCCATCATCTTTAACAATTCACTAATTGCTAGCAGGCTGCTAGATTTTTACACAATCTTAGTCAAATACATTACTTTGTAGTCTATTCACTCAGAATGGCTGAAAACAGTTACCAGACTTCACCTTAGATTCTTGGTTATTTCTGCTTTCATGTTTCAGCAGGACTCACAGATAAATGGTGAAATTCAGGGTATGTTTCATATACCTGCAGAAACAATCTTTATCACTTCAGTATGAACAAGAACTGAGGTTACATGACATAGCTAACTACTGAAGACTTACGTACGTTTTTCAAATACCTGATTTTCACAAATTAGAAAATGCCAAATGGGCAAATACTGCACTAGACTAAGTGCAGCTATGTATCTGTTCTCCAACACGGACCAGCACCAGAATCTTTAGCACAAAATGCAGCCTACCAATATAGGCTGGAAGGGTACAGAGCAGAACACGATTCTCTCATTGTACTGCGAAGCAGTCTTTGCTCTCTTCTTCCGTTGTATGCAGTGGGACATTAGTAGATTTGAACTCATAGTTCATCTGATGAAATTACTGCACTTTGCCAAGTTTTTGTAAATTAAAACCAAAGCGAGCCCATACCAACTGTATCAAAAGAGGAAAGGTGATCTTATGGAACAGCTGTTCATATATTGTTACTACACTGTTAACTCTCTGTAGTGGTTTCACCTTGGCTAAACGCCAGGTGTCCACTAAGCCGCTCTATCACTCCCCTCCTCAGCAGGGCAGAGAGGGGAGAGGGAAAAGATAAGATGGAAAAAGACGACTCCAAAATCGTGGGTTTGGATAAAGGCAGTTTTAATATAGCGAAAAGCAAGGCCGTGCGCGGAAGCGAAGCAAAGGAAAAACAAAAGATTATTCTCTACTTCCCATCAGCAGGCGATGTCCAGCCACTCCCTGGGAAGCAGGGCTTCCAAAAGCGTAGTGGTTACCCCGGAAGACAAAAAGTTGAAAAAACGAATGCCTTCCGTTCCTCCCCCTCTCCCTCAGCTTCCCATTGCTGAGCAGATGTCATAGGGTATGGAATATCCGTTTGGCCAGTCTGGGTCAGCTGCCCTGGCTGTGTCCCCTCCCAGGATCTTGCCCACCCCCAGCCGACTGCTGAGGGGGTGGAAGAAGGGTTGGAGACACAGCCTTGCTGTGTGCCGGCACTGCTCGGCAGTAGCCAAAACCCTGGTGTGTTATCAGCACCTTGCTGCTACCAATGCACAGCACTGTAAGGGCTGCTACGGGGAAATTAACTCCAGCTCAGCCTGACCCAGTACACTCTCTTAGGTGTTTGCAACTGCCTTAGTGTCACGTCCATGGTCAACAACTCTGCTATTGTCAATCTAACTAACATGACTGCTCACAAAAGTAGGGACTTTAACCACCAGTGGGAACATTCTGCTTCTACCAGCCTGGACTGGCTGTTTAATGTTTACATCTGTTACGGTCAAGCCAGAATTTTCAGTAGTAGTGAACTCAGCCATGTGTTGTTCCTCAGGTGAACTGGGTACAAGTTTTAAGTAGCAATTTGTTACTCGTCTGCTCTGCTTCTGGTGCTAATAACAGCCAGCAGACTTGTACCAGGAGTGCTTTAGGGTTTTTTTTCCTGTTGTAGAATAAAGTTGTTTTTCTCCAGTTGATTTATAAAAGTCAAGGAATGCTACCGAGTGCCCACTTCTTGAAAAATGCATACCTGTGAGTTATTCTGCCCATACGTTTTCTTCCTTGCCTCCTGCTGACCACACGCTTCAATAAAACACTCAGATGTTTGCAAGGCCAGTCTACTGACTCTAGAAGGGGAAAAAATATAAATAGAATTGACTTATTAGTGGTGTGTGTTACATAAAACAATGCATTTGAAGAAAGAAAATATCTACCTACTATGGTCATGTTACCTTTTACTTAGACAAAATTTTGGAGCACAGTGTAACTTGCAAGTCAAGAAGGTCTCATTAAAGATTGTGGAATAGCACTTTTTCATCTCAAAGACAGGTTTATGGAGGAAAGTGCACTGCTACAGTCTGATTTTATGACTTCACTGTCAAAGGATATCAATCAAATATTTCCTGAACACTGCCCTCATTGGCTTCACATAGCTCTTGTAACATTGCATAAATAAAATCAAGATAAAAGAGGTAACTCTAAATGTTCATACGTATATAGCACAAGGATTCTGTGTGCTCCTGTCTCACTCTGCTGGTTGCTTAGCTTGAAAAATTAAAAAAAAAAAAAAAAAAAAAAGGGGCAAAAACTATTGAGATACATCAGTCCATGTGATTCCAGAGAAATAATTTATCTGCTGCAGCCTACCCTTCCCTATGGTTTCTTATTTAGATTGTAACTTTGGAGTAAAAATTATGATTGACAATGTACCAGTAGCAAGCAGTGAAACAACTGATATGCAATTCATTTGCTTTGGAGTTACTCTATAAGAGTGACTTCACACAAGCACAGTCAACATTTCAGAGGTTGCTGCAGAACGCTACTTCAACCAGCTAAAAAATATGACCTCAGCCAAAATAGCATAATATGTATATTCTTTGGGAAGTCTAGCAGTAATGAGTCTGCAAGTTCCACCCATGAAAAAAAAAAAAAAGAATCAACACACAAATTACTACCGAAAAACAAAGCATCACTCGGGAATGGTGAGCAACTGGCACCTTTGATCTTCTGGCTCATCTGGCCCAGCAGGAAACGTGAGGACTTCCTGACAAAAAGCCCTCCACACTGTGGCAGTCTGAATGCAAAGAAAGCACAGCAGCCATTCCCAGAGCAGGCTTTGTGCCAAAGTAGATGATTCCCTTATTTATTAAAAAAAAAATAATAAAATTACTCTGGTTGTGTTTGCAGGTTTTTGTTGTGTTGTTTTTTTACCCTAAGTTGTTGTTTCCCAGAGTTAGCACTGACACATATGCAGACATTTCCCATCTTCATCACAACAAAAAGCAGAGAGTGAATTTAAGGTACATGTGGATTCATATGTGAAAAAAATGCACTGTAAGTATTCTTTACCACTTTACGGTTTCTACATCTTTTTTAAAATTCAATTTTTCAGATGGTCACAAATGAAAAAACCCCACCCAACACACCATGACTGCTTAATAAGTACAAATTTGAGGCAAGAATCTAAGTATCCCTGATGCAGCATGGTTCCTACTGATACCAACTTAAGATCTCACTGTATATGGAAAACTTATTTCCTTTTTAAAAATTGTGAACTCCCAAAGTGAGCGCAGAGACACCTGGGGCTTCATTCAATCAGATATGAGTGAAGATGAAGCTCCTCAGCCTATCATCACAAGACAGGAGAATCTGAAACAGGAATAAAACGAGAGCTTGTTTGAGAAGCTACTGATTAACAACACAGAAGTATCTGAGCAAAAAAGTTCCTAATCACCTGGTATACCACCTCTCCAACAAGAGAAGATTAAAAAAAAAAAAAAGAAACAAGGTCCTTTGCTGAGAAGTAGATACGTTGCCTTGATGGGTCTGCATCCACTTGGAGACCTGAGTCTCCCCACATTCCACTTAAGCAGGAGGTTGTTGCTTTGTAACACTTGATGAAGTGGATACACAGAGGGACAACCATCAAAACTCAGGCCTCCTTGTTCTGATCTACATAAAAATATTGACTTCGGGATAGGTGAGAGCATGATCTGAATTATGTTTCCTTCAGTAATTAGGGTTGGTAATATTTTAGTAAAGGTGAGATCATACAAATAAATTAATGCAAATGTAAAATCCTTGTGTGTGGTTAGAATGGCAGAGCATCTCAAGTCAGTAGATGGGAAACATCTGTTATCAGTTAAATTATGATTTTATCAGACTTTTGATTTTTCTCACTTTAGCTAGGGCACAAGTAGCCTCACCTTTTTAAATAGCACAAAGAGGAGTATAGATCAAAGCCTTATACAGACGTCATCTCATGCTGGTAGTTTTCCTCTGTATTTTGCATTGACCTGAGTAAGAGTTAGTCTGAAGATCCACAAAAGGGCACTGAATATCATAAAAAGAGTTACACAATATTTCATGCATGCAAAATGAAAAAAATTTATGTATACTTCCATATTCAGTTGTGATCACTAAATATGAACCAAAGTTAGAGAGGGGAAAACAGAAAAGGGCTTGGAAAGAACAGCATCATTTTGATTGCGATGCTCCATGAGAAAATTCCACCACTCATACACCTTCTATCATTAGGTGTTTCCATAATTCCGTAACCCCTAATGCTGTTTCTCCAACCACAGAGCCATCTTGCCCAGGAACAACATATGCCAGCACCCCCTGCAAATATAATAAAGTAGGAATTTCTCCTATTTTCTCACTACATGTAAACGCTCTTGAAGAACTCTCACATATTTACCTGATTTCATTTTACCCCACCAACATTTTCTGGCTTCAATCAAGGCAGATTTCATAGAATCATAGAGTCATTTCTTCGCTTCCTACTCACTGATATTTTTCACCTGCATGAAGAAATCCCTTCTATTTATCAGTCTGTTCTTTTATCTCCCACACGAGCAGGCACCAGTGGTTCTCCTTGCTTGCTCTAAATCTCCCAGGCTCATTAGTCCTTTTCTCCGCCCTTGATCTTCATCTTCTTCACCTTTGTGATTGTCTTCCATGTGCTTTCTGAAAACCTTTTCCCTTAGCACTACAGTACTTCTGCTTTCTTCTATGACCATCTCCACATGATCCTCTAACCCTTCGGTATCTCTTGTTATTGCCGTAAACCGCTCACCTTGTACTTTGCTTGCAGGTCTGCCTCCATATGCTTCTGAGGCATCAGGCTATTTCTTTTGTCCTTTCCTGATCAATCCTGATGCTCTTTCTACCTTCCGCTCTATGAGTCATCCTCCTTTGTTTGTTCTTCTACACCTCTCCGACACATTGATATCAGAGCTTTACTAAGATACAATTGATCATATCTCCCTCTACCCATTTGGTAAAATCTAAGTGACCAAACTTCCTTGCACATGATAAAAACAGCTGATGAGAAAAGACAGGGAAGCTATTGTTCTTATAGCTACTTCTAAAATTATGAAATTATATTTGGAGGGTCATAGCATTGCATTAAGCTGCCTCCTCTATTAAGTAAGAGGACTAGCCTTTAAAAAAAAATATTGCCACAGTTTCCTGTTCAAGCTCACCAGAAACTTTTATAGATAATGAAAAAACAAACGTATTCTACAATTGTCATTCTAATTTCATGTTATATTTGTTCATACATTTAGGGTTGTAGCTATTGGGAAAGTACTGCAGAATATGATTTCATTAGGTCATTTCTACTGCCATTGAGAACATACCTTGCCTTGAGCTTTGGAGACAGACATTGTTGCTATGCACACAGTAGAGGTGCAACATAAGCACTATTGATGTAATGTTGCCCAGTCTATATTTCAAGTAGCTTCAACTCTTAACTTAGGGCTAAAGGGTCCAATTAATCTCCATGTCTGCTCAATACCTTGACTTCTTTCTTTAGACAACCAAGGCTAGCAATGGGGCTTCTGAAACATAGACATCTATGCTCAACCACCTGATTGTGGCCCCAGTTAAATTATTTTTTTTTTAAAGTCTGTAACAAGTCCACAATAGTTTATGGAACAGAAACTCTTCAAGCTGATATTAACATGGTAGAAACACTAACAAGATACAGTGATTTCACGTGTCTGACTAAAATATTTTTAACTGAACCACGTGAAGACACAAACAAGAAGGACACTCGTTCTCAGACAACCTCTTCTACCACCTATGGACATCAACAAGAGACTTTTCATTGACTTGGAGCAGGTCCTAATTAGTTGGGAACAGCATGTGCATGCTCCAGTACTCAGGGGATGAAATGGTTTGTTAGCAGAGCACATGGTTTTGATTAGTGGTCTAATGAACTAACACCTCAAATCAACAGGAAATGCAGCATCTGGTCAGCATTTCATTGCTTCCTTAAGCCCCAGACACACCTTATTACCCCCTCCAGCTCTCTTACGCTATATCCCAGTACACAAGAATGCCAAGGAAGTAGTTATTTAGAAGAAAAAAAAGAAGTGTTGCTGTTTCCAATATTCTGTGGAATGAATTTCTGCCAACTGAGGCAAAAAATCTGAGGTCTCCTCTAGTTTTAACTGTCCAATGTTTTCTTCAGCATGTTCTATAAATAACTGGTCAGAGTCAATGATGTCAAACACATTCATTCATAAACCTATTTGTATCCAGTAGTTGTTGAAGTACTCTTTACGTGCTACAAAATATTGAGATAGTTGTATCTGTGGCAAATGATTTTACTTGGTTTTTACAGAGTCCCCCCACCCTGATCCCTACCCAAAATTCTAATTAATAGGGATTCCATATTTCCACATAGCTTGTCAGTTTGATTATTTAAGTACTTATTCAGTATACTAAAGACCCTAATCACCTCTTCAAAGCATGCAGCTCTATATAAGGCCTCCAATGTCTGAAATACATAAGGATCATCATCATCATAATAGCATGGCAGCTGTGCTTCCTGTAAGCCAGAAAAGTTGGTCCTGTATACAACAGACACACCTCAGCTACTGTGTGCCATCTGCCTAGTTAGCGGTTAGACAGCCACAGCAGATAGAAACAGCTGCTCCTGACAACGTGAAAAACATTAGTACTTCCTTAAAGGCTTTGGCAATGTGGATAAACAATTTCAGTGAAAAGAATATTTTAAATTGCTGCAAATTTTTGATGCAACTGCTATTATGCATCACACCACAACAAAGTGATTATGCTCAGTAGAATGGATTTTGTTCAGCAACTGTAAGAGTATTGAGGGTTTTTTGATGTTTTTTTAGTTTTAGTCGTGTGTGTGTGTCCCGTCCCCCCCCCCAGTTTTACAGAATACCAGTTAACAAGGCTAAGAGACCACTGTCCTGGACAAGGAGGTTTCATGGCACACTACAATAATTTACAGTGCCTTTTTTCTACTTTATTCTTCCAAGTAAAACAACTTTTACTTCCGTGAGTTTATTGTGGACTACATCTTGCACTATTTATTTAGGTCATTTATGTAAAGACTGAATTTCTGAGAAATCTCAATACTGTGTGTCTGGCCTACAGAAAAAATATTATTTACAATAAAGCAAAGCATTATTATACTGAACTCCTTACTGTCACAGGGATGGGAGGGTGTCTGGAAATGGGGGAGGCCGGGCAATCCTTGCCCTTGGTGGACATGTGTTGCCAAAAGGTGAATTTTACTATGAGAAAAGATGTTAAAATACAACATGTAGAAGGATGACAGGCAATAGAAGATGGGTTAATAGATGTACGCTACAGCCAGACACAATTCATGTCTACACAGTTTTTCTCTTCTCCCTTGTTATTCCTCATGAATGAACAGTAAAGGTCTAGGGGAATGAAGCTGCCCATTCAAACTGGGGGCTCTGTGCCCCTTTGGAGGTCACAACTATCCCTTGCCTGCAGCTGGTTGCAGACAGGAGGAGTGGAACACAACAGCTACCTTTCACCTGCTTAATGATGCATAAGGGAGCAGACGTTGCATGGTGTCCCTTGCCACCTCCTTCCTGTCTGAGTGGTCACAGGCTGAAGATGGACTAGCAAATTACTATAAATAGGCCACAGCAGTGCTGAAGTCAGGCATGGAAAGAATTAAACAGTACAGACTCCACCTCAGAAACTGATAGGGAAATAAAACCTATTTATTAAAAAAAAAAAAGTGTCTGGAAACATACCTCAATTGCTGTTTTATATGTTGTGTGTATTAAACTTTCAAGCTATCTGCAATAAATGTGAGGTTTTATATTAATTGTGAACAGATCAGTAATTGAAGGCAAATTAATGAGAAACCTGCTGTCACATTACAGCACACAATTTAATGGATATCTTTAAACATTTGGACAAAATATCTATATATTTTTAAATGGTAATTCTTTAACTGGTAAACGTAATTATCTAACTCTAAAGCAAAAAATATAAAAGGACAAAAATGGATTGAATCAAAATATTCTGTCATTGCCATACATAAGCCACCAGAATATCTTTTCAACAAATGAAATTATTCTTTATTTTATGCTTTTAAAAATGCATTAGTGTAATTGCTCTGCAACAAATTACCTTCTGTGCTATAAGCGTGGCTACAACATCCCTCGCATGTACATCAATTGTGCATATTGTCATGATGTTCTGATGATCACCAGGGGTGAGTTCCCCTAACAGCATGTTTATAAGGGCATTCAGTTGAGCAATCTGCAAAATAATTATATTTCAATGGAGATATTACACTGTGGGGAAAAAACACAACTACTATTATATGTCAAGTGCTAAATGGAGCAGTTATAGAACGAAGACACATTTATTGGTGCTTTTAATCAAAGCAAGTAACTTTTGCAAACTAATAATGGTGTTGTTTTCTTACAGTTTTAATTTGATTCCTTAATAACAAAAAAACACTTTTCAGCTGGTGCCCAGAACTTAATTTCAGAACAGATAAATACTAGTCTGATACTGCACTTGGAATGCTAGTCCAAAACTGCACACACGATAAAACTACTAGATGTTTAAAGTATGACATGTATAATTTTAAACAGCACTGCAAAAACAATCAGAATACACATCATATTTACTACAGGAAATGCGGGGGTGGGGGGAGAACCCAACAAACTATTTGGGGCCTGATTGCCTTGGACATGATGTCTCCTTTATGTCAGAGGATCCCTGAACAGCCTCCTTCATCAGACAGCTATATAATTCCCTATCCTGAGGGGAATGGTGACACTGAAAAGGTGTCCCAGGGTGCCTGCTTTCATGGCCCTGGAAGCCACTAGCCGTCACTATGAATTAGACTTATTTCAAGCCATCCAGACCCTTAAAAAAGCAATGCTTCTCAACAAAAACAATAAAGTATTTGTTGGGGTGGAGGATGGTAATACTGGAAGTTTTTCTAAAGTCCTCTTGCTACTAAAATAACAATAAGCATAAATTTGCTTATTAAATTGTTGCAAGACCAATCTTTCTGACAGAGCCTGACAAAAACATTAAGGCCCTGATTTTGCAAAGCTGATTCATGCAGAATTCCACCTTTGCCAGCAGAGAAAAGTTTGCTCTGACACAAGAAACAGGATTTTAAACATACACATCCTTAGCAGATTAATACAGTGGCAGGTAGTGTCTTGTAGAGATCACCAGATTTTGCATTTAAATTTTGTAATCACTAAGGTGTCACAGATTTGATTTACACCATGAGAGTTACATCTTCTCTTAAAATTACTATTTTATAACATTCTATGTATAACAGGTTCGCATACCTACTTGTGGTTGCAGTTTTTCAGATGATTTCCAACCATTCTTCCAGGTTGCTGAAGGAAATTTCAACATCCTCAGATCACCAAGTCTCAACATCCATCAAAGTAATCCATCATCATTTCACAATTATTTTTTTCTGAAAAGCTGCATGGAGTTCCTTCTAAATGGACTTGTCAATATTCTACCTAATGTAAATACTATTTTCTCTAACATCATATAGAAGCTATTTATATGAAAATGTAACAAAGCATAATTAACATCACAGACTGTCATTATGCTTCTGAAGATGTGTCTTA
Organism: Psophia crepitans; assembly: GCA_013399095.1. Taxonomy (NCBI): domain Eukaryota; kingdom Metazoa; phylum Chordata; class Aves; order Gruiformes; family Psophiidae; genus Psophia; species Psophia crepitans. The sequence continues at coordinate 271,359 of VWZZ01000295.1, read as the reverse complement.
CCAGACCTGGCAAAAGGCAAACCATACAGACCTGAAACCTGTGCAGGCCAGATGCCTGCACTTCAGTGCCCTGGAGGACAGGCCAAACTCCATCCTACCTCCAGGCTCTGAGTTACACCGTGGAAGACCTCCATCTTGTGAAATACACTGTGATCTGCCTGCTTAGAACACAGGTTCATTAGTAATAAACCCCCCAGTGTTCTGTTCTTTTCACCCAGTCTCCTTTGACTGAAGGGTCCTACTTCACATTTTAGACCTGTTATGATGACAAGGGGTTTCAGCTTTTCTTTAAGACCACGAAATTATCCAGTAGAGTTGCAGATCTGTGCTCAGCAAGTCAGACTTCTGACAATAGTTTTGCTCTCTTCATCACCCTTGCAGAGTGGCATGTGAACCTCATATGAATTTGCAGAAAGCAGGATGAAAATAACTCATTTTTTGGTAGCTTAGCTGGAATTGTGCCTCTCTCCCTAAACGAACAATAAACACACAAAAATTTGTGAACTTGAGAGACAGAATTTTATGGAGATTTCATTTAGGATTGGAACTCAAGGAGTTCCGTCAAAGGAGAAAACAGCTATAGAACAAAAAATGGGGTAAAAAATCCCTAAACTTCACTTTCTCTCAGTATACTGTTTACATGGTAACATGGCTTATACACTTTACAATGTACAGCACTGACTGTATTTATATCCTGTGATTCCTACCAGTATGAAAAGAATGATTTTGGTGGCCTACATCCAAAGACACAGCAGTGGATTACTGTTCATGTTACTCAGTGATTGCATATAATTTGGCATCACTGAAACAATCGCAGCTCTGAAAAGGTTGAGCTCTAGGCTATTATGAAGACTAAATTAACTCTCATCACTTGAGTGAATGATCCATTCACACCAAGGTCAAATTCACTAGCTGAGCAGCACAGGAAAGATGACACTACAGCTGACTGACCCGCAGTTGTGTATGGATAAGACTTCATATTTATTATTCTCTCAGACAATCTGGGTTTTACTGACAACATTAGCCATCTACTGTAAAAAAAAATTAAAAAAATCACTGTGGAATAAAAGTAAAATCCAACCTATCCAACCTCTCACCGTCCCCTCTGCTACTTGTGTTCAAACAAAAGTACGAGCACTGTGCGAGAGTGACTGAAGCTGCTGAGGCAGAAATGAAAGTTCAGGAGGAAAATAAGGCGATATTTTTCTTGGTTTCCTCTTGGAATCTCTTAAACTAGCCTATAGTTCAGACACTTGAGTGCACTGGTGAGACATGAGAATAGGGAAGAAAGGAGGTTAGCAGGTGCTTAAGAGAAACAGAAACTAGGATCTCCCAAAGAATACAAATTTCTTTTTCTAGAGGAAGAGGTGTTTTCTTTTTATTAATTCTTTCCTTTTCTTTCACCAGTTTGAATTGGTCAAATATGAAATGTCCATGTAGTGGGATGATCTGATACTGTTTTTCCTGAATGGCAATTAATAATTAAAATAAAAAGCTTCTTACAGAACAAAGCTTTTTTTAAATAGCCACTTGAAAAAGTAAAATCTTTAAACTTTTGAGTCATTGTTAGTCTCTGCATCCATCTACACTGTCCTAAGTTAAATTCTGATCCACTGTGGCTCACATTTCAGATTGCACATTGCTGTGTGATTGTGGAACATCCTGTTATCAGTGACAGTGGCTGAACTACAGGAAGACAGTATGGTACGTCACGGGATATACAGTCCAGCAGAGACACACGGCCTACTGTGGAGGAGTGGGAAATAAGAATAATTACCTACAGTTTCCAGTATAGGCCCAGGGGCGCCAACAGCATGAGCTGCAGAGCTACCTGATCACTCAGAACTCTGCCTCATGACACCTCACGTTAATGACTCAGTCAAAAGCAGCTGCTATTTTTGATTCAATATTATATGGTTTGATTTACTTTTCCTGACAGGAAGTCTACCCAAAACATCATTTTCCCCACAGAAAATCTTAAAGACTTTTTTTTTNNNTACTGGAAAACACATTTGACTAGTTATTTTCGATTACCCAAACTCTTAATGCTCCTCTCAGGAGCCCAGACTGCTTGTCAGGTGATTCTGACTGAACCTAAGCACACACCTGTTCTGGCTCCTAAACCTAGGTAGATTTGGTTACACTGGCTCCTCAAACTTACCAAGTTATTTCAACTCCAGTGTGTGAGGATATTTTCAATTAGAAAGATGAGTCTTTACATTCTGAGAGTACTAAACTAGCTTCAACAAACTGTCTTCCCATCACCTTTGCATACAGTTACACTTCAGTGAGCCTCAAAGGGAGAGAGAAAAGCATTCAGACAAGAACCATGCTCTGTACAACAGGCATCGTTCTGGGATAACAGGATGGACAACAAGTATTCACATTTTCCCTTGCGTTCCCCTCAATGCTCTCTAATTGGCTCTGACTTCAGGATTGATGGAGCTTCTCCTGTTAGGAGTAGCTTATAGTGTGGTCTGGACAGGTAGTCTAAGGTTTCTAGAATTATTTGCTTCCTATCTTTCTAATTTAGCAGAACATTAGACAAGAAAATACACCACTTGGTAATCTGACCTGTTCTTCAAAAAGCACAGGGCTTTGGAAAGTGTATATACCTGCTGTTTGTACTGCCAGATTCTTATTCTCGTCAAATTTTTGGTAACATTGTCAAATAAAAACCTGAGTGTTTTCTAGCTGAACCTATGATATTAAAAGTAAAACCAGCAAACAATTTTAATATCCTGTTTATATGACCTTTAAACGTATTAAATTTTGGATTTAGATACACAAATTGAAATGTTTGTTTTGAACTGGAGATAGTGGAGCTGAGAAGTGTAGACTAGACAATATGATCCTGAGTTTCTGAAACCACTGAGGCTAGCTGATGGATAAGGATGAGAATTATTACCTTCTACACTTGTTTCTTCTATGTTTAGCAGTTCTTTCACTCCCTGATCATTCACATTCCCAGAACACAATTTTTTTAATAGTTCAGTTTTAAAAACTATGTATGAGTACAGAGGCATCTAGCAGATTCTGGATTACTGTCATGTACCCAGATCATCTCACATTCCTATAAGCCATCCTTGGAACTGAAATGGGATCAAATTCAAAGCAGAGTGAAGACAGTTCAAGTCTTATAAAAGCAATAAACCTTAAGTTTGTTACAGACGTGAGCTACAGCCATCTGGAATCAGTAGAAAGACACTTCTGTCCATACATACAGTATTTAGCATATTTTACTCATTAACCTTAAGAAACAGGAAGACCTTTTACCATTTGACCTTGCCTTTTCCAACAGTATGCATGAAAAAGCAAATATGCATATTTTCTTAAATATTTGGAACGGTAAGGAAATAAACCCTTACCACATCATCTTCTAGAGTCTCCAAGATTTTCAGCAGAGGAATCACCTACCCAACAGTGTCCAAGAAAGACTCATAACTTTCCAGGTTGGTTTGATCTCCACAGGTTTCTGTGAAATCCCAGAAAGGCTGACGTAGCCTTTAAAGCCTAAAAAGGAGTTAACATTCACCATTGCCTGCATCTACTTTTTCTACTGCCATTTCTCCTACTGCTTTAGCTCCACTTGTCTGTTTATCTTGCAGCTCAAGAGTGAAAAACTCCTCTGATGTGTTATTCACAATTTCTGACAAACTTTGCTTGAGAAATAAGGCACAAACAAGTCAGGAATAAAGGTACTCAAAGTTCTGCAAAGCGAGAACATAAAGACTATTTTGTTTGTAACCGTTGGGTTCTGAATTATAAGGTTTCATTTCTTAAACTTCAGCTGTTTTCAGATGCTTAACCATTGATTTGAAAGCAACACACATCCTAGGTGCATAGTGCTTTAACAGGTCTTCATTTTTTACGCAGCACACAGCTGTGAACAAAAAGACAGAAGCCATGAAGAAGCAAGCAGGCTGGTGAATGCATCTTGGAGTTTGAGTTCTGAATCTCACATGAAAATCAGCTGGGTAATTTGCTGCTTACTGGAAAAAAAAATAAAAAATAATCAACTGAGGATATTTTCAGAAGTACTTTGAGATTTGGGAGTTCAATCCTGTAATACTTGTTTCCCCAATTTTTTAACTCCTTTGAGTTCAAAAATCCTCTAATGAAGGGAATTTAACAAGCTACAGGCTCCTACATAATGCAGAGTACTCAGAACAGGAGAGATTATTTCAAGTAGCAAAACACCGTTCATTAGGGAAATGATCACATTTGCAAATCTTCTGAGCTCCATCTCCATGTGTTCAACATTTATTTGTTTCCATGGAGTTTTCATTGAATCTTTAATACTTGTCTATAAAATTTTAAAAATAAACAAACAGCTCCTACAACATTCTAAGCAAAGCCTGAGGCAACTGAAAATGGAAGGAAGGTTTCCAACTCATCAGCAGGTGAATATTTATAAATATGTATGGTATACAAATGCAACAATATCAGTTTCAAAATTTGAAACCTATTGATGCTGAAATTTAATCTAAGAGGATTTATGTTCTTTGTACTAGAATTGTGTTTGCTATAGGGTTTTGTATTCTTTGTGCTAGGACTCTGTTCGTTATAGGGAAAGAATCCTGCCTAAGCTTCAGGTTTGTTTCAAAGTTTAAAACATTTCAAAAGTATTCCAGAACTATGAACCAGTGCACTTACTGTATGATGCCTTTTCAGTAGCATTAATTGATGAAAGTGGAAAGTAACAAAAAAACACAAAAAAAAGGAGACAAATTTCAAACTCTTACAGTCATAAAATGCATTCCTTCTTTCTTTGGGGATGAATTTTCTCAAGAACCTCAAATAAAGTTCAATGAAGGTAGATGTTTGATACTTACGGAAACTGAAAGCAAAAGTATCAATGATTTCCCTGCTTCAGTATAAGCAAGAATTCCAAATAAAACTGGATCTTTTACTGGAATTGCTTGCATGGCTATATTAATGCAAAAAACCCAAAGCTCTTGCTTGAACACCTTCTCTGGAAAAATCATAGAATCATAGAATGGTTAGGGTGGAAGGGACCACAGGAATGATCTACTTCCAATCTCCCTGCCATGGGCAGGGACACCCTACACTAGACCAGGTTGCCCAAAGCCCCATCCAACCTGGCCTTGAACACTGCCAGGGATGGGGCCTCCACAACTTCTCTGGGCAACCTGTTCCAGTGCCTCACCGCCCTCACAGTAAGGAATTTCTTTCTAATGTCCAATCTAAATCCCCCCTCTTTTACTTTAAACCCATTACTCCTTGTCCTGTCACTATACTCCCTAACAGACAGCCCCTCGCTGGCTTTCCCGTAGGCCCCCTTTAGGTACTGAAAGGCCGCAATTAGGTCTCCCCAAAGCCTTCTCTTCTCCAGGCTGAACAAGCCCGACTCCCTCAGCCTGTCCTCATAGGAGAGGTGCTCCAGCCCTCTGATCAGCTTTGTAGCCCTCCTCTGGACTTGCTCCAGCAGCTCCATGTCTTTCC
>VWZZ01000295.1:232826-265029 GCA_013399095.1 Psophia crepitans | reverse complement strand
CAGTGAAGGCTAAGGCAAAGAAGTCATTGAGTACCTCAGCCTTCTCCACATCCTGGGTGACCACTTCGTCTGTTTGATTTTGAAGGGGACCCATGTTTTCCCTAGCCTTCCTTTTGTCACTAATATATTTGTAGAAACTTTTCTTGTTGTTTTTAACCTCCCTGGCCAGGTTTAATCCTATCAGGGCTTTGGCTTTTCTAACCTAGTCCACGGCTTCCCATACAGTTTCCCTTTATTCCTCCCAGGCTGCCTGCCCTCACTTCCACCCTCTGTAAGCTTCTCTTGTTAATCTGAGTTTGCCCAGGAGCTCCTTACTCATCCATGCAGGCCTCTTGGTGTTTTTACCTGACTTCCTCTTTGTCAGGATGCATCGCTCCTGATCTCAGATGAGGTGACCCTTGAGTACCGACCAGCTGTCTTGGGCCCCTCTTCCCTCCAGGGCTATATGTATTCAGTAAACAATGTTGCAGCACAGCTACTTTAAGTAACTTACTGTGTGGGTGCTCTGCACCAATGTAAAGTGACTTTATTCCTAAGAAATTGCTCCACTATGAAAACAACCATAGTGGACACCTGAACAAGAAGTGTAACTACAATTGTAAGTATCTCCCACATGCAAATGAGTGGATTGGAACGTAAAAGTCCATGTTATATTCAGAAACATATGGGTTTGCTTTGGAACTAAGGATTCATTGAACTCAGTCAAGAAAATCTCACGTATCCCAAATTCTCATTAACCAAGAAAAATTAGCTGCAATATTCCCATGTAGTGTCATTGCAATTCTGTTCCAATGACAAAATCATTACAGTACAAGACACTAAAACTAATAGAATGTATTTAGAAACAAGCTTTCCAAAAGACTTGGGTTTTGTTGATAAAATTAGTTCAAGCTTAGATCAACTTGTATTTAAACAAACTGAATAACGGTTTGTTCGTTAAATAAATAAAGATCAGGAAGATCTCTTGCTTCCTAATCTTGTCAGGCACTCTGTTTCATCAGAACAGAGGGAGCTTTTCCTATTCTTCTACAACAATACCTTCACCTCTGAGGTAACTGTGCAGTCATAGACATTAAAATAAATTTTGTCCTCTCTCTCGGAGACTGAATGGCTTGTGTACAGCTGCAATTACCTCTGAGGAAAAGCTGGTGAAAAGAGAAATCTGTGATGACCACTGAAAGGGACTCCTATCATTCCAAACAAATACACATAAAGCTGGAAGCCAGATTAGTGACTTAATCATAAACTATAAGTCAATAGACAGGATTCCGTTATAATCCATCCAAGGCCAGGTTTTCATAGTTCTTATGTTATAAAATAGGACTGCTGCAAAGGTTATTCTTCTAGGGGATTATTAAATGGCCATTTTGAAACCTCTTTTCTTTAGGCTAAAGAAAATATAGAGGAAAATGAGAGACAGTTGTATAATTTCCTGAAAGACACTATGAGAAACTTAGCCCCACCAGGAACCATGTTATCCATCTGAATCCATAATAACATGCATTTAGGTTTGGAACTTCTCCAACTTCAAACCAATTTGCCGAATTTCATAAAAAAATTGAACAAACACTTTGTTTCCTCCTTGACGACCTCTAAAATACATTTCAGCCTCGGGCACTTTTTGCAGCCATGCACAACAATTCAGAATAGAAAAAAATGACAGATCCCATACTCCAGCAGTGCCAGTAAATACCATTGCAATAATGTTATCATTCACTGTCAGATACTGAAAAGGTACAAATTGAGGCAGACAGTATGACACTGTGGGTGCACATGGTACCGTGTGAGGCTTTTTCTTTTCACTACTCCACTTATTCGTGCAGACACCACTAACACATTTCCATCCGAAGGAAGGTTATGATAATGAACTACTAGTGCTTATTTTGCCAGGTGAGTTAAACTAAGTCTGAAGTCTAAGTCTGTAATATTGTGCAGTTCACAGACAGAATAATTTCAGATTGTTCATAGACTACTTGGGAACAGAGTTCATAGGTTGAGAATACTTGAACAAAAACCCAAACTGCATATTTCAAAGTTCCTTCCTCAACCATTCACTCTGCATGTGCTAAGCATGAGGCACACCCAGAGCCTGTTCTGTGTCCAAGCCTGCTCTACTTATGAGATATCCCCATACCTCTGTGGTGTTTCCTGATCCTGTCCATTCAAGAACTGAGCTGCAGGCCTCAGAATCAAGCCAGACACTTTCCTGTGGCAACACATGGTAGTAGCATGCCTGGAAAATCAAGGCTTTAAGTGACTGGAAAGCATTCATTTTCCTACTGCACTATCCTAAAAAGAAGTCTACACTTTTTTTTTTTTTAAAAAAACAATAGCTTATGTCTATATTACTTCGTTGCTGATAAGCCATGTTTCTGTGGCTCTAAACACCAAAGAGCTTATCTAAAGCTTGCTTAAATAAAATCAGTGCCTGCATGATAGTGCAAAACCTAGTTATTTCTTTGAAAGATGCTACAAGGTTTGTGGATGAAAAGCATATTCAGATCATTAACATGATTTCCTCAGTTTGTCCAGCCAAAACAATCAGTTCCACCCTGAAAACTGAGTTTCAAAGATTTGGCCCTCCCACAAGATTTTTGTGCTTTAAGTCAGTGTTAGTGTAAATGAGCTATAGCTCAAATCACACATTTACAAACTTGTGGGAATTCTTCAGCAGTCAAGTCACCTCTCCAGGGTCCCACTTTATATCAAGATGCCTCCAGTCAATGCTACCACCTGCAATTCAACAGAATTCCTGCTCAGTTCCTATTGTCAAGGGAAGCTGGGTTCTACACCTGCTGACCCCCAGTCACCATTGACATCAGCCTGAACAGTAGAAAATCATAAAACTCAAAGTAATTGCAGTTACAGAATTATACAGAATCTAACTAAGATTTGAAATTTGTTCTGTTTGGGTTTTTTTTCTATTACCCAGGTAAAAACCTATTGCATTTTAGATGCTTCAAGAATTTTACACATTCAAACCCTCACTGGATTTCACACTCAAACATCCCCCTCTGCTCCAAGGATTTCCTGTGGTTCATATAATCTTAATCTGGATGCTGAAGGAAATATTGACTCCCCTCACCTTACTTTTAGAAGTGTTAATGTCCTTTAGATGAGATGAGGCAGAGCCTTTTTGTATGCAAGAGGCAAAGAAAAATGTGTTAACAAGTATCCCAACACTTGCTTAATTATTATAAATTCTATACAAGACATGAGGTAAACATATTAAACCTGGCTTTTGGAAGGGGGCAAGAAGGGATTCAACTCACATTTTATCACATCTGCAAACCTGGGTTTCACATACACAGACAAACCATCTTTGCACGAATCAATAAGCAAGAATAATGCACACAATTGTGTCTTGATCTGGACATAGTGGCACCCAGAAAACTTTGATGTGATCATAGCTCTACTTTGGCTTTGAGGTTTAGTGTGACATGGGCCCAGTGGAACTTGTGAGTGCTCCTTAGCACTGACCCTTAGATTGAAATAAGAAAAAAATTCTTATGCACAGATAATTTTCCCAGGAACAGCAACCAAGCCTTATACGCAAAAATGGTGTAAGACAACAATTAAACACGTTACTTACCTGCAAAAGGAACAACACTTTCTGTGCTGACCTTCATCTCTCTTCCTGCTGTGCCTTCCCCCAAAATGCCTGTGGAGGTCAGTAATGCATAAAGCTGATAGGGGATTGTGAATACCAGGTCCATGCAATGTACTGATGATGGAATTTTTCCTCTGCAAATAAACGAAGGTCTGCTCACTGTCAACCCTTCACAGGAAGCTGCTCGAGTCGTCAACCATACTGCTATAAACAAATGTACAAGTATATACATATTTAGACATATACACATACACTCTTTTTCACACATACTTTTAAGATCACAAAGCCTGCAAATTAATATGAAAGCAAGACAAAGTGGATGATCTCTCACCTGGACAGCTTGCTATCCAGTCTAACAACAGAAGTGGCAGAAAGGTGGGAGTATTTCAAATAGAGTAAGGAATAAGAGGAAGACAGGTTTACAGAATTCTGAACATAAACCATTATGAACATGGTTTGAACAAACCCAGGTTTGGGTTTCCAAGTGTATTTCTTGTTTGTTTGTTCATTTGTTTCATTAGAGGTTAATTGCTTTATATACCCTATGGAAATGAATTTTCAGGAGCTAATTGAATTAGACAAGATATTTGGGGGGAAATTTGAGGAAGTTATTTCTCTTTTGAGTAATTTTTTTTCTCTCTTCTTATTCACGTAGAAAATCATTATCCTTAGTGAGGATATCCCTCACACACTTTCCTAAATGAGTTTGTTTCTCTTTTTATAAATCAGCAGATGTATTCATATCACTTAGAGCATAATATGAAAACAGTAGTGATTAGTAGCCCATCCTATCTGCTAATTACAAAGAAAGGCATTCTGACTTTTATCCACTTTGTTGCTTAACAGTGCCATGCATAAGACCATTGCTGACCAAACCAGTCAAATGAGCTTTTTCCAGGTAGGTAACAGAGCAAACCAATTTGTATATTTGGCACTGGAAGACAAGGCAGCACCAAAAACTGAGAACTGTAGCCATAATAAAACAGTGTAAAATTATATCAATTTGGATGATAAATAAAATATTAAACACCTTTGTCCTCCACGTGTACATATTATAATTTTATTTCCTGGGACTGGCATACAAAAGCACCTAGATCAGACTGTAAAAGTTATCTGGGCACAACCTTGAATAAAAAGCTCTTGTGCTCAGTTATTTTTTGGTCATGATTAGACGCTCATTAGGCACACAAATGCATAAGCTTTTTGCATGTACAAAGGGATAAAGTAAGTTTACAACAAGCAGAGGCTATTATATGAATGTTAATAAATATAGTCAAAATCCGTGCATAGATGCTTAAGCTTATCTTTATCAGGAGAAATTTGTGCTGTCTGATATCAAGTTAGTTAGCTAACTTGATGTAAAAATCTAGTTAGAAACAATTAATTTTACAGTCCGTGGAGATCTAGTTAAGAGTCAGCAGTGCATAGCGTGTAACCCACCCTGTCCTAAAGGGCATAACTAAATAGGTCAGACGAACTGCACTCAGGAAGTCCTCATTTCTCTCCATTGACTGTAAACACAGCCTACAATTACTAGTTCAGGTATCAATAACTGTCCTTCATTCAACCTGCTGATTTATAGGAAGACTGCAAACTGTCTTGCTGCCACATGATACTTGGATGCTTCTATTTTCACATGAGAAAACATGCTGGACTCGGAGATACCAAAGACGTAGCATCCCTGCACAGAGGCAGAGTTCCTCTGCTTCATGGAGGAGCTGAGATGCCATAAAGTCCATTTTAAGAAAAGAGAGAGTGTCAACACACATATTTAAGTTTGGATCTGAAGTTTCCCACAATTTAAAAATATAAACTTCCCGATTCAAACCTTTCTCGATTGTTTTTGCTGTTTAGGGTAAGACAAAGCTTGCTTGGATAAGCACGGAACTACACTGTTCCGGAATGAGTTCACAGAAGATGGACAGCTCAGGTCAGTTCTCTGGGCAGTAGAGCACCCAGCGCTGGAGTAACCCAAATCACACTTCAGCTCATAGAACCTGTTCCACCTCCTCTCCCCATTAGCACATTTAAAAGAGAAGAAAAGCTCCCCCACAGAGAAAGAATTAAGAACCTCAAGCAGTTGTCTGTCCTCCCCAAGAGGCTTTCTTGCCTCTAGATGGGCTAAAACTGCAGCTCTGCTCTAGTCAAAGTTAATAAAAATTTAGGGATTCTATCAGGGGTGACGTGGGGGGGTGGCAAGGAAACAAAGCAGCGTAGCTACTCAGGGCTTGACATACTCCAGGTCTTGGGAACTCTAAAGCCAGTCCAGCCCATTTTGGTTCTTTTCTGTCTGGACCCATCATGATATAAAACAGTGATCTGGGTTCTGTTCTGTAGTGACAGGCTGTGACCAATTCCCTCTGAATTCAGAGGGAACTCATTGTACACATCTGGCAGCTAAAGAGTCAGACTCCTGGATTACCAGCTACTTGTACCATATTCTTCTTACTCAGCATTTCTGTTCTCCATATGGAAGTGTAAAGACATTCAGGATAATTTGACACTCTCTCACAGCACTGCTTTTCAAGACCAAGCGATAGTAAAAAATTTTTCAAGTAGGACTCGGAATTATTTTTTGGAAATCACAATAGCAGTGCTGCAAACTGAGATTTATCGAGTTTCCCTCCATGTATTTCCATTATAGCTCTTGCAAACCTAAGCAAGGTGAAAATCACAGTAAAAACTTAAGGACTTAATTCTGAGAGCAGATACTTTTACTAAATTCCACATTCTTTCATATAACTATTACAAATATGCATATTTATGCCATATATGCTAACACACACATAGGCAAGGCAAGAATAGAAGGAAAGCAAAGCTTCTCTTCCAGTTTCTTTGTGGAATGTTTGCCATTGTGGTTCAGAACTCTAGCTCTTAGGAAAAAGAAAAAAAAAAAAGAAAAAAAAACCTTGACTTTTGGCATCTCTAATCTGGTACGTACACTTCAAAGATGTAGCCAGAAGCGCTTTCAGCTCAACCTGCTGCTTTGCAGTGTTTTGAGTTTGCACAGAGCAGCTTTGTCTTCCTCCACTTTGATATACACTATGAGAAAGTTTTTGCTTTGTCCAGAAATTTCCCTTTTCACTTTTTCCATGCTGCTTTGTCATTACTGGTTGTCTTGGTGCAAAAGCTAGTAGGGAAAGTAGGTCATCACATTTAAAAGAAAGATCATTGTATAGTCCTAGAAGAAAAGAGAGGAAAGATGAGCCATAGTGAAGTATTTGGTAGAGGAGTTAGCTGCTCTCCCTTCTAGCAAGCACACAATGTTCCTACCATCCAAAGTAGCATGATCTCCAACATGACTTCTGTTGGAGATTCTTGCCAATGCTGTTATCATATCTACTTCCCTGCCACAGGAAACAAAGCTGTCCCACACATATGAGATAGGTTTATACTCTACAAAAGCATTACGGTTACTGTGCTTATCTGACACAGCCATGGTGTGTCACACAAATTCTGCCAATTCCATTCTGTTTTTTAAGGGAATCCAAGAAAGAAAGAAAGAGGCTAAGACTTGGCTGAAGGCTTGATATATTGCTCCTGCCAGGCATATCCAGCTTGCAAGCTCATTAGCTGAGCACCTGTACACTAGAAGACCAGCTTAACCTGCTCTCCCACTGAAGAAGTACTTGAAAGAGTGGGGACATAGAGACTCCTTACCACCCTTCGTCTGGTGGATCGTCTTGGTATTTACCAAGGTTTCCAAAGGTAGAACAACAAAGGTAGAGCAATGAGAGAGCAGCATCCGTAGCCTGATAGTCACATGGTTGGGTTGCCTCATGTTCCTGTCATAGGCTGGAGTAAGTCAACATTAGTCAACTCCAGAGGGAACATTTATGGAAAAATGGTTTTCCTTCAGATGCAGAAACAGTGTCTGCAAATGACCTTTCTGCTGAATGCACCTGAGGTAGAGATTCATTTCATATTCCAAATTCACCAGCTGATTTCCAGTTAGCATCTGTGTAGGGAATCCCGTTCGGAAGATCTCGCTTTGTACGGTTAGCTTAGACACACCCCTATGGCTTGCACAGAGCCCCACAGTGGCCACACCCCATAAAGGGAGTATATAAACCTGTGACGCAGTTTATTAAACGCCATTTTGGTCATCCATCCTATTGATGTCGTGATCACTTGGCCCCAAGTTGAGAGTCCTCGGGGTGAGGTGTTTGTCCTTGGACTCCAGGACCAGTAGTTGAAGTCCCCCGCTGCAGCTCCAACAACACGGAAAGCAACACACCTGTGTGTAGAAGGTAGGTACACAGGCCCCAGAAGCCTGAATCAAGATCTGAATGATAGCAAAAAAACCAAACAACCCCAAACCCCCTGAAAACGTAAAATAAGCAAACAAAAAATCACCACGTCACACACTTACATCAACTCCTCTCTCCTTATTTTGATCTATTCAGCAGTCACTGAGCCCTACATGCCCAAACAACACTCCAGGGACAGATAAATCAAAGGACAAGGAGAAAACAGTGATAAAAAATAGACTTCTAACTTTGGTCTCAAATTCATAATCAGCCTGTAGTTAGAATATACTTCAGAATAATTTCAATATTTCATCAACAGAATTTTGAAAGAATACAGATGAATTCTTCATTTAGTTCTTGATCATGGCCAAGAAACAAATGTATTTTTAAATAATTCATCTGTTGTTGACTTTAAAATGAGACTTGTAAGTCTTCCTTACAACAGAGGTCATAAGAATGGACATTCAAAATGCAATGTGAGCTACTCTTTCTCTAAAATTTATTTCTAGTTGGGAAAGCTCTTTTTGTTAAGTTTTCCACATTGTGGAATACTTGGGAATATACCTTGATAAATAATGTTAATGCTGTTCTTATTTTGACTGTAAACTGTGATTAGTACTCCAAGCTACTGGCAGTGACAGACATGACAGAACAGTTCATAAACTAATGGTTATTCTTAACTTATCCATATCCTGGAAAGGAACTTGGGCATCAAACCTAAAGACTACCTTTTTTTTTTAATCTGTTTCTAAACCCACACCGTTTAACCTGAAAAATACAACTCATTCATTGAATTAGGGTTCCTTAGAGGTTAAGCAGGTAATCCATGGAGACTGTTCCAGAACTTTTGCTTAGCTGCCATTCATTAAGTATGTTCCATCTCATGAACTATGAATATTTTCATTTTTAAGCACTCTTATTTCCTTTAAATTTACCTAAAACTTTATTAGATTCAGTCAGCACTGCCCTGACAGACAGCCCGCATACATTTAAAATGTTCCCAGTGGAGAAGCATAAAACATTTAAAATCTATATTTGATCTGACAACAGCAGCACTGTGTTTGAATTAGAAACAGATTAGACATAATTGAAGATAAAGAGGACACAAGCATCACTCCCTTTTTGGTGGAGTGGGCTTTAAATTATCAGATTCATCCAGAATACATTACTGAGAAACATTGAATTGTTATCTTTAGACAGCCTTTTCTAAGAGTTTACAATTTCTCAGTTCAGTGAAGCTTGCCACCAGCTTGTTATCAGAACAAAAAACGAAAAATCTTTCGCTTCAGAGCACAGAACTGATCTCACCTCCAAAAGTACACATTTTCCTTCTGATAACAGACACTTCTTTGGACTGCAGAGGTACCACTTCATGCTTTACAGTGAGGGCAATCTTTTTAAGATTCTCGCACTTCTCAGGTAATTCCTAACAACATTACAAGTCGACATTGTCAGTCTGCAGAGCCAACAACCCTCCCCTCACAGAAACACACACTTTCATTCTCCCCTCCTCTCCCTGCCTTTTTTTTTTTTAAATATCAGTTGACTTTGTGTCATTCCTTCCCTAAATCCTTATGTAGTGACAAACATGGACTCATTGCTCAGGGTAATTTGCAAAATGCAATTTATGTAAAACATTAAAGTTTGTTTACAATATCCTGCATTTTCTAGCTAGAACACATTTATATATGTTAGATTTGGACATACACCTCAGCAATATAGAAAAACACTCCAGTGATACAACTTACCATAAAATAGCTTGATAAATACATTTTTATTTTGACTCACCCATAAGAAGAGTGCAAAAATGCACAGTGACAACTGAATGTATTAGTCCCAAACTCAGTGTTAAATGCTTTTACTTAACCTGCCTAGCTCTTAGCAAGGGCATGCTTGACCCCAGTCTGACCCAAAAAAAAGTCATATTCCTTACATTGCTTTCAGATATCCCAAAGGCTCATCTACTCTACCAGATATACCTATTGCTGACAAAAAGCTCAGCCACAAGTGTATCTCAATATGGACAAGGACTTGCTCACAACATGCATAATTAGATGCATGTAGTTTAAAGGTAACTACACAAAGATAAATAGGTTTTTCTGTTCTTGTCTTGGAAAACTTACATAGGGCTTTTGCAAACATTTGTGTTCACTTTGAATCTCATTCTAGATAATTCCACAGTTCTATGACACAGCTGAACCTCATTGCCTCCTTGCAGGTCATATTGCTCAAAAAATGTTTCCAATCACTATGTGCAGCAAGTTGGCTGGAAGTTTAATAAACGCTAGCAATCCTCTGATTGGAAAAAAAATTGCATTCAAAAATAAGAACACAATGAAATATCTGTCTGTAAAAAAAGATATTTCTATGGTGAACTTTATTTTTCAGCTGCATTAAGAAGCATGAAAGATTAGAATTGAAAAGTAAAAAAAATTATTTGGAAAGACTCCCCATTTTCAGTCACAGTGTAAGTCTTTACTGTTCCTGCAAAACATGCTAGGGGAAGAAAAACTACAGAAACACCTTCATCATTTGGAAAAATCAGGTTGAAAACAAAGCTCTGATTCATAAAGAACTAGTGTTTTACTTACTAAAACAGTCAAATATTGTAACGGCACTACTTTTACTGCTTCAACTTTTACTGCTGTCAACACTTTCCTAATTAAGGTTGTATTAAAGATCAAATTTTCAATATCATCTTCAATTTGCTTGTACCATCTGAGACTCTTTCTGCACCTCTGTGTGCAAAGAGACGCATATTCATCAAGGAGGAGCAAGGGCTGGGTGCTTCCCAAGGGACGGTGAGCCAGGAGCAGAAGGTCACCCCAGCACAGAAAATGCCCTCACCAACCAAGGGCACAGTCCCATAGGGCCTTAAGCATGGCAACAGAGCCTGGTGCTTTAACTAGGTGCATCAACAACCCCAGGCACAGCCAGCCTCGAACCTGATCCCAGGTTCCTCGAGGAGGGGTAAGAGGGACAGGGATGGAGACAATATACAGTATACAGCCATAGGTGTCTACCCAGGGGAGCATACCCACCTAAAGCACAGGTCCAGGTCGACCCAGGAGGCCAGAGGCAGATCTGAAGACAGACACACCTCCCACGTAGCTCAGAGAAAGACAAAGCTCAGAGCTGAGCTTAAGTGGAGTCCCCTGGGCGGGGGCTGGAGGCCCCAGGTGGGGCTGGGCAGGGCCATTAAACACCTATTAGTGCACTCAGGACCCTGACAGTTTGCACACGAGCAAAGTAATCAAGCTGCTAATTACCTGACCTACCTACATAAACAGGAACGCTCTGATTCTGCAAGATTAAGACTCCTCAGATTTTTACAGGATCATGATTTAACCTGCCTCAGGTTGTGCACAGGAACACTTTAATTTCAAGGACAGAGGCAGAACTGATACATTTTCAGTAGCTCTTTGCCAGGTCTTATTTATGAAAGCTAAAATCAAATGTACCCTGTGAGTTTCCTAGCTAAGGTGAGTTGGAAAAGAAATTTTGATTTAACTGGAAGTGTTCATGTTTCAAAACTTATTTTTGTCCCCGTGGGGCAGTAGACAGGATGAACCTTTCAAGAGTCTTTATTTAAAAATATGTACATATCAAAATGCAGCAGTAGATTACCCTGTGTTTCATGCATTCATTTGGAATGTGAGAGAGCACCAATACCAAGGTTCTGCTGTAAATCAGACACTGGATTAAGTCCACCACGTCTCATATCCCACTCTCAACCCCCTGAACAAGAATCTTTGGCTATATGAGCCATGTGGTCTTTCTGTATCTCTCAACTGCTTTTAGCCCCAGCGATCGAAGAGGAGCACATGTTACAGGCTTAGCTGAAATGCAAGCACAAACACAAAAATAAAAGTAAAAATTTCCAGGTGTATCTTCTAGGACACATTTGTGCAACCTGGAAATCCTATTTTGTGGAAGGCAGACCACATAAACTAATGACCCTATCTGGCCTTAAAATCTATGTTTTACTAATAAAGGAGATCAATAGTTTAAAACTGCCTTTAGCTTATGACTAGTTGGGTGAAAATGCAATCTTGCACTGACATATAAGTTTTTCTCCTAAACATTTTAATTGATTCCTAGGAGGACAATGCTGATACAGGATTGATAAACACTTCTCATTAAGTTTCTTGAATGAAACTTGAGAACACTAAGAAAAATCTACAATATCCCTATTCTAGACCAAATTAAGTCAACAGTGTATTTACCTTAAAATTGGGGACAGCAGTTGTTACTCTATATTTTATCCTTCTCCAGTGCCAAAGTTTTATAGATGTTATGTTGAATTCTTACGTCCGGTTCTGCATAAGATCCTCACCCCCAGTTCTGGCAGCTGCTATCCACAAGTTCTCAAGAGGTCAGTTTTAAGACTTTGAAGATGTCATCTGTGGATTCCTGGTTCTGTACAACTATCGGATGTCCCATTATTTCACGCAGAGCTGTGCACTCTCCTCCTCACACTTTCTTAGACAAATCTGTCTTCTGATTTCATGTATCTCCATTCAGTAACACTGATAATAGTTAATGTAAGAAAATGTCAACGTAATTAGCACAGAGCACCTGAAAACATAAGGCAAACCATACAAATCAACTATATTAATGAACAAGTAAATACAATCAAATCAAACCTAGAAGCATTGTGTCAAGGCTTGGCTGGTGAGCTCTTTTTGTTCCTCTTTCTGAACAGGAGAGAAATACATTTCACATGTATGACGAGATATTCTTGAGATATATCATGGACTCATTTACACTTGACCATCTCTTCCTTTTCTGCATCTACTGCATGTGGTTCAAGTAATAACTCTGTTCTCAGTGCTGCAGAATCAGGAGGAGAGGCATGCTGTCTGACAGAAGGAAATAGTTGAGGGGATGGGTACAGCACCATGATCCACATCCATCTTTTAGAAAGAGTACAGGATTGCCACTAATTTCAAAGAGCTCTTCTCCTGGAGAAGAGATCTTTGGAATACCATACACAGCCAATTTTCAATCTAGATACCAGCTCTCATGCTCTAAACAGTCCTGTTCTAGTTTTTCAGCATGGTGAGAAGTGACATTTTGAAGTGCATTTTAGATATAAATTTATACCAAAGATGACACAGAAATGTTAAAAGTCCTTAATACAGTAATAAGTAAATAATCCAGCCCACACCAAAGAAATAACTGTTTCTATGATATTATGAGCACCTTAAAAACATCAACATTTTTGTGAACTTCATGTTTATCCAGAAGAAATTTAAGGCCAAAGAAGTTATGCCTATTGTCCCAAGAAAACATCCAAGGCAGCAGGAAGACCCAAGTCTGCAAAAAATCTCTATTATCTCATAGCTAAAAGGGGTGGAAGGGACTTAAAGAGATCCTTCAGTCCATCCTTCTGAATTTAAATACAAGTATATATACACACACAGAGGAGGATTACATATATATATTTGTGTGTGTTTGTACAGCTACATAAAAATATATATGAAACACGAGCCAGAGAAGCTTGTCTAAACCTGAGCTGTTTTCCTTCAAAATTCAGGTCCATTTTTAAATTAAATTCACCAATTATATTTAAAAGGCTTATGGTCAGCTTGATTTGAAACAGCTATTAAATAATCTTCTGATTTTAAGGTTCACTAACTTCTTTAGAATATTGGCCCTAAAGGAAAAAAAAACCCTACATGATGAATACTAGATTTTAAACAAATCAACAAAATAATGTAATTATTTATATTTCCTTAATAGTTACCATAAAGAAAAGTGAAGAAGTCTCTACAAGAATGGAAATACCTGTTCTTTAGAATGCACTAAGTCTCATGAACATTTTGGAAGCTCATAATTTTCATAGAATTTCAGCTCCTCTTTACTTAGAAATTCCACAGGGCAGAAACTGCTTCACACATCCAATTTTACCATCAATCCATTAAGTACCACTACTTGTTAAAGTGTTGCTCCAGAACATAAACAGTGACCAGATTCACTCTCTTTGTAGTTACTTGACATATTTCTTCCAGGGTATCCATCTGATCTACGTCATGATAAATTAACACCCAAAAGTGAAAAAGTAGTGGAGAAAACAATTCAACTGAAGAAAGAAAAGATGACCTTTAAAGTCAAGTCACATGCCAAGCCCCAAGATATTGTACTGATGGCAATGACAATTACGACTTGTCAGTTAGCAAGAAGTTTCCTGTGTGCTCCTAGAAACAAGTTAATAGGAAATGACTGCTTGGATACGTCTTCATCAAGCATTATAATTTCTGTTTCATGCATCATACTAACATCAAAAATTCAAAGTACCTACTGTCAACAGCCAGACATGAAACATTGTATTTGTTATTACTCACATCCTCCAACACGTTGATTTAACTTCCAACACTTACTAGTGAGATGGGTTGTGATTCAGATCCTTATGACCATCAGTGTCACTTTCCAGTAGAGCTAAAAGTACTGGAATCTTGGGTCCTGGTATCTTCACCAAGAGTTTTCTTTAGCCTACAAACAGATTTCTAATCCCATGGAGAAATGACGAAAATATCTCAGCTGGCTGGACTGCTATGGCTAGTAGAGAGTACAGTGAGGCTCAGAAATCCCACCCTTTCTAACACTGGGGTGGCAGAGCTAATGGACTCACTAAAACCCAGAGTCAAAACTAAGGGCCCTTCCTGCTTCTAAGGGTACCAGTGAAGCACAGTTTACAAATACAAACTGTTGTCTATTGCAAATAACACAACAATTTCCGTTTTCAAAGATTGCATCACCTGGTGGTGAAAGACCATTCATAAAGCATGGATTATGTGAACACAGTTCTGTGTGTGAGAACACAGTTTAGGACCTTTGTTTCCCCTGTTTTCTCTTTGGTCTTAGCTTAAAAAGATCCAGCCCAGCAGTGACAGACTCATAATGAACAGGTAAGTCCTCCTGTTCACTCAACAGGCAGTGCTGGTAAACCTTCACATCCTTGCTGCCAAGTACTGTGGAATCAGTAGCCGTGAAGCTCAGAGCAAAATCAAGCTGGCAGAAGCCAGAAGAGCTTCAGAAACAGAGTTTGCAGGTTCACTGACAATTTGCTCCTGTCCTCTTCTATCTTTTCCTTTGCTATCCCCTCACTTCCAGCTGCTTCCTTTTCCATTCTCCCCTGTCCTATCAACATCCCTTCTTTTCTCAACCGTTTTTACCCTTCCTTTGTTTACGTTTTACTATTATACAGTGTAACCAATTCACAGTTGATCTTTTTCCCTAGATAAACTGTAATATTTTGATATATTTATTGATAGTTGTCTCCATCTCATGTAAAAAAATGAAAAAGGAAGAAATTGCGTAAGCATCTTTGCACATTCTGCTAGTCTAGCAAAAACAGTCTTGCAAAAAAACCTTACATTAACATTAAATATCTAGAAAAAGTGTTTGACTGTGATTCACAAACCACTTTTGTCTGCTGTCTGTGGACATAATCTCACAGCTTCTAGAGAAGTGTTATGGATACATAAGCTCAGTAGTACTTGGAGATTTGGGAGCAGAAACAGTATCAGTTTTGAGAAATGAGGCACCAAGAGAGCAAACATTCAACCAATAATCATAAAGAAATAAACAGTTTGTGAGAAATACTCAGCCTGGAATCTAGCCATAGAAGTCATTTGACACCAAATGCTCAGTAATACATACACTGTAAAGCCAATAACTGCTTGTGCACAATACACAAGCAAAACTAGAAGGTAAATCCATGAAGCAGCTTTGCAGACAGTCCATCCAGCTGCAAACTTCAGTATGTATTAGAAAGACACTCTCAAGCGGGTAAGTGAACCAGAAGTTAAAATAAAAAAGTAGCCAAAATCATTCAAAGAATGTGTGCTGGTGGCTGCTGGAAATAATGGGATGCATTCACAAAACAAGAGAGGCAGAGGTTAAGGAGAGCAGAATATGACAGCTCACAGTGAACAGATGGGAAAAAGTCTCACAGCCTCTCTTGAGATATTAGCCTTCTTGGCATAAACCACTGGAGAGGGGTGACTCAGCCGGGAAAACAACTACATTCAAATGCCTAGAGGAAAGGTCAGTTGTGACACTTTTTTGGACAGGAAAAGCAGCAAAAGTGACAATAGCTGAAAAGGGTCTTTTCCGAGGTATTTGAAAAATCTGTCTGCAGTTGATGCAGCATCGTAGATGGTCTTGATTAGTCCCTCCATAATATCACAGAAATTGCCATTGACATTAAGTCCAAAGAAGGTTTAAACGTCTTTTCACTGCTATTAAGAACAAGCTGCACTTCAAATAAAGCAGCGGATTTAAATGTTGTCTCAGTGTTTTCAGTCAGATACTGAAGAGAGCACTTGATAGCTTTGAACAGCCCATCTACAATCATGCGGTCTATGTATTCAGTGTAGAGTTTCCATTCATCAGAAAGGGATCTGCCTGAAGCAAATACTGATTGTCCTGGAAAGAGTAGTTTAGAGAATCAGTAACAGGGGTTTAGAATTGCTCTTCCCAGTGTGGATTTCTTATCCCAGCTAACTGATCAGTCAGGAATAAAGGAACTCTCACTTTGATGAAGAAAAGCATTCCCACTATTTACAACATAATTACCTTTTCGTTGTAACTTTTACAAGTACATCTGGAACTAATTACGGAAAGCTATTTCCCTTTGGAGTTAGATTTGCATCAGCGAGTGCAAATATTTGAAAACAGTTTTAGCTTTTATGCTTTTACTTAATCCTGGTTTTCCTAAGTATTTACACCTATTTAGTGACAATATGACAATAGCTACTCCCAGGATAAAATATTTACTGGGCCTATCATGCAGACTATCTGGTGGATCTTTTCTACTGTTTCTTGAATCATACTCCGTAGTCTGAACTTTTTGGTTTTTTTGGTCATCGAAGGATAGAAGAAAGGATTTCTGCCATTGTTTCCTTGACAAAAAAAAAGGGGGGCGGTTGACTCTACCTATCCGAATATTCAGATTCTCTCATCTATATTTTAAACAAGGTGTCCCTGTCTGCTCATTACAGTCCCAGAGATCTGCACTCTGCCAGTCGGAGGCAGGCATCAGTTGTTTGTCAAAACTTTCCAATTCATGTATTCTACTTCTCTTTACAGCATGGTCATCCACAGCCTCTGGCAGAGCTTTGTAATTACAGTTAAATTTATAGCGTAAGAAAGTAAGAAAACCTCTTATTCTTTCTGAGATTATCAGAAATATTTATTGCCAGAGTTCTTCCTTCTTTTTTTAGTCTATTTAGTCAAGAGATCCTGATAAATCAATTGTACCAAAACTGAGTTTACCTGTTATGCTGCAATAAATCATTGATCTTTTCCCCTAGGAAAAAAAAAGAAAAAGACAAAAAATCAAACATACTCAAAATTCTAGTTTTAAAAATATCTAATGCCAGGTTCTCAGTGAAATCAGCCTTGTTCTTACTAAATCAGCAGAGCCTGCATTCTCTTTTTACATTAGTAGAGAATCTGGCTTTCAGTGTAAACAAATTGTGCCAGGATAGCCTGTAGCACTGAACATTTGTGGCTTTCCATAGGATAGATGACTGGGCAAAAGCAGGACAAGTTTCTCTGTACTGCAGCTCCTCCTTTGTTCTGTCCATACATTTACAAATTAATGCATTAGGAATCACGCTTTTGTATTTGAAGAAAAACACACATACACTCAATAAGACTACAATGTACAATTAAGTACAAACTACAGAGTAGCAACCATCTAGCAGACAAGATAAATGGGAAAAAATGGTTGAACATAGTTTGGTTTTGGTTTAGTGCAGCTGAAGATTTGAAGAGATTATTATGGTTATGTCAATTTTCTAGTATGTCTTTATACTCGCACCCATCTGTCAAAAAAAAAAAAATCTTCTTTATTTACCTTGTAAAGTGTGTGCCTCTTGCAGTATAAGAGCACTGCATCTTCTTGGTGTTAGAAGGATGGTGTAAAATCTCAAGATATCACACCCCTTGGAGAAATAGCAGAAAGCTACAGAATCGCAAAAGATTTTATTATTCAGAAAAAGGCAATGGGACACTAACTAAAAAGCTTTCTCAAGTTTTCACATCATGGCTACAGAATTTACTGAAACAGAATTTACATCAACCTCCTGAAAGTAAGAGCCAGAAGTCTTTGCCCTCTGTATCCTGCAGTCCTAACCAGTTCATTTAAATCACATGTACAATATCCATTTTACTTAATGAAATCTAAATATAATTTCTTTTCTTTTAAAACACTTGTGCTTCTCAGGGAGCATATATTGTAGTACAAATACACTACCGCTTCTTCTTTTTTTTTTTTTGGTAGTACAAATGCTGTTTTACTTTTTTGTACCCTGAAGTAAAAATTTATGAAATTGGATACATAATTTGAGCTTATCTCTAGAATGAAAGAGATAAGTTTATTTTTAATAAACTAAGATCATTGCTAATACAAGTAAAAGAAATCCTTAATGTCATGCAGTGAAATTTACTACTGTATTACTTTCTGATTAAATTTACTTTATACCATCCAAATTCCAGCAAATGGTTACATTGAGCTCTGAGGTACAGAGATGGTGTAGATCCTGTGTCTAGCAGAGGTACATTTCTTCATTGTATCAATCCATCCATTCCAATACTCTCACGTTTTTGCAAAATAAAATTTGTTTCCTCTATCTGAAAAATTCTACAGAGACAAAAGAGATTTCACCTCAATGTCATATCGAAGTACACAGTGTGGCTATAACTTCAGAAAGTGCCTGAAGTGTTTTAAGCCCCGTTGTACAATGTTTTACAGCAATACTTAGAGATGATTGATGTGCTTAAAATGTGGTCTGTGCCTGAGAAGCCTCTCATAACTCCTGAGACCATTTTAAACTGCCTGCAGCCACTGCACGTTTTTATAAAATGCATCGCATCCATTCCTTAACTTAAACAAACAGAAACATTTATGGTGACAGACTGCCAGTTTTACCATTGTATAAGTGGCACATAAAACACCAAATCTGCTTTCAGTGACTAAAGAGGCAGCAGCTTCAGATCAAAACCATTCTGACTCTGGGCAAACTACCCATGGGCTCCCTGGAACAAGTTACATTGGATGACAGAGGAGTTTTGGGTGCTTCACAAGGTGCATGCTTTCCCCTCTCTGTGAAACATCCATCAGTCTAGAAAGCACTGGCTTCAGGCAAGTCCAGTTATTGTTTAGGAATTGCAGTGGCCTTTCTGACAGGCCACAGAAGGGAAACTACATTTCCAAAGCCTGGAGAACTGCAGGGTGTTCCTTTGGCAAAACTTCAGCAATAAACATATTGATGACACTAAAACAGTAGGCTGCAAACACAAATGAAGACTCTCTTATATAGTTACGAGGCCCGTGAAGGAGAGATCTGTCCAACCTCATGTGGGTTGTCACCATGCAGATCTTGACCCTTATTTTAAGAGCCTTCTCAAATCTTATTTCTGCTGTAACTGTCAAGATAGCCAACTGTTCTTTCTTTAGATTTTTCTTACAGAGAACAAGGTTTTTCATATTCTGTGAAGAATTTTCCCTCTTCCACAGGATCCCTGCAGAAATCAGAGAAATCAGGAAAAAAAAAATTCAGTGAAGAGGATACTTACAGGTATGATTCAATGCTCATGGAACACTTTATAAAAACGAAAAGGCATCCTATGAGAACTTTAGGAGCACATTTCCGTATTTGTCACGTATATCAAAGTATACCTGTAATTGCTTATATAACAATGTGTAGATCTGAGCTTTTAGAGACACAAAATAGAACCAAAATGTCACTGGCTACATCAGCTTTCTTGTACATCTATGCAATCTCTGCTGTAATTATTTTCTATTGAGATTCTAAAGAACTGGATATGGCCTGTCATTTTTTTTGTCTAATTCCATTTTATCCTTTAAGTGTTTTGCTTTCACTGAATTTCATCAAAAGGTAATTTGGTTGTGGGAGAAAAAAAAAAATTTGGAGCATCTGCATGTTCATTTTAAAGTGGAAGTTTAACATAATTTGAATTTCAATGAAATAAAATGAGAAAGTGTTCAGATTTCAAGTATTTTTAAATTTCTTATGAACATTTCAGCAGCCTCCAGAACTTGTGTTTTGGTTCACAAGAGCATCTGCCTTTTGAAATCTCCACGTTTCCTGCTACTACTCTATCAAGTTCCTTTTTATAGTGCGTCCTTTTTCAAATCCTAATGCAGGAAGAAGCGATCTGTCGTACCCTTGGAGTGTATCATTTCCACATAGTCAACAGGTATCATTACAAACTCGATCAGTAAAGAGAATTCAAAAATATTTAACTTCCAAAGCCCACATATTGTCCAGAAGGATTGCCAAAATACCACAAATCCTCCCAAAGGTACAGTAAATCTCCTCAGAATGAACCAAATCATGAAATTCCCAAGTAATCTGCTTGGAGTCAAGCTAGAAATACCATGAAAAACTGTCTGTCTCATGACATTTCAAGAATTCTGATTTTGGTTTTGTTAGAAGCCAGAAGTGCCAAACCTGACAATGCATGAAAATGAGCAATGTTCCAAAAGCCATGGTAGCATTTGTAGAAGATCAGCAAAAATCCACTGCAGGTTTATTTTGAATTCTGTTCTGCTTTCTCCTAAGTCATTTGGCTAATTTCAGCATGTGTTGAAATATGTTTCCTTACTTTCCAACTGCTTTAGAAATGAAGTTATTAGCCATACAAAATTTCATCTCTTACATCTTCGTAATTGCTAGCTTGAAAATGAAAATGGTCCTAAACATCTTTATGTTTCTTTCAAGGAGAAAAGATTTTTATTTTCTGTCAGCAAGGTGTGAAAATGAACAGAAAAAAAAAATTGCTCCTCTTGTTAGCATATAATAGATACAGAAGTATATGCTTGCAGAACAGTAATACTACTGAAAAAACTGCAGAGCAGAAAACAAAAGAATTCCTTGGAACTAAACTCCTATGAAAATATAGCATGTGTCTAATGGTAAGAGTGAAAATCTGCAGAAAACAGGCAAAGAAAATTACTATGTTCCTGAGTCTGTAAAGAGTATAAAAAATATAATTGAAAATATCTACCTAATTACTTAAAACTTATGTCAAACACGAATCCAAATAAAATACATCTCTCTGTGTAAAAAAATATAATTAATTATATTAATAATAAGATATACTTGAGTAAGGAAATTATTAAAGAATTAAAAAAATAAGAATTAAAAAAATAAAATAAAGGAAGTTTTCCCTACTTGTTGTCTTTGATTACCAAAGATCTCTTTGTAGCAGGTAATTTTCTCATCAAACATTGACAGAAGAACAGCAAAATTGGGATAAAAGCTGGAACTGGTGGCAAGACTTTCCAGTAGATTACTAAATATCTGCAAATTTGCAGAAAATTCATTGCACAACAAATAAATAACTGCAATTTTATTCTAAAATATCTTACTCCAAAGTCTGCATTTTTCCCAGTAGTTATTTGTTAAATATTTTCTAACTATTTTACTAGTTATTTACTACTTTTTTTTTTTTTTAATTTTTGGCTTCAAAAGTAAACTAGGAATTGCATTAGGAACTGTACCATAGAATCCTATTTTACAGTTAGGCTTATTGCCTCTTCGTATGCAAGATTAATGTTTTGCGTGAAATCTAACGGCATTGAGGAAGAGGTTATTAAGAACTGGATGATGGGAACATATTTAATAAAGCTATTAAAAATAAAATATAGGAAAACAAAAATAATAGAAAAATCTAGGTACCTTTCATATGAGTTGAAGAAAATGAACACAGAAGAAACTATAACTGTTTATATATATATCTATACACACAAAAACACATACCAAAATAGATATAAGAATTATTTCCACAACTAGTTAATAGAAGAAGCTTCATCTTTGCTCAATTTGTAGGAGTAGTTCTGATAGACAGTTAGGAATGGTGGCTGGAACAGCACCCTGAAAGACCCATATCTTGTACCACTGGAAATAATACAAGATAACATGTCAAAAAAAATACCTTTTAAGAAGGCATGAAGTACTTGGGGGAGAATGACAAAACCCTCTAACTCACGTTAACCATTGTAGACCCATTCCAAAACACAGGAGGAGACTAGAATAGTGATTTACAAGTGTGAGGAAACACTCTGAAGTAGCATTGTGAGGCAGTGCTGCAGCCTCGCAAGCAGCACTGGCCAGGAATTGATGCTATTTTAGACATTATCCTCAGTACCCCTTAAACCACAACAACGGGTCAAAAAGCCAGTGGCACAAGGCTCCAAGAAAACCATTCTGGCAGAAAAATGGAGAACAGTTCTCCTAAAGCACTGGACAACCATTGGTCATAGTTTCTCTACATACTCAAACAATTTTAGAGATCTTGATGGGCTGTGGTGACAAATTCTTTTTCCTCTGATCTGGTTGCACCTTTTAGTTAACATCACTTGGAAAAAATGCTATAGGAGGTACTCCTAGAAATTATTAACTGTTGTGCAAATGCCTGCTGAGTCTGTGACAATCCAGTCTGTTCATGGGAACACTCACAGTCCAAAATAAGTCTTCTTACCATGTAAATGTAATTCTAATTATTCCCATGACACTGTGGGAAGTAGCACTGAAGCTACCACTTCTTCAGATGTCAAGTCTGCAGAAGACAAATTGCAGGTGCCTTGTGGACAAATTCAAGAAATACAACCAAAAAGTTTATAGTGTGATTTTATATAATTTTCCCCAATAACGTTTGCTGTATTTGAATATGTATTACCAGCAGCAGCCTCAGTTTCTGGCAGTTTGTAGTTAAATATCCCATAAAAGCTAACTCACTTGTTCTATTCTGAACTCACTACATTCATGCTGACAGCCCAAATTACAGTATTTTATTATATTGCATCTTCACTGTGTATTTTATTTATCTCTGTTGTGCCTTCTAGTTTTTGGCATCTATTCAAAACCTTTACCTGTGTTCTCCTGCTGTTCGTCCTTCTGGCAAACTGTTCTGGGGTTTTTTGTGTCTTCTTTTGCTTTGTACTCAGAGCAGTATCTTTTACTTTCATACGCTACAAATTTCATTAGTTTAGAGAGCTTATGCAGTCTCTCAGTGACACCAAATTGTGTTTCCGAATTGCTACACAGCTGCAAATATAGCCTGTGTATTAGATCACCAATTTTGACAATCTGTGAAACACTGCTCATAAATAGGCTCTTTATGGCATAAAGCCAGCTTAATTTAGCAGTTAATTTTTTTAACTGAAATGTCACAGTAAATAGGTATGCTACCTATAAGCAACTCACAATTAAACTGGTTTGCACACTGTCCACTTACTGTTTGATAGAACGTCATGCCTCGGTTCTTTATGTCTCTTCACAGGTTCCAATAACACAGCATCCATAAAAATTGGAACTCTTCACAGGGCATCTAAGTTTGCTCCCTGCTGTAACAGCTAGATTGACTTCATTGTTTCTGAATT
Source organism: Psophia crepitans (assembly GCA_013399095.1). NCBI lineage: Eukaryota > Metazoa > Chordata > Aves > Gruiformes > Psophiidae > Psophia > Psophia crepitans. Next base: position 241,748 of record VWZZ01000295.1, on the reverse strand, counting down.
TCCTTGAAAGAGGACAGATTTCCTAGAGCTGAAAAGCTTTAACAATTAATGCCTTCATGTGGCAATACATTCCATTGTGCAGCTCCTAAGAGTAGGTACTTTGTCTTGAATGAACTTTCGTTTTCCTCTAGAGTGTGAGATTACAGCCCGGTCGCAGAATAGGCATAAAACAACATGTTTCTATTCACTTCAACAGTTGCACAGATATGAAGTCAGTGAGCTTCGTTTGGTGACATTTAACTTTATTGCTCTTCTTGCAAAACCTTGAGTTCTTCTTAATGTTTGCAAAGAGATTTTTATCAACATCTTTTTCTTTTTATTTATTTGCTTGCCTCTCTGGAAGACCACTTCCACGTAGTAGCTTTTGAGGAGAGAGCGTTTATCCAGTTCTGTTTGGGTGAGATTTTATAAGGGTCATAAGCACCTGCGTCTTGTAAAACTGAAAGGAATGTAGGTGGTAATGACCCTGTCTTTCTTCTGAAACTTCCTACCGCAGGTTTGAAATCTTATATGTCAGAAACAAACTCAACACAACTTGAATCTACAACATTTATATCAGAGAAAGTCCTATGTTTTACTGTCATACTTTTTATGGGAATAGTGAGTTAGTTTGCTGAACATATCTGCTGGATAAAAAAATCTGTGCTATAAAGAGATATCTTCTCCCTGTGCCAATTACTTTCATCATAATCAGCCTTCTTCAACAGAGAAAGTACATGCTTCCGACGTTCCTCAGGCAGCCATATCCTATTCATCGTCTGCTTTCTTCCTCAGCCACAGTACAATGTCCATTTTCTCCCATGTTTTACTTTCTTCCCCACAGTTCTCCCTTTGTTCTCTCTTCTCTATTACATGTGGTATGTCTGTATGCTTATACAAACTCCTCCTCCTACCTCTTGATTTTATGATGCATCTACTTTCATGTTTGTCATACTTGTTGGGATGCATTTGTACAGTGCTGATAGTAAACCTCTTCTATCTCAGCAGAAAGCTGTTCCTCACATCAGTTATACCGGATGGGTCTTTCCATTTTCCTTCAGCTTCTCAAGAAATTGTTTTTGCTGAAACCCTATGAATTCTCCATTAGAATCTTACATAACTCAATGCATGCAATCATTTCTTTACCACTCATCCTCTGTTTCCATCACATTTTTAATTTGGTTAGATATTTGGCTCATTTACTCATCTACTATCCACTCTTATACTTTGTATTTCCCCTCATTACTTTGATTGTTATTTTCTTAAAAAATTCCAGGTTTACATGAGATCAAGGTACACAACTCCCACTGATTTTAGTAACTCCCACTGACTTCAGTGTGAGTTTTGTGGCTAATTCCCTGGCAATTCTGAAAATACAGGGTCTGGTGGGTATAATTTATTTTTGTACCCTCTTTCAACAGAAGTTTAGAATCACTTTTTTAAAAGAATAAGCTTTTAAAAACTTTTTCTGGTTTTGTGATCTCACATTATTATGACTTTTAATAGCCGAGGGACCAAAGAAGACATTTTCACTTAAGTTAAACTATTTGAGCTCTGCATGTCCAGATTCAGAACAAATTAAGAAAGATTAGTTATTTCCCCTTGAGGCACGGCCAAATTTTGCCCTTGCTTTTATCGTTGCAGTCCGTGGTGGTCTCCTTTCTGCTATTGCAGATGAGCACATCTTGAATAATGAATGCGTATGCCATCAAAAATATGCAAATCATGTTCTTCATTTCAGTATTTGGACATATCAATTTCAATTTCCTAAATCCTCTCTTCTAACTTGAACTATTAACGATATTCAGACAATTACCTAACTCTACCAGGCTGCCTATTGTTCATCCAGCAGAAATTCTTATTTTTACTAGAATGTCAAACTATTTCTGTAATTTTTCATATATCATTTCCTTACTCTTCCACAGTGTTTCTCTATCTTAAGTAGTAGCCAGGGTGTCACAGCTATAAGACAAGGAAGCTTTGTCTGAAAAAGTAATGTATTCTTATAGACCATCTGATATAACTAAGAACACGAGAGCTTTTAGGCTCATAACACCTTCATCTATATCTTAATCTTGTGTTCTTTCCAACAAGACTAAAATCCAGTGTCACACTTTGGTCATCTGAAAAAAAACCCGCTCTTTTCTTCCACCTTCTTCATGCATTTCCAAAGGCAGTTTCTCCAAACCTGAATATTATTGTACCCATTTTTCATTCCAGACATCAAGCCAATTCTCACATAGCTACAATTTCTAGTGCAATTGAAGACAGCAGGTTTTAGCTACTTGTCATATTTGCTTTCAAAGTCAATCCAGCAGTTTACAAAACATGAAACTGAACATTAGAAATACCTACTGTAAATGAGAACATGAAGTCTTTATTCAAGGCCAGACTGTGATTATCCTTTATATAATTTCAAGGGGAAAAAAAATAATGGAAGGATTTTATATCATAACATACTGGCAGCCAACTGCTGCTGTGGTTCTGAATACTCCCTGTGGAGAAAAAGACCAAGGTATTGGCAGAGACTTGCATCACCAGTCCAGTAAGGAAGCTGGCCATAGAGAAAAGAATTCAGATTCCAAAAAAGCCAGGGTACTTGGATGCACAAAACATCTTACATCCCCTGTTTCAGGGAGGCAATGCATACAGTATCACTTACTGTGAGCAAACAGGATTACGTTCACTGTCTACCATTGCTCTGTAGTCAAATAAGCTATGGAGTCAGGGTCACCATATGTCCTTGCACATAAAGCGACTTGCAACCACATTGACTGATACGATATACATCTTGTCTTCAAACTACTGCAAGGCTGTGTCATAGAGAGATTTTCAGTTACTAGCATTGACTTTAGTTGGGATTGAAGAGATATATCTCATTTGTCCATGTTTTTTAGATTTTCTTACACCACTTTTTCTTTACTGAGGAGACATTTACTCCATGTGAAACAAAAATTTATATAAAAGCTGAAAGCCTTTACCCAGCAATAAAAGTCTTAGGTACTGAAAAAAGTAATTACTCATTTCCCAACATTTTCTGTTTAATTACTTGAAGGCTAAAAGCTGCACGTGAACCAAGTATAAATAAATTTTAAAAAAATCAAACTATACAAGTACAAAAAGAAAAAAACAAAACCAAAAAAACAACAACACCCTCACCCCCCAAACCTGTAGGTATGGAAAACACACTAGCTGCAGCATGATTTATTTTCATTCTGCCATTCTTATTCACACAATGTCAAATTTTAGCTCCGAGTCCTGAAAATTGCTCAAGCAGCTAAGTTTTCATTGGAGGTCTGCCTGGAGCATTTTTCAGGATCAGGGCCTGGCTCATCAGGTGGGCCTACCGATGTGAATTACACCAGTTCAAAGTACAATTCTAATACAAATTAATCACAGCACATACTCAAATATTTATCAAAATGTTTCTCAACCTAGTAATTTCAGACCATAGAATTTTGAGATATGAAATAGATTAAATGTTTTACCTTAGAAGCAGATTCCAGTCCTTTTGACTCTTGAAATGCAGGATTTAATATTATTCCTAAGTGATGACCATTCATCTGCCAAGCGAATCTCACATAATGAGAGAGCTTCCTGCACTACAAATGTATGGAAAGTTCTACCTCAGAATTCAATTATAAGTATCAATACTTGCTATTCAGAGCAACAGCTCCAAAATAAAGGTCTTTAATTTCAGAGTGTAATTGAAAGTGTAATCAAATTATTGTATATTCTGTTGCTTTTGGCACCACTGACAAATACAGGAACTAATCCTGTACCTGCTACTCACGTTAACATTAATGCAAGTAATCCCATTCAAATTAAGAATGTGTAAATAAAGATTATTCATGTAAGTAAAAATTACAAGATAGGGTGGATAAATCCCCTGAAATTGAATGATACAATCCATTTGTTTAGTTTCTTTCTCTAAAGTATGTGGTTTCACATGCCCGGTTGAAGCTAAAAGTACAACTGAGAATACAAGACCCTAAATAACAGATACTGCACGAGGTGCAATCAGCAGCCCTGATACCAACTGTTGAGCTTGTAAAAAAAGCAGCTTGCAAGACCTCCCTGCACCCCTCAGTTCATGTTCTCCCACATGCTTATAGAGTCAGGAGGGTCCTGACTCAAGCATAAGGCTCAACCTTATGAACTCTTACTTAAGCAGGTCTAGCCTACTGTCATGACCAGTCTCACTAGAGGGAATGAGACAGGACAAACTTTGGCAGGATTACACCTAGAATTTTCTTCTCTATTTTTCTTCCTCGGTTTTAGAACCTCACCCTGACATTTCTCAGTTACAGCACAGATGAATTACCAAGATCATAACCAAGACAACAACTCCAAAGGAGCATCTGAGTAAGAAAAAGTTTTTGAAGTCATATCACCATTCTCCTTTAAAAAAGCTGAATAAAAATGTTATGGATAAAACCCAGTTAGATTTAGACTACAGTTTTCCAAGGTGCCTGGTACTCTCAAACATTTGCATGCATAAAATCTTCTCATACACAGCTCCACAGCCAGTACTGGACAATCTAACCACACTTCTTCCATCACATAGCTGGGAATGTAACGAGCACAGCTGAGCTGCTGAGAGAGGAATTCATTTGTGTAGACCAAGAGCTTGCTTTTCAGTCAGCTTCCCATGATTTCCAGTCACCCTAAGCCATCAGTGATGTTTCAATCTGCCTCTGTGGCAGCTGGTATTCTTGTCAGCCCTTTCTAACAGTCCAGTGCTATGTGAAAATCGCCAGTCCTTCAAATGGCAAGGTAAAGGCAGTTTGTAAGGTTAAGAGTAGAGTTTCGTGGATTGACTCCCTAATCTGTGTCATCACTCTCAGAAGGATAAGTAATTTCATTCAATTTGTTTAAAAAATAAGCAAGCCATATCTATATCAAGCATGTGTCTTCCGTGCAAGAGTAATAATCACATTTCACCAAAAATTGAATAAGTCTATTGTGTAAATGAAGGACTCCCTAAGCACACATTAGCAAGAGAGACCATAGCAATCTATCATTTCAATGATCCCTGAACAACAGGATCTGTAAGTAATTTTGATGGAACAGATTGTGACAGCTTCACAGGAATTATTACAAGATGCATAGGCAAAAACCTACAGAATAAAAAGAATCAAAATAGGCTGTAGGCTGTTCTGTCAATTCACATATGATCAAGCGTTGAAAGTAGCCTTGCTAAAATTGATAAAAGTGTTCACTAAAACAAAAAGACACAGTGATGGTATAAGAGTGACTGAAGTGTCACTTATGAGCTAACCATGCTGAGAAAAACAAATAAAGATATTGTTGCTAAACGAAATATAAATAAAGCAAAAATATTTTTTTTCATGTTTCAGAAAATCAAAACCAAGCACTGTACTCCTCATCATATATAAAAACAATATGTTCATATGTATATTAGCTTGACTGGCCTCCCAGTCAACTTACCAGTGCTGAGAGTTAACTGTGTAAGAACAGAAAAGTCTGGATCTCTTTTTTGACAGGAGGATAAGCCCAAGGTATTAATGCGTGGCATGGTCTGGTATAGATCTAAGTAGGTGTACTGGCATTATCTGCGTTATAAAGCTTTTACGCTCACCTCCTTCATTTGTCCTTGTATATCACAGAATCACATGTATATCCTCTTACACAGAGAGAGTCACAAGAAATTTGCCAAGCAGGACAGTGTTAGAAAACTGCACTAGCCTTCTCCTTGAGGAACTCTCAAAGAAAACACTTACAATGAAACATTTCAAAGATAGTGAAAGCAGATAGCAAAATATGTGTCTCTTCTCTCAACTCCTCTGCAAAAGAGCTAAGAAGCTGCTGTCTATGAAAGTGAATGAGTGGAACGTATCTGCCAGCCTGTATTTGTGAATAGTCAGAAAACAAATAATTTAGAATAGTTCAGAAATGCTCATCCACAATAATTTAGTCTTTCATGTCAACACTTCTTTTGCTACTGACAGTAGTGTATCTTGTAACGAGAAAGGTGTTTACATTTTGACAATTTTGCACAGGTAAAAAAACCCAAACCGACAAAAAGTTAAAAAGGATGAGCTGAAAGGAAGCAAAATTAGCATGTTGATGCCCTATCAAAAGGCCAGTTTGGCCTTACAGTGTGCTGCCTAAATTTCAGCATCTTGATGTTATATAAATACTTCATTTACGTTCCCTCTCCTCAGGGATCACTCCATGTGTAACGAACAGAAGCAATTCAGACTGACACAGACCATTTCATCAGTACCTCACTGCACTTGGTGAAAGCTAGTAATTGAGCCTTCCTCTCCCTCCTACTAAGTTCAGTGGGAGCTTTGCACTTCAGTGGGAGTTACAGATCGCTCAATTCCCAGCACTGTTGCAAGGTACAAGTATGGTTTACACCAACTTTAATGCATTACAGGAGATCTGGGCCACAAGATGGTGTTCTGAATGCGCACTAGAAGTCAAAACCACCAGATCCTAACACACTTTGATAATGACTGATTTACCTAAATTGTAACACCTCTTCTACAGTTTTTTAAACTTTGACATCCCTCAGTGTTATTATTCACCAATTTCAAGCAACTTTTGTAAGTAAAGCAAACTAAAAAAAGAAGAAAGGCATATAACTCTGTAAAATATGATAATAATAAACCATGATACATTGCATATAACAGTTGCCTCTACAGAAAGAGCATCATGGAAATGTTACAGCAATTGTATTTACTAACTTCTTGTAATCCAGTGGGCTGTGTTTACTTTCCTGCGTTTGCCTTCCAATGCCCATGAAACTCTTCCCTCGCACAGTGAATTTCTTCACTGAACATCTTTCCTCTCTGGCTCCCAATCGCCAGTTTCTCCAACAGAGAAGGTCAGTAGCTGGTGTGAAAATCTTCAGGGCACAGCAGAAGATTTGAGACATCAAAGCTTCTTCTATCTTCTTTCACCAATAAAATGTTTAATTTTGGTGACTTCAGCAAAAGCGACTTCAGTCACTGTCAGTGGCTTCATGCATGTGCTACTAGCACTGCAAGATGTCTTCTCTTTTTTTCTACCCAAGAAATAGCTGTGTTTGCTAAAAAATGCAGGTTGAGACAACTCAAAAATAACCACCCCCTTAGTAAACAGGTTGGACTAACTACAAAATTTGGCTATTTGTAAAACAGCATTAGTGTCGGCAACCTACTCCTTGTACCTTCTGTCATATAAAAACTAGAGCACTGAGTCACAAATTTGCAGGCATTTGAATTTAAATTTTTGTCCCACACTTAACCCCTTCAGAGAGTGCCCTCTCAGAGGATCTTTCCCTCACTCTCTTCCTGGGATTTCAGGCAGGAAATGTCAAGAAATCAGTCGCCCTTCAGTAACTTTCCTTCCGTTAAGCTATCAAAACTCAGAATTCATTTTCCTAATTCAGGCAGTGCCCAACACCTTTACAAAATTCAAATCTAATAGCAATAAAAAAAAAAAAGGTAATAAAGGTGAGTGCTATAGAATGTAAACCTGATAATGTAGCAACAGTATCCTGCCAAAGAGAGGATTACTTGGCACCAGCCTGCAAGCTCAGTGCAGACACAAAAGTGAGACCACAGCAGTTAGGGTCAAACTCAAGAATTTAAGTCTTCACTGAAAATTCAACTGTGTTTGATTTCCAGATACAAGTTCTTCTGCTCTCTGTTTCAGGGCAGGCAAATGCAAGTCAGCCTTCGTCCAAAAACCCCATATTGTCACAGCGTATATTAGCCCAGGAAAAAAGCAGCACTAAAACAGCTGTGGAGCTTTCAGACTGAAGTTGCCTTCTCTTCAGAGCTCAGAACTTGTGTCTGTTAAAATCAGTCTACACAGGCAGAGACAGCTTGACTCACTTGTTTACAGTTAAATGTTTTTCTTGCCTGATAACTTTGAAATCAATTTCACTGTACTAAAGCTGTTTTGAAAACAGACTGTAGTAACAATATGATTATGGGACAATTTTGATTAGTCAAATTTCAACTGTTGCAAACAAACCATTTTCAAAAGTAGAGTCCTTCTCCCCAGTAACTGGCTGCTAATTACAGCCAAAACATCCTGGCTTTCCTGTCCCAACTGAACATACACATTGTTTTTCTGACAATTCATGCAGCATAGGCTGCACTATGTTCTTAGCCCACTGCTTGTTTTTTCTTTTTTTGATGTAAGACATAAAATTATACTTCATTTTGTATATAGATTAAATATTGATTTGATTACACTACCCCAATATACAGCAGCATTTTAAAAGTTTCGTTAAACTGAGAAAAAAACAGTGCAGAAGCAAAGTCCCACTGTTCAACACCTTCTCCCTTTCCCATGGCTCTAAGGAATGGTCATCTTTTAAGAATAAAACACATTCTTAAAACTTCTGAATCCATACACTTTGTTGGACATTTTCGATTCCTTCTTTTAGGACTATTTTGAAAACCCCAGCATAAGCTCATTTCAATTTCTAAAAATACATATAATTATTCCCATAAGTTTGAAATCTTACACGTGTATATTTCAAAATATAAGATTCCAGTTAATCATATAGCTGTGCACTATCAGTCTGTAATAGTGAAGATATCCTTGCAAAATAAATGAATAAAAACTGTTTTGCTCTTCAGACCTTCATGTATAATAATTAATACCCATTTTGTTCTAGAAGTGCATAAAATACAGAAAATCATATAAATCTTAACAGAAAAACTGACCAGAGATGTACATGCACTACTGTGACAGTCAGGGCACATACCGAATGGTATCAAGGATATCTGTGGTAGAGTAAGTTGAATATATGAGACTAATTTCTAGAGCAGGAAGGGAGGCAGAAGCAGCATTTGGGGCTTTGAGGAGGATGTCTTGCACAAAAAACCCCCATGGATTGGCATCAACCTGAAAGTATTTCTTTCATTCTGAAGATTTTTATCCTTCTTCTTTTTCCAAATAAATGAAAAATGCATG
>VWZZ01000295.1:173909-232757 GCA_013399095.1 Psophia crepitans | reverse complement strand
AGAAAGAAAAAGAAACCTTTTTTGGTTTTAATTTCTCAAAACAGAGCAATTCAGTTTAAAAAAAAAAAAAAACAAACACCCAAACAAAATAATGACCACAACTGTGGCCAAATACTCAATATCAGATGTTCTGACTGTTTAAAAAATTTGCTTTCATTCTTTTCCCAGCAAAAATGTTTGCCAATGTTGAGCAAAAGTTAGGAATGGTTTGAATTTTCAAAGATCCCTTTTATGATGGGTACACTATGAACAGCTAAAAACACCATCCCACCCTTAGAGCTATCTCTTTCTCAACATTGTGCAAGATGTAGTAAATATTTACATCCTCATGCTTCACTCGATTCCCCTGTATAATGATATGCTGCCATACCTACACTGTCTTTATCTAAAGTCTGATTCATTAATGATTGTAAGGCACACTGAGAGGCTCGCTTAAAAGCATTAATATCAGAAACAGCTTTTGCAAAGAACATCATAAATGAAGTGTCATCATAATAAAATTCAATTTTTCTATAAGAAAAGGTACAATTACATTAATATGTATTTCTCAAACACTAGGAACAATATCAAAAGTTTTTAATCAATAAAAATGCACTGCTATTCACATTTAAGTACAGAAGAGATGATTCAGTAATGATTCTATTTTTACCATTTTATATTTGTGATCTGGAAGCCAAACGTAAGAATAGGCTTAAGCTGATCCTTACCAGACACCAGACAACTGAGGGTTAAAATCTGCATCTCTGCTTTGTTCCTGCTCTCCTATGCCAAGGTGCAATGAAGAGGCCTAGCTCCAGGTGATTCGATGTGCCATATGTGCTGCATTTCCTGCACACGCTAGGAGTTGAGAATAGCGTTTCCAGGTTTACAGCTAGTCTGATTTTCTTGCTTTTTGTCAGTTTAAGCCTGCCCCCTCCTGTTGTTTATACATTTTATTTAATTTGTGCCTTTCTTTTTCTTTCTCTCTCTTTTTTTTCTTTTTTTTTTTTTTTTTTTTTTTTTTTTTTTTTTTACCAAGGACAATTAAAAACATACAACGAAAAGGCACAGGAAGGGAAAATGGAAGTATTCCCTGAAAGACGTACAGCCAAATTCAGCCCTTTGGAGAATCTGCTCACAGAAGCATGAAATTTTCACAGATGTCTGGGTAGTGCAAGGGTAGCATGACTGACATGTTCTGCTGTCCTTGCTATTCAGAATATTTTTGTGGGTGGCTCTAGGTGTGGGAGGGGCTTCTCTTTCACAGCATTTCAAAACACAAACCAGCATAGCCATTTTCAAAAGGAAAAGACATACACTAAAAATGCTGACCCATATGCTGAGCTTTAGCGTCTGTGAGTGGTCCTGCTGACTGTGAAGGGGCCATACATATGTGAAAGGTACAGCATTTGGCCTGAGCTCAGTTGTACAGTCAGATTTTAGGAGGTACGCCAGCTCTGCTGAGGCACCTCAGGCTGATGAACTGGTTCTGAGCTCTGCCATGGAAGGGCAACAACCACCACAGGAGGCAGAGACGCTGTGGGTCATGCTGCAGCTGTTCTCTACAGAGCTTCAACTGCAGTGGTGCTGGCATGGGGAGGAACAGAACAGGGAAACAAGAGCATCCAGAGTACAGTTTTGAGACTATTACCATAGCTGCCATGCAGCTTATCTTCTACTACAAGAACGCTCTACATGCCAAAGGTAGTTCCCCAGAGACTCTTCATGGAGCAAGCATATTCACCCAGGTCTGCATAGGCAGTAAGACAGAAATCAGTGGCAGTAATTCTCCTCCAGCCACCACTTCGCCTTGGGATTTGGCATGATGATGGTCTAAGCACTGCCAGAAACAACAGAACAATGAGATAAGTCCAATGCTACAGACTAATCACTTCTCAGATTAATTTGGAAACTAAAAGTCTACAAAAGCAACTAGCATTGGCAAATATTTTCCATTTTTTACAAGTACTGTGAACCAGATTTTCCCCTCTCTGAACACCTCTATCCAAATCTCTCCCCCAAAAAAGACCAAAACATTATAAAATAAATTCCATGCATAAGCCTATTTTTAGTAACCAAGTTATGTGTCTAGAAGAACAGGTCTCAGGGTCAACAGTGCTAATGCAAAAAACACTGCTTGCAACAACACAATATACTTAACATGCTCACAATGCTATTCTTTTTCCACATTCTGGTCAGTTCTCTGACTGTTTTCTGACCACATTCATGTAATTAAATAACACTGAAACTCTTATTAAATACAAGGCCTTATTCTCATCTCACAGCAACTGATGGTAAAGCTGCTAGCTAAAGTTTGGAACTGATCACTCTATTTACATCTAACATATATAACATGCTAGGCTTTTATGTTGGGGTTTTTTTTGTTTGTTTGTTGGAATTTTTTTCACAGGAAAAAGGTCTGGCAGTGTACTTCTGTTTCACAGTAAAAACAAGATACTGATATTACTCAGTAATTCAGCTGCTTCAGTTTGCTTTGGGCAAACTTTGGTGAAGTGAGCAGACTCCCTGTTTTCATACTTGTTAATTCTGCCAGCTTCCTCTTGAGGAATTTACATGAGAATATGTTCATTTTCATGCAAGATAGAGTCTGGGGTTTTTTTTTCAAATCACTTTCCAGAGTTATATATATCATCTGGTTGTGAAGCTACACCCTGCACTATGAGTTAGGTGCTGAGCGTCTGTTTAGTAAAGAATATATCGTAAACTAATATCATAATTGCACAAAATGGAATCTAGATACAATTCCAGCAGGTTACATTAAATGCTGATCACAGGGGAAAAAAAATAAATCTTTCAGATAGTGTATTAATAACTCACAGCAACACTGGAAAAAATTAATGTAAATTGCTTTTTGTACTGAACACATTCACTACCAAAAGAGGAGGAAGAACTTTCTTGTTACAGAAACTTACAGGTGCAGGAAGTACACCTTCTGGAATCCCAGCTGAAAACCAGAAAATTAATTCTATTTTCTTTTTCTCCTAGGAGACCTCTTTAAATTATCAAGGTAGAGACTCAGTAGGAAGCTATTTAACATATGAGGTTTTTTGATCAGATCTGCATTTGGAATGAAATTGTTGTCCTCAGCTGCCTTGATTTCAGCCACTCCTGGCTCTCCTTTACCACTTACCAACCATTATTTCAGTGTATCAGCACAGGTCAAAAGATGAACACGGGCTTACATGCACTACTCCCACAACTGCAGCCCAGAACAGGCTAAGCAAATGCAACACTTGCGCTGTCAGGGCACTGGAAAAGGGCCTGCGTGTAAATGAAATGCAGGTCTTCAAGTTATGGCCTAGGGAAGACTTAAACAGTGCCAACACCTTGGAGTTACCCTCCATGTGTATCCTCAAAGATCCTCAAACCATTGACTGAACATCCAATGTCATGTCCCAGTACACACAGGATTCCGAGTTAACCCTGGAGCTGACTGCCTGGCAAGACGGTGGTTTCAAGCTCCTAGTCAAGAATTTGGAAGTTACTCTGACAACAGCAATAGATCCTGAGAGTCAAAGGTTCACTCTTTCAGTTGAATGGATCAAAACCGTTTCTTGAAACCAGGATTACAGATAACCTAAAACATTCATCTCTCTCAAAGAAAAAAATATGAATAGTGTTCTCCCTTAAATGTGAGAATGCATACAATAGCACATCCTCCTCCGAANCACCCCCCCAAAAAACCCCCAACAACCCCACCAAAACTAAAAACAAAAAAAAAAAACCACCCCACAAAGAGAAAGATTGTGTGTGAGATATTCTGGGATACACAGAGTTAATTGTTCAACAAGAAATTCTATCACTGTTCAGAGGTGATCTACATAGTTCAGAGTATAATGTAATATGCTCCTCTTAAAGGAAGTTGTCAGTGTCTGATGGGTTTTTATTACAATTGCTCACTATAAAACGCACTATTTAATTACTAGCATGAAAGTGATTCTAGCATAAAGCAAGAAGGGGAAATGAGACCTCTCCACCTTTTCAACACTTAATGCACTTGTGCACAGAAAAATACAATGCTTTTTCATATGTATTTTTAATGATGCATTGCATTTTCTTAGATCTATGGGATGTAATTTCTCTGTTGATGTCCTTAGGTATGACACAATACCTAAAGCAATATATAACCACAATATATAATTCAAATAAATCTAAAATTCTTAAGATATTGGTCAAGAGGAGAGTAGTGATTCTGTGTCCAATTTTGTGACAGTCTATTAAATGGCACATGGCTAAGTGATCAGCCTGTAAAATACCCTCTTTCCTAAGACATTTATGTCGAACTTCTAAAATAAGACACCTGTTTCCAAAATATTGAATTAACATTTCTGCAATACTATGTATAATCTGGAACTTGACATTTTCTTAACCAGCTAACCAGATTTCAAAACATCCATTCTTGAAGACTGTACAGATATTGTATAAAGTAATTATCAAAATAAACTAACACAGAACATAATGACAGAAAACACAAATATTTTTAACAGCGAGCATCAGGTTTTCAACAAAGCAAAGCACAAGTCAGAGTTTCTGACAAACAGAGGTTTTTACTGTAAGTGTACATGGCCATTCAATATTTATATGTGCTATCAAAGAAACAACTGAACATAATGTGAATTTTCCTTACCCTGACTGAAAACTCTTGTACCAGGACAACCGTATCCATTGGGAAAGCAGTATTATTTGGAAAGAGGCCACATCAGACAGATGGCAGAGAAAGGGGGAACAGTGAAATGTTCAGTGTTGGAAAGTTTCAGTAGCAATGTAACATTTTAAAGGACAAAGACATTGGTCGGTCTCTTCAGCTTCTGATATTACTAAAACCAAAGACAAGTATGGCATAAACAAAACACATTTTTCTAAATTAAGCCAAATAAATATAATCACTTGAGGTTTTGAGAAAAAGATCTGTACTATTTAGTGAAACAAGGTATCAAAATGTATACATTCAAAATAATCAAAAATATTTTCCTGTGTTTTCCAAATTAGTATACACTGTATAAAAAAAAAAAGTCTCTTAGCTTCCTTAATTTCTAAGATAAGTATTTGAAACAAGTGCAATTTGATTCTTATTATTTTTATGATCTGTATGACTGTCTGTAACTTTCAACTTTTTAACTATGATAAAAATGTAACAGATTCAGATCAAATGTGTGATCAATAGGCTATGCACTTCAAGTCACTGCTTTTTATTTCCTGTAGTGCTGCTCACAAAAACATGAGATAAACAGACAGACACTGTCTGTTTTCACGTTTCATGCACTGGATTTGCAGATGCCCAGTGAAACCCTAAACCAAAGCTTTAACCAGGTCTAATCAAGCTAATCAAACAATGATTCAAGCAGATCTGTTTCTCTTGCTGACAACACAAAAAATGTTGATGTGGCTCCATCATCCAGCCACTTTGACCCCTCACCTGAGTGACTCCAGGAGATTGATAAATTTAGGAATGACGCTCTGACTCACACAACTGCATCCATAGTGCCTAGGGAGATGGGTGGCAGTTAATAATGCAACAAGCATCAGCTGAGACATTGCGGGGAATCCTGGCAAGCTACAGTGAAACCAGTTGTCTTTTGCAGACCCTCTGAACTGTTCAGGGGAACAGTGTCGCACTATCAGGGCTCCTGCAAACATTTTCATATTAAACCCAAGTCATGTATATGTACATATTCTCTGTATTGGCTGCTATCCAGCTCAAACACATGGGCAGTATGGATCCCATGGTGCCAGTCATCATGCTATACACTTATTTTCATTTGTGCTGCCACAAATAAAGAATTAAAGATAAAAGTGGTACCTCTGGTATGAAATCTAGCTTTTGTTGTTAAGATTATTTCCTTGCCCAGTGACATAAAAGTGATCAGTATGCCATTATGTGGATAAAACAATTAAAAAGTTTCTCAGAACTAACTCTGTCATCTTGGACAGCAAAATTACTGCTGCAGTGAGCCACCAGCACATTTGTTTTCATTATAACCAAATGCACCATCCTCATCAAAATGATAATTTGACAGGGGTTTTTTTTGTTCAACTCATGACAATTTATCCATGTCAGTGTTTATTATCTTACTGTCATGAAAGCTCCTATGCAGACTGCCAGTTCATTATCTATATATGAGTTTAAAGCAGTATTTTGCTTGATCAGAAATGCCAAGCAACTTATCATTTTGCATTTGCCAAAATTGTTTTATAATAGGCCACTGGGTTTTTTTCTTAGAAAGCAATCTGTACTGAATCTTTTCTTACAATATTACATAGCCAATGCATCTACTGGATTAGTACAGTTTCATTGGAGTACAGTGCCATCGTTTCAATGGAATATATCTTCAAAGAAAAGATTGGCTAGTTGTAATGAAAATAAGTATCAAATCTTAACCGTATTTTCTACTAAACACTTTCACAGATTCTCAGATATTGGTTCCTCTGTCCACTTACAAGAATATAAAGCTGGAAAAAAGCAGTTTATTAACATCAAGATTCATACATACTGAGTCTCAGCACAAATCTCAGCATTTACTACTCTGGGAAAGTAACAAAGACACAGCAAATATATAACAAGGATATAGCCATGTAATGAAATACCAAAAACTACATTAGTGACCAGTGTTTCAGTTATGAGGGAATTTGATTTCTGCAGCTTGTTCTTTCAAATCTTGAGATCTCCTGTCTTTAAAAAACCTCTCTCAATCTCTGTTGAACATTTTCCAAACTACCACCAACCCCCAGTATGTTCACCTTCATAAAATGTTGGTATGTATTTGTATTTGTTTTCATCTTTTCTGCCTGAAATTTTCCGTAGGTATACCAGCCCTGACTGACTCAGTCAGCCTCAACAGTCAGCAACACTCCTCTTGATGCCCTGTTCTTTCTTGGCTTCAGGTTTAACGTTTTCTTTTACTTCTGATATCTGCTTGCCTTCACCGGGGCTGTATGGAGAAATCCCTGTGAGTGTGCCCTCCAGCTTAGCAGCTCTCTATCAGGTATTTTGTTTTCTGGTGCTCCCCTGTCTGCATATGAAGTCTCTGATCTTACACCTACCCTGCAACCTCTTCAGGCCTCTGTCCTTGGTTAGTTTTTTCTCCACCCCATCCCCTAAACATAACCTCTTTTGACTTCAAACATAAATCTATCTAGTGCACACATGCCAACACAAACTCCATCAGTTCCTCAGCACCTGCACCTTTCTGTACATACATTCTCATCTACACTCTGACAGCTCCCTCTAGATCACTCCCACCCTTCTCTCTACCCAAGTTAACCTTGCCTAAGGTCTCCTGTCATAGCCACAGTGGATAGTACTACCATCCTGACCATCACTCAGCACATCATGCAGACATCATCTTCAACTTAGACTTCTCTATAGGTCCTCTCCTAATAGCTATATACAACTATTACAGAGCCATGCTGCTTAGTGCATAAGGTAAAGTTTTCCCTACCCATCCATATAGATAAAAGCCTTCTTGAAGCTCTCGTCATCTCACATCTTGGTTATTCCAGTATTGTTTCTTCCAATCCTGCCAAGTGCCACCTTGTTAGATTGTCACATAAGAACACATAGACTTTATCCTACACTGACCTTCACACGTAGGAGGAATTTTTCAGAAATAGCTGTGTAGGATCCTGTTATCTTCAAATCCTTCCTTCAAACTCTCTTCTACCACCACACCAATTAAACGCTGAGAAAACTACTGTGCTGTGCTCCCAGACCTGCACTGTCATTGGGTCCTTCTGCTTCCCTGTCTCCATGTACACCTGCTGTCACCTCTCATTTTATACCTGCACTACAAGATCTTTGGGCAGGGACAGCCTCTTGTATTTGTATAGTGCCACCCAGAGCAAAGCCCACTTTATGACTAGGACTTCTGGAGAACACAGACCAGTACTGCAAACCACAGCAAAGTATCACTGTGGTAAGAGCAGCTGGCTCTGTCAGCCTACCTTTCCGTACTGCAGAAGGGAGAGAAATCCCAGCAGACCTTTCTTCCCACAGTTATCTTCTTACAGCTCCTCTCAACAAAATAGTACCAGCTTGACTTGAAGGCAGTCTCTCCAAGAGAGACTTCAGTGGCTCACACTTTGAAGCCTGTCTAGCCATCAGCCAGTCCTCTTCTCCTCATCAGAGAAAGAATAAGGTAAAGCTTTAACAGATACTGCAAACAAAAACAGCGTCAAAACAAGCAGGGGACAGATTCAGAATCTATTGTATTTAAAGAAAATGCTAAATTTACTTTAACGAATTTTGACAAAGGTCTGCTGTTATAAAGAAAAACAAGCTTTTGCTGAAATTGGTCGAGTCATCACAGTAAGAGGCAGAACTCTCTTCCAGTCCCACCACGGAGTTATTCAGGCATTCCCAGCCACCTGCTGGCAGTTCACACTCCCTCTCCGGGCTGCCTTCCTGGAAAACTAACTTATTCCAGCTGTTCTGTGGTCCCAGGCCTTAACCCTTGCCTGCCCTTACCAAGTACTTACTGTCTTCCTCTCTCTCTCTCTTCCCTTTTCCCAAGCAACTTCGTGTCACGCTCCTTATGGAACTCTGTGATGAGGCTTGAAAGGAAGGTGAACTGTTTAGATTGCAGAGTAAAAAACCAAACAAACTAGAACCAAACTGGGATCCTCTGCCTTTGAATTCAAGCATGGGAATTCTGGAGGGGTGAATAAGATAAAAATAATGATCTGTTCTGGAACTGAATATTTTGCAACCACATGGTATTTTAATTTTAATGAGAACATAAAAATAAATTATAAACAGGTCTTTAGCATTGCCCTTTCAAATTTATATCCTAGGAAACAAAACTAATCCTTGCTACCCAAGTTTTATATATATAATCTCTATATACTTTTCATATATATATGGATATACATTTTCTTAATCTAATTCTATGGGAAAATTGCTGCCTCAGTATATTTATGATATTACGGCAGATACAGCCTTAGTACTGTTGCCATGTGTTACAGGTCATCATGAGAACAAAGTCAAGGAAAAAACCCTACAGTTTTTTTATGAAAATAAAAAAAAAAAGTCTTATTTTGATTTAACTAAACTAAACAAAAAAGTAGTATGAGAATTTCACATGCTTCTTCTTGTCATCTGCTTCTGTTCCCAGACACTGTTTTATACTGATAATCAGATACAGCACCCAGAATGAGTACTTTTCTCCAGCTCCATCCGTGGTTCCCACCTATTAGGGGAAGGTTAAACAAGTTCTCTCTGCCATTAAAGATTGCTTTACTTTGCTGCTTTTCAATATACATTTTCACATCCTCAGACACTGCCTGTGGCCAGCCAGCGTAACTGTTTCAGTTGGAAACAACATCAAGTAGAATCTGTCAATAAGTCAAACGAAGGAAAATAATTGAGGTTCTAAAATGTGAATCTGGGAGATGGTGGGGGACAATACCTACACTTCTTACACTTCTGAAGGAATCCTCTCAGCCTTAAGAGGTCTGCAATGACTGTACAGAGACCAAGATAACATGGTAGCATACACTTAAACCTCCCCACATACTCCAGCTGTTCACATATGAAGAGTCAATTTATATTCTGCATGTTTTCTCTGTTTTGTGACAGGACATACACAATTTATATTACAAAGTCATTAGCTGACATACCTTATCACAGGACTAATGTACTCTGTCAAATTCCTACACATGGAAGCACTTGGGGCTGAAAGTAAAATATCCATAAGTGATAACATTCACTTGCACTTTATTGGAGGTATTTACATATGGCAAACAAGCTGTTACAAGGAGAAAGCTGATTCAGTGTTCTCTATAAAGACTTGAGACAGTTTGAGAAACAGCATCAATTAGGAACAAGACTTTGGGAATCATCAAACATACTAACAGGAGGCTAAAGCACACCTGGGCCTGCATCTGAGCTTTCATGTAGTTGAGAGTCTTTATCAATAAAGGAAGAAGGATTGGAGTAGCATTTTTTACTATAGACAAATAGAGCAACAAATAAAATTTGTTTCAATTTTGAATTTTTTACTTCTATACAATATTTACCTACATTGTCAATCTTTAAAAATAGTTTTAAAATTAAATAATACTTCTAAGGGCATCAGAAACTTTACAGCGTGAGAAGTAATTATTGCATTCTATATCCATAGGAACTACTTCAACAGACAGATGTAGAAAAACAGGGAGAAGATGGATTACCCTAAAACACGCAGGAATAGGTCCAGAGATGTTTCAGAATTTTGCAATTGAATTTCAAAAGAAACAATACGCAAAATGGGAAATCCTATGCAAACCACAGACACACACACACAAAAATCCTGTGGATAAGGACTCTTCTTCTCTACTGAGCCCATACCCAGAGGTTTTCCCTGTCCCTAAGGAAGCTAATGAATGAGATATGGAATCTAATTTTTATACTTATTTCTAGATCAAGTATAAATTATTCCTTCATTCCTTTTACCTTTTGTAATTTGGGGTTTTTAGATCCTGCCTCTTAAGCCTTCTAAACTCAAGAGTCCATCTGAAATTTTTCACTACGATCATGTGAGAGAAGAGAGCTGGTATTGTCTACCAACCTAGACTACAACTGACTTTCAAGACAGCTAAGATGGCAGTCACATGGGTTTGGTATATGTTTCATTCAAAGATGCTAAAATCATATGCCTGAAGAGTGGGAATTTGAGAAGTAGTATTGATTTTAATCCTGAGTTACAAATTTCTCCACTTTATTTTTCTATTTGACTCTTTAGGGAGATGTATAGGGAAACTGAAAACATGAATTTCCTACTCAAACTTCTTTTTATGGAAATCGGTATGCTAGCAAAATGGCCTTCAATTATCACTCTTCAAATGGCTGCAGGAAGTCCAAGGTATGGGGACACAGGGCAAGAATCATAATTTTGTCTATCTTCTCTTTACCATTTTGAGTAACTTGTCCCCTTACTATAAGCTAGGTTTATGGTGATGATTATATCCTTCTAAGATACTGTACCACAATGAAGTTTAACAGAGACGCTTTAGCAAGCTCTTGCAAAGCAGTGCATCAACTTCCAAAAGCAAAAGCTCACCAGTATTTAAAAGCCTATTATTGCTACTACAAGTTGCTAAGTAAGGTGTTTAGAAGTATTTAAAATACCTGACTGCTGGGCTAGCTGGCATTTTTCTGAAGATATTTTCTAATTTTTTTGTTACTCAGATGGCTTCAAATGGTGATTTGGGCAGCTGGAACCTGGGGGCATATTTGCTTCATTACATACATTATTTTGTCAGCTGGAGCTGATTTTTTGTTAACATACAGATGGACACAGAAAACCTTCAAAGACCTTACAAATATATTTTGTTTTAAATGTAAATACTACCCTGGTATCATTAATGGCCGAGCTAGCTTGTTTCTCTTAGCATTCTACGCCTTATATGCCAATAATCTCAGGGCTTTATTTTGCCTGATATAAATTTTCATTAAGCCTGAGGAGGGCTCTTTCTGTCTTTCCTGACTGATTCAGGTTTAATTGGCCTCTAAGGATAGTAAGCTGCTTGAAGGTTCTTTCAGAATCTGTGTTCCTCTGCTTCTTTGCCAAATATTTTTTTATTTCATCTAGCAATTTGTTTCTATCAGCTTCTTTTACCCCATTTTCCCTGCCAGAGACAACGCTGCTACATTTTTTCTCTCATTATATTTTATAAGCATTCCCCCATCAGTCTTTGCAGAAGAAACACCGTTTCTCAGGTAGCTCCACCTTTTCTTTCAAAGTCTATTCCGGTATGTCCTAAAAAAAGGTTAATCAGAAGATTTTTGCTGTTTGTCTCCACTCCAGTCTAACTGAATCTCCATAATAGATGCGTGGGCTGACCATGCCATTTAACCTCTTCCCAAGGCCAAAGTGAGGGTAAGGAAGTCAGAACATAATTGAATCTAAGATAGAAACAGCATGAAAAATAAAGAAAACAAAAAACTCCTCCTCTTATATAGAGAATTCCAAGTTACACAGACAAGTATTTTCCTTTCCATTTTCTTTCTCTTTCTTAATAATCGTATGGAATTCTAGGAGCTTTTTTCCCTCTTTCTCTCAGGGAAGAGTAGGATCTTTACAGGATTTCCTTTAAACTTGATTAAGAGTTTTGCTATCATTGTGCATTTTCCTGATTTTTCATTCTCTTCTGTGAGGGTACAGAATCCTCCATTTTAGCAATGCATCATTTCCATAGGCAGTACTGAATCTATTATTTGCTTGTCATACCTCTAATTGTGCTTTCAGGGTTTTAGAAACAGTCCCATTCCACAACAGAAATCAGCAGATTTCTAAACTGGTAGCTCACAGTTTGCTTTTCTGGGCTGCCTTCATAGCCAGTACTCCTCTATGCAGCTTGCTTTATTTAACAAATTTCCAACCGTAAAGTTTGTGGCAGTTGAAGCCATCTCTCTTTTCACAGATGGTCACAACATTCAAATGAATGGCCATTTCATATGGCTGAGCACTTGGAGAGCCAAGCTTAGCCTGAGATGGATTCTCAGGTCTTAAGTAGTGTAAATTACAAATTTTGAACCATGACATTCTCAAACATGCTCTCATGTTCACGTCATACTCTGATGTTCAAGAGCTTTTAAAAATGGAAGAGACAACTATTCCAGAATTTAGTGAAGTTCTGGTAGTAAGACCCAGAGATTGTATCAAGAGGAGTGTAGCAAAAGTCAGTAATTTAATGTACAAAATTTTTTATGTCTAAGAACTAAAAATTGCACAGAAAGGCTGAAAATGTATACTTTGTACTTTCTATACCAGGGAGAGAGGACAGAGGAAAAACTGCAGAGAGGTAAAAAGAACAGGAGACAAATAATAGGGAAGGGATAGAGAAACAAAATGTTAAGACAGAGAGGTGACTGACAGAAGCAGTTTGCTTCTGACCCAAATGTGGCCAATGCTTCCCATTACAGCAGCTGCCTCAAATTAACACCTTGAATGAAATTCTGCATCCACTGAACATCAAGCAGGACAAGATTCAATCACAATCTTTGAGATAAAAGCCAAATAACTGGACAGATGTTTAAGACTGCTGTTAGAATGCTTTCTGTAGTCTTTCTTGAAAAGAACGGTATTTATGCTCACCTCGCTGAAGAGAGCAGGAAAGCATACTCTCCTAGCTCAGTTGCTTCCTTGTAACTAGTCTTGAACCCTTTCACTACCTTTTATCTTCCTCAGAACATTCAAAAATTTCATGGTCCAAGAAATAGGAATCTAAGATAATAAGCAATAGTATTTTTTTGCCTTAATAAGTTTACATATTCAAAGGATATATATCAAAGGATACAAGAACTCTTTCATAAACAATGAAAAACATTACCCAATAGGCATCAAATACTGTACCTGTATTGCGGGACCACATTTCACTTGTCCACTATGTACAAATCTTCTGCACACACTAAATTGACAGATGACAAACTGTGCTGCCACACATAGAAACTAAACAAGAAAAGAGAAGAAAACTTTTGGCCTCTGTGGTGTTTTCCAGTTATTGCTACTTCAAGTGTTCCTTAGATTAAGCACAGGTTAAAATATACTCAAAGAGAAATGTAATTTTAAATTGCAGGGCTTGCTAATATGTACTGAACAGTGCACTTGGAAAACAAATCACATTTTGCATGCACACACCAATCTTCAAAGATTCAGGTTGCAAAATATTTGTATTTGACATGGCAAATGTGGGGGTGGTGGTGTTGTTTTTTTAAAACTTATATAACTTTATTAATTTAAAAAAAAATTCTGTTGTAATCAGCTGTTTATATGATCTGGTCCTGAAACCTTCTTAACAGCATCTGGTGCTGAATTTCAAAACTAGCCTGTTTCTGAAGTATGAAAAAAAGTCATGAACATTGGAAGAAAATGTACAGCCCTTACTCAAAATAACAAAAGTGTTACACTACAAAAAATGAGTCACATGAAACACTGAACCAAGTTTTACTGTGGTAATAAAAGTAGATGTGACCCTTAAAAAAATAAAAGCATAAAACTTGCTTGTAAACAACAAATTATTTATGAATTTATTTAATTATATTTTTTATAAAAGTGAGAATGAGAAGGATTTTCTCTAATTGTGCAGGCTTCATTGTATAAAATTATATAGGTGGGATAATACAATCTTGCATGGATTTTAAAACCCATGTGATGACTGGACAAGACATTCACAAATAGCTCTTTTACCTTAACATTCACAGGTGTAAAGGTCCCTCGCAGTGACATCAGGCCACAGTTAACCTTTTATGTGTTCAGCATTCAAGAGCTGGGTCCTCAGTTTGCTTTTTTCACACTGCCTCTCTCATAAGCAGGACAGAACAAAGTTTTGACCGTTTCTACTCCAAAGCTTTCTGCCTCCCACAAATAAACAGACAGGAAACATCTGCTGCTCTTGCTCAAAGAGGCAGGAGGAACGAAGGGGCTGCTAAGAAACTTGGAGAGCTGCAAAAGAGCTGCACAGTAAGTGAGGCTGAAAACAAAGACAGTGAGAGGATTAACGCTGGAAGGTGACAGTTCACCTCCCTTACTCTGCTCCTGAAGTACATCCATGATTGCTCTCTATTCCCATTCACTAGTGTTCGGTATCATACACATACCGAGCGGAAAAAACTGTAAAATATGCCAGATCCTCCAATCCTCACACATTTGAAATATTTCTCATAGCTACTCCTTCCTCTGAGGGCTGTTAAGACTTCCAGGAAAGCTAGAAAACACCTCCTGCTCCACCCTTGAGCTGAGCAAGTATATACTTGGGCATATTAAAAAGCTAATTAGCAAAAGTGAAAATGGTACTATTTTAATCCTTCGGTTGGGGGGGTCATTTATTTTTTTTTTCTTTGAGGAAGTGTAAGAGAAGTCCCAAAATGACATTAAGTATTGATATAACTATAAAAGGTGTGCTATTTACAGAAAAGACTTGAATAGCTCCTCTGGAAGCATTTCAAGCTGTTAAATAATTATGTATTTAGGACACACTACATTTAGTAAAAACATCTACAAACACACATTGAAAAAGTATAACTAAACCCTGTTATCTTAGACAGCAACTTTGGCACAAATCACCCCAGACGGAATGACAGATTTAAGCCAAGAACACAAGGTGCTGGCCTGCGAGTGACACCCCTCACAGCCACAGTCACCCTCCTCGCTTCTCACTGGCATGGCAGCATGCTGACCAAAAGTCACTTAAAAACAAAGCCCAACGCCACGTGCTGGCACCCTTGGCCCAGACCCCCGCCAGACCCCATCACCCTCAGCCCCTGTTCGCCCTTTCCCTCCTCAGCCCCACAGGCCGCTTGTGCCGCCTGATCATGGCGAGGCGCAGGAGGGAGCTTGGGGCCGTACTGCCTGCCGTACTGCTAGGCTCTGGATCCCCTGCTGCGAGCGGGACGCAGGCCAGCCCTTTGCACTGGTCTCCAAAACAAATAACATTACTCAAATCATGCGCTCTGTGTGTGTGTGTGCACGCGTGTGCCTGCAGAGGCAGACGCGGTGTAGCCATGGCTGGGGAGCCATGTTGAGGTCTGTGCGTCCTCTGCCCGGCACAAGCGTCCCCACAGGGCCTGGGCCCACACCGCTGTCACAGGTCAGCTGTGGCCTTCTCATATGGCAAGAGAGATGTGGAGACCAGCCCTAACCACAGCGGGCAAACAAAGTTTATGTAGCTGGGGAACTGAAAAATAACCTTTTCCTCAGACAATAAATAAAGTCAACATGCAAAAGAGCCATTGGGGGTGCAGAGGCAAACAGGCTTGATTTTGTCACAGGACCCAGCCCCTCTCTCGTACTAGTTTCCAATCCAGTTCCTAAACTCTGCTATTCCTGTATGTAAAGTGAAAGGATGGGATTCAGCCAAGGCACTGCTCAAGCAACAGTCCACAGTTTCATCTTTAATGTGTGCCTACTTTTCCCCGTCGTAAATCACCTTCAATACTGCACATTGCCAGATACAAGCTTTGTTCATCCTCAGGCAATAATGCAGATCTGTGGCAAACCTCAGCCTAGCATCTGCTCTCTTGCTGTGTTTATGGTATCTGGTGACCTGGCAGGAGAACTGTGACAGGAAAAAGAGGTACACGAAACAGTAGAGAATCAAAAGGCAGTAAGAACTGCTATGAAAGCATCATGAATGCCAGAAAGTTTGAAACAGCACTCCAATTTTGCCTTCAGTCCCCCTTTCCTCACTTTATTGCATGTTGTCTGACCTATCTACAGCCCCCTAAAGAGCTGCATTCACACTTGTCTAGAACCTGGACACCAGGGGATTTCAGTGGGGCTCCAGGGATTAGAATCCATAAATTGTATCAACTCTCTCTGTTGTGTCTCCACAGCCTTCTGCAGCTCTGCTCCAAGCCGCTTGCCCCAACCCATCTGCTCCTACCTCTTTCCCACCAGCCTCTTTGTTCTCATGCTCACGTCTTCCTACCAGCCCATAAGCTGTGCTGCAAGGGCTCTTAGTAACTGCTTGTTCAGCATCTGCTAACAAGCTGCTTGACACCAGCTCCCTTCAGCTCTTCTCACCCACTCCTCAGTGCTGCTCTTGAAAAACACAGCGAAGCACTGCCATACAGCCCTGTGTCTGCACTAACCACACTTGAACATTAAACGTTACTTATGTATGGCTGTAGTAGAGGTCCTAACAGGGATCCAAGGCTTACACAGTAAGAAGTACAGTTGTGCCAGAGTACCTTGCGCTCAACACCTCCAAACAGGCAGAGTGTGACCAGAAAAAACAGGAGCTCAGAGAAGTGGAAGGGCTGGTGCAAGGTCCCAGAGCAGGTCGCAGCCAAGCTAACAGTACAAGACATGGCTTCTTCCCTTTCAGGAGCCATCGTTTTCACCACTAAACCTTCCAGAAGTACCATTTGCAGTAGACTAGAACCAGACAAGTAACTAGAAAAGAATGGTTCACAGAACACACACAAAAAAAAAATCTCCAAAACCCACAGTGAGCAGAAGCAATAGGATTTTTTTGTATTCAGCTACCTTCCATGTGTACTGATAATGACTCATGCCTTAGCCTAGACAGAGCAGACAGAAATCAGCAATTTAACCAGTAAACGTAGATCAGTCCCATCAGAAACATCTCCATGATGTCACCCGATGTGTGGGGTGAACACATGTACAGAACCCCAGTGACTGTCTCTGCAAACCTCTACTGTGGTGTCATTTCTTAACACAGCAGCAATGGTTGCTTGCAACATAATGGAGGAGATTGTTTATTATCCTAAGTGTTTGTCAAATCAAAACACAACCCAATGGAGCGAAAAAAAAATCCAGTTAGGAAGCATCTGTGATGAAGTAGCCATTTGTGGGTTTTGTGCATAAATTATGAATAACATTCTGTTAATAACTTGCATAGGGGAGTAAGTTCTATAGAAACAGAAGGGAGAACTTAAGAATGTGGGTGGGTTTGGTGGCCCAGCATATGTGAAAGTCGGGGACTCCTTTGGAGAACATAAGATTTCAGTGATATGTTGTCCATGCCTGGAACCCAGCTCAACCATCTCTCTGATAGCCCTTTTCTTGTCAGGGGCCAAGAGGGTCTTACTTGAAAGACCTTTCTGGAGAAAGATGTGTTGGATTATATGATACCACTTAACTAATCATTGGCGCGTGAAAATTACTTGCTACGGTGATCTAGCAGCCTATAATCCTTGCAAAGGTATTGTTCTTCAAGTGGTTTTGTGAAAAGTGCAAATATGTTTTAAGGTATATAGAGAAGCAAATCTCGTTGTACCTGTAGGCATGCCACTAGCATCCCCAAGATTTGAGCTTGCACAGGGAACAGGAAAGCTGTGTGCAAATAATAAATAGTTCCGAGTCTTGCTTTGGAACCTTTTCCTGGCAGTGTCCATCTCACGTTGAGATCAAAATCTATGCAATTGGGCTTTTTGACTAAAGAGAAAGCTCAGCAAGGGGAGGAAGGGTTATTTCCTTGCAGATAATTTTCAGAGCATTCTTCTGCCAACTCAGCAATGATAGGGCTTGAGAACGTGTTCCAACTTGTCCGGACAGGGGCTCAGTCAGTGTCAAGGTGCAAAAATGAGCCCTGGAGTTATGTGGAGATTCTCTGGTTGAGAGATGAGTCTCCACATTTCTCTGGTCTGAAATGGCTTTTCTTTTCTTACTTTCAAGATTAAAGAAGGAAAAATATGTAGAACTCCTTGTAATAAAACATTTCCTTTCAGTACAATCTTTCAGAAACTAGAGCACAGAACAACCTGATGCAAACCACCAACACCCCACTGGTGTGGAAAATGGATGCACTTCCTCTCTGGTAGAAACACTAAGTGTAGCACAGGGTATTTCTCTGAGGGTGATCAGAGAAGAGGAGCCATGTATTATTGCTTTGCAGACTTTTTTCATGTTTTCATGAATTTCAAAATATGCAAACCTTACACTACCTTTGTATGGGCAATTTTAGGTCCCAGTGACCACCGAACTATCGGATTTACCATACATAGTTTGTAGCCAGCTATGACTGTCAGAGACAGCAGAGACTTACCACTGAAGTGACCGACAGGTTTTCACTGGCAGGAACATTTCTGGCTTCTGGGTGAAAATGAAGAATTTTCAAATAGCCTATTACCTCCACACACACAGAGAGGAAAATTATACATGGTACACGATATATTGTGTACCTAAGAATTAAATTATGTACACATTTTATAAATAGTCATTTTCCAAGCACAAAGGCTGAGACACTGTGCAAAAAAGGCATGCGGCACAATTCTAAGCAAAGGGACTACCTGAATCTTTGGACTGCAGCAAAACCCAAAAATCACAACAGCTTTTTACTCTTACCTTTTCTGGTTGGTTGGACATCTCGGGAATTGGGAAAGACTGATGTCTCTGGAGAAGAGAGGTGGAAGGTTCCTGCAGACCACTGTTTCACTGTCAGAAAGAGGTGTGGTCACAGGGTCTTGTGATAAATACTGATCCCATTTGGAGCAATACTTGAGACTGCATAAAGCACCTACGCATCTGACTAAGATTCCAGGAGACATCCTACAAAGACAGATTATAGGAAGGATGTACCAGAACACACTGAAGCAGTAACAAATGGCAATTCTGGAGCATCAAATGGAGGTGGTCTTTTTATAGAAAATATCATCTGTCAGATAAGATCTGAGTCAGCCACATCAGCTTTTTCTGCCCTGTTCTACAGTGCATGCGCCACACTTCTGGTGGTGATGGTAGTGGTAAAAAGGTGGAGGAAAGACAGCCATCTGCTCATTAGTTCTTTACCTAAAGGGACTAAGAACCATCTGACAGGTGGCTATTAGCTCCATTCCCTCATTCCCTGACACCCAGAACAACTTGTTAGAGAACATATCAGAGCTTTCCTGAAGCCACTGGAAAGGCTTATCTTCAACATCTCAAACCACCTCAAATCAAAGACTGATATTTCTTGTTCAGACAAGCCAGAAGAAGAGCGCCATGGAGTCTCTTCCTAGAGTGAAATCTGAATCTTCAAACCAGAAATCCTGCTCCTCACAACTGTTTCAGTGATTATATCATTCTACTTAGTCATACCGCCCCTTGGCCTGGTAAGCAGCAATGATTAAAACCTCTTGTTCTCCTCAAGAATCAGTAGTACTTTGTAACTTGCAAGGATCAAACCATTAGTTCATTCAGGAACATGCCCAAGAACACTTAGATTATAGCAACTGTATGTACAGGTCTTGTACTTACTGAAAATAAGTACCCTGACTGCTGAGATTGCTAACAGGGGCTGCTCTCAAGTTCATGCGCTCTTGCAGAACCAGTTGTAAACTCAGCTTAATTAGTGATTACATCAGACTGCAAGAGATACAAACCATCCAAGGATCTAAAGGCCACCATATCAAGAAACTATACAAGCAAGGAAGCCTGATGTGAAAATAAGCATGTAAAATGCTACAGATCGTACCAATAAGCAGCAAGAAGCACATCGTGACCATCATCAGGAACCCATGAAGAACCGAGTCACAGATACACTCAGAAAGACTTCTACAGAGTGCACAATTTTGTCTTGCTATCCTATGAGTTCCTGGAGTGACCACAAAAGCAAGCCACGAGGTAGCAACAGTCCTACGTATACCAAAGATCCTACACTTCGGCTCGTGAACCTGTGCCCTGGAGGTGAGCAGAGATCTTTCAAAAATCAGTACCACACAACATGTGAAGACATGCAGTGATGTTCTCAAGTAACACGAACACTGTGACTGTGAGCCATACTGCAGACAGCCTTTAAGCCTTCCATCAGCCTTTTCCCTACACATTTCCAGTTACTTTCTTCCAAAACGTCTATCTTCTGAGGCTTCTTAACAACAAAATATCCTATCGAAAAATTGCGCCACCTAAACACTAATTAAAAGTAACCACTTGATGTACGGAGCATTAAAGTTCTGAGAAATAAAGCAAACCTCATCTTCAGCAATGAGGCATCAAAACCCTCGGCACCAGAACACCTTCAGATGCACATCAGTGAAACTGTTACACCATAAAAATTCTGCATGGAAAAAACAGTTTCATTAAGAAAGCAACTCTCTTCCCTCCCTCTTAAAATAATGCACTATTATAGCTGCAAATGGCCGGAGAGATGAGAAACAGAACCTAAGTATTACAAATGGCAGTAACTTACAGGAACATGCCCTGTGAAGTCACACAGCTATTGGAAACCGTGTCCATTCACCTGTTGGAAGGAACTGGGTTCAGGATATGTCAAAATACTGACAACATCCATGGAACAGTGCAAGTCTGAGCAGAACTGTCTTCTCTCCGAAGCTGCTGCTCTTGTGCCTTTCCAACCAATCTCCCTCTCTTATTTTATTAAATAGAAGATTAAGCTGATGGCATATTAACTCCCTTTTCTCTGTACGTGTCAATTTCTGTTGCTCTGAATCTCAAAAGATTTGCATTAATTATTTTTTTTCATTAAACTGCGAATGCGGAAAATTTTCCTTTCACGGCTTCTTCCGGTTCTCTCTTTTTCTAGGCTGAGCTCTATCTGGTTTATCCTGAATTATCCTGGTCTGTCTTCTGGCCATTTGATACTCCAAGACTTCAGACTTCACAAATAAAAGCTTTTAACTTCCATTATACCATCATATACAACCATCACACTCTCTAATCTCACAGTTCTCACTGGTCTTCTCACTCCATCTAAAACCATCACCTCACTCTGCCAGTCATATTTTCTAAGCTCCCAGTTTTTTCCCCCTTGTACTTATTACTTCTTCCTAAGCTTTAAGCAAAACGCCCTTATCCCTTTTAGCCACAGTTCCCTATCAAGACTGCCTGTTTTGCAGCATTAAGTGTCAGGGGACTTAAATACAACTTTATTTTCATATTCTAAAGGATATGTTTCCTTTGTGCCCTGCTCAGCATAAGGTCAAAAAAGTTATCACTACACCAACACAGTATATAGTACACATACAGACGGGGGGTTTTTTGAGAGCAAGGAGGTGGTGTACTACCATCTCCTTGCCGGTAAGGAAAGGAAGCACAATTTTGACTTCCCACCATCTAGTGCAAAATATTAAAACAAAATGTATCAAAACGTATAACGAAATTACACCTTGTTAGTTAACAAGAAGTACAGTAAACTCAAGTCAAAAGAAAAAAAAATAGTGTTTTATTAACTACCACACTGTTATAATACACTTTAAACGTACAATAAGGTAGCCTTTAAATTTGAGGTGGTTTTAAGAATAACAAATGAACAGATTTCCAAATGTTTGTAAATAGGTGAACTGCAGTAATTATTGTACATTTTTTGAAAATGGTATAGCACTTACAGACTGGCTATATAATTTCATTTTGTACATTTTTCTATAATTGAAAATATAAACAGTAATTAAAAAATAAAAAGAAAATTCAGCATAATAAAAAACATATATGTTTATCAGTTAAATGTACTGGATACATACAATTTTTAAGGGAAGAAGCAAAAAAGGAAAGATGGCTGATATTTAAATGCAGATTGACTAACCAAAAACTAAACAACAAACAAATAAAAACCTCATAAAACCCCTAGTTCACTATGACTATATCCATATGTTTGGGAGTACTGTCAATATGGAAGTGATTTTTCTGTTGTATTTGCATATGTTATAGTTTATTGGTAATTTACATGATGGCTTTTAAGGCCCTGGCAGACAGATGTTATTTGGAAAAAGATTTGATAAAAATCACTGCTGAGACGCAATACACCTTATTTTTGGTCCTCCAATGTTCAAAAGAAGGGATATACTTCACTATAACGTTTGCCTTACCACCCAAATGCCTCAACCTATACATATTTTTTTTTTAACATTTTAAGCTTTTTAAACATTGGTTATATTGCCCACCTTGGTTATTGAAAGAATATTAACAAGACATCATTTTGGCAAATTAAATCTTAAACATGGCTTTTCAATAGGATTTAAAAGGTGACTATCCCTAGAGTTCCATGTTAAAATGTAGTTTTCAAAATCTTACAAGAGTAATGCTTAAAATATTGTACATAGTTAACCTAATTAAAATAATTAGCTTCAAAATGACAAGTTGATGAGCTAAGTAAAGCCTACACTATGTAACATTTGCTTGGAAACTTGATTTGTCAGTTATGCATAATAAAAATTCCAGTCATCAAGAAAATTACAAAATTTCTTTTATCATAACATGATTTCTTTTCACCCATCAACTTCTTTTATCTTACAATAGATAAATACCAACATGTTCTCATTTTTTTACACTAAACCACACAGGATTGATGCATTTGGTTAGACTACCATTTCCATCGTTAAATTCTTTTTTTTTTTTTTTTTAATATAACTTGGTAAAATTTCATCTCTTCTAGATTCCAAAAGTACCTACAAAACCCATGCAATTTTACCATTTTAATATACTATGGAATATCATACAAAGTAAGGCATTTCAGTGTCATGTATAACCAAGTTACTGTCAATCCAAAAATTTTTGCACATCAATAAAAAGATATCTAAGAACTTAGGAACAATATTCTTCTCACTACTGTATAAAAATAACCACAATTAATAGGTATCTTGTGTAGTATTTACTCCATTGTCTCGTTTCCCGAAACTGTGACAAGCTGTAAAGGTATTTCAGTGTTGGTAAGAATATCCTGATTGCTGGTGCCAGATGTATTAACAGTTCCTATTCCTGAAACAGAACCTTGTTGAATATTTGCAAGGATAAGTGTTGTTCCTCCTGCAGTAATCAAAGTATCATCAGGTGTTGCTTCCACTGATGCCAGCACTGTACTGCTAGAGTGAATACCTTTTTTATTCTGATGTGTTTTAATGTGTTTGGCAAGGTGGTCACTTCTCATAAAGCGTTTTGAACATTCTGGACAGACAAATTTCTTCTCACCTGTCACAGAAAATAAGAAAAAAAAGATGTTGTCAAGAACATTAAAAATATCAGATGTACACCAAAAACTGGGATAACTTACTGCCTTTAAGAGTCAGAATTCTAACAACTCTATACTGAAGAAATAGCAATCCAACATGATAAACTTGTATGTTAAATGTCTAGACACCCATACAAATCCTGTAAAAGAACTGATTCATTTTTCCGTGTCTCACTGAGTTTGGGGAGATCCTTCAGGCAAGCTAAAGAACATTGCCATCTCATATCCTCAGGCTGCTACGTTTTGCTGCAATCATTACCAATAAATAACTTTTAAGAGGAGAATAAAAC
This sequence comes from Psophia crepitans, assembly GCA_013399095.1. NCBI lineage: Eukaryota > Metazoa > Chordata > Aves > Gruiformes > Psophiidae > Psophia > Psophia crepitans. Next base: position 209,088 of record VWZZ01000295.1, on the reverse strand, counting down.
CTGCCAAATGATGGACAGTGAAGACTATACGAGCTCCTGCCGAATCACACTTGAGACTGACAGACAAGATCACAGGGTAAATCAGGTTTGAAGGGACCTCTGGAGGTCTCTAGTCTGATCTCTCTCTAAGCAGGGTCAGCTATGAGGTCAGACCTGGTTGCTCAGGAATTTATCCAGTTTGGTCTTGAAAACCTTTAAGGATGGGGACTGCAGAAACTCTCTGGGCATCCTGTTCCAGTGTCTGGCTGTCCTCACGATGAAAAAGTTTAAATTTATATCTGATCTGAAGCTTCCTTGTTTCAACTTATGTCTGTTGTCTTTCATCCTCCCACCAATAGAAAGTCTGTCATCTTAATGGTGGCCTTGCAGGTGCTAGAAGGTTGCTATTAAGCTCCCCCCTGCCCTTACTCTTCTTTTTGTGCAGCTGAATAAGCCCAGTTTCTACAGCCTTTCCTCATGAGGCAAATACTCCAGCTTTCTGATCATCTTGATCACCCTTTAGTGAACTCAATCCTGTTGATCAATGTCTTGCTTATATTGAGGGCTGAAAACTAGGTGCTATACTCTACATGCAGCCTAACCAGTGGTGAGAAGGAGGAGATAATCTCTCCCCTAGAACTAGTGTCTCTGCTTCTGTCGATACAGCCCCAGCCACCTCTGCTGCTAGCTCTTGCTAATGTTTGGTTGTCTGTCAAGACTCCCAGGTACTTTTCAGTAGAGCTGCTTCTCAGCTAGTCAGTGCTTTGCCTGTGCTGCTGCATGGGTTAACTCCATCTCAGGTGCAGTACTTTGCATTTACCCTGGCTGAATTTCATAAGGTTCCTGTCAGCCCATGCCTTCAGACGCAATCCCTCCGAATAGCCCTCAAATGCATTGACAGGTCACCCCAGTTTGGTGCCATCCACAAACACAAGAAGCGTGTACTCTGTTGCCTCCTCCAGGTCAGTGATAAAGATGGTAAAACAGTTCAAAGGATACATCCCTGCAGTCCTCTACTTTTTATTGGTATGCAGGTACCCTAGGAGTCATTTACCACACCCTCTGAGCTGGATCATTCAACTGGCCTCTTATTTTTAAACCCAGCTGGCTGTCCATCGAGACAGACTGTAACATCCCAGCTTGGGTTTAAGCATCCAACAAAAACACACCATTAGGTATAAAACATGAAATATTTTTCATAGATATTGCCAAGACAGTTTTCTAAGCAATGTAAATGCTGGTAAGCACAGAAAATATTTATCTATTCTCATTGGGTTTGTCAAATAGTCTAATTTTAAAAGGTAAGCATCCTCCAGAGTATAATTATGGGTTCAGTTTGTAGGAAAACAGGTAATACAGACAATATATTTGAAACAAACTGCTCCTTGAAGAGGCAGAAGTGCTAGACTAATTTCATTTATTTGTATTAGACATACTGAACCTGGAATCCCTAATGGATGGTCTAACCATGAAACTAGACGATGTAGAATGATGCACCACCACATATTCTTCCTTGATTTTATAAATGGCCCCTAATCTCCTGGACATGTAGCCCTCTATTTTTCTTTTTTAAAATCAGAGAAAATTATTGAAGTTTTAAGCTGGAACAACAGTTCTAATCTGCTTCAAACAAATGAAATGCATTGCTGAACATGAATCAAAGTATTCTGATTAAGCTATGTTAAATATTATCTTAAATATCAGCTCTGAATAAAAAAAGGTAGCTGTTTTTCCTCCTCAGACCTACTAAAGAAACGGAAGTATATACTTAGCTCTAAGTATTAGCTGATTTCAGAAAAGTCAGACTACATGAAAATAAACTCAATAAAAAGATCTGTTCTTCTCTTAAAAGTTAGTTATCCAAGCCCTCTCTGTGACACATGGTCAGTTAAATGCACCAGAATCAAAGACTAAAAACCTGTGTGCGTTCTTCGGTGTCGCTGAAGCTCATCGCTGCGAGTGAACCTTTTGCCACAGAACATCCAAGTACAAACAAATGGACGCTCTCCAGAATGCCAGCGGAGATGGGCTCTCAAATGTGAAGTCTTCCCATATACTTTGCCACATCCTGGTATGTGACAAATGTGTTGCTTCTTTTTTCCCAAGTTGGAGCCTCTGTTAAAAAAAAAAAAAAAAAAAGAGAGAGAAGTTACTCATTCGAACACATTCCTCCTAAATACCAGTCGTACACGTAAACAAGGTTACATACACCAACAGATCTGCAAACAAACCTGAGCAGCTTCCCATTTTTGTTTCAAATACAATCGGAGTCCAGTACACTCTGTAAGAAGCTGGAACTAAATTCTGTAATGCTATCCTGATTCTGCAACAAACTATAAATCCAACAGCATGTGAAATTTAAATGATGGAAGTGCAATCTTTAGCAAGCATACATGTATACGAAATTGGAAATACAGTCATTACGGCAGTTTGTACTACTTTGATGCTGGAGTGCCCATATTTCAAATTTCTTCTAGTTTCGTTTTTTACCATACCAAAGACAGTTTTGGCAAGGAAAAACACAGACTGCAATTGCCGAAATGGAAACTGGAGATTTTGGCAACTGGGAAGAGAACAGATGGGACTTTTGGCACCTTGGGGAAACCTGAGAAGCAGTTTGGGGTTGGAGGACAAGTATATGAACCTGAATATTTCCACTAAAAGGAGTGGCAGTGAAATGGCTGATCTTGCTGACGTTTAAATTAATTCCTTGGTATTTCAGAAAAAAAAAATTCCATCAAAATGAACACATAATTCACAGGTAGTATAATCCAGACTACTGAGCTTGATGCCTATTTTAAGATGCCACCTCACTGAAACGGTAGGATTGATTCAGGGGAAGCACCTAACACAAAAACCTAATTTTTAATTTTATTTTTTTTTAAATAAAATCACCAGAGAGAGATAAGAGCCTCTGAAGACCCGGAGAAAGAGATCAGTCTGGCCAGCACAGGGCATCATGATTGATTTTAGCCAATTTAAGTGTTTGCTGCCGCTGAAAGGGGCACTCCAGGGAATAGATCTGGCTGACAACGCAGCTATATGAATGGTAAATGCTGGTACAAGGGAGGAGATTGGAAAATGCAGCCAAGCATCAGGCCACCTTATTCATCAGCAATGTTAACTTAGAACAGCTTAAGTGGATTCTGAAATCACAGTCTTGGGCACTCCATTCTCCATGACTGATCATACAATTTTCAGTTGCCTCCCCAGTGCAATTTTTTTCCTTAAATTGGGTGCTCAACTTCTGCTTAACAGTCCAGTGGCTGAAGGATTTGCCAAGCAACTTTTAGACCTAGATTCTCATCCCTGCATTCAGAACAATTCCGTTTTACATCTAATGAGGGCTGAGAGTAAAATGCATACATGCTTTAAGGAGCTAGCAATTGGAGCAAGCATTTCTGCACAGGCACAGAAATTAACTCCCTCTAAAAACTCAGAGCATCTAAACGGAAATCCAACCTAAGCACATATGCACTTAAACAATTCCAGGCAGTCCAGAAAAGAGATAAATCCAATTAAGTCCCAGAAAATGTTTCTAAGAAGCCTCAATATAGAGTGATCTTCATAGTGCTTCATTAGTCTTTTGTCGCAGAAGCAAAAACTATCACTCTTACACACTAATTATTTGTCATGACAATGTAGGTTTTGACTTCAGAGCAAGTTCAAAGGCAGTAGAAGTAGAGAGCCCAGAAGGCTTTTGACCCTGATGTGGTAGCAGTTAACACTCATTGATCCTATGGATATGGTAACAGAAGAGATTCCGATTACCTTTTTTTTTTTTGTTCTATTTCCATCCCTCACTCCTTAGACTCACAGAAAGTTCACCTGCCTGTTTTATCCAGCTTGTTTATAAATTTCATGCAAAAAATTATCTGGCATCTGACCTGACATCTTAGGCTCTTACATCATTATTAGTCCTGGCAAGAGTACTTTTTACTTAATTTTCCTTTTGCAAATGTCCACAAAGAAGATAACTTATTTGGACCGGGACAAACATTGCCTTTTTCACATCTACCACCTCAGCTGACATGTGAGGTTCACACTCTTCCATGGCGTTCCCCCGAGCCAGGATTAAAAAGCAAAATTAACTGTAATGTCAGGCACTTAACTTTGTACTATGCCACCTACACAAAAGCTCAATATTCACAAGTTTTGAAAATTCAGCCAATTTCAAAGGCATTTAGCAAAATCTCTTCAGATTGCCCCTTTTCTTCTCTAATTTCTCAGCCTCTGCAGACAGCTAGGCCAACACACACAACTCACTCTACCTCTAACAGTTTCAGTAAATTTCATCTACCAGCCCAAAATATCCAGCTCCCTGGACTCCAAGGCAGAAATTTTCTGTATTCCTCCTTTTGCCTTACTGCAACCAGCTGCACAGTTCTCAGGCTCTATGTACACCTTCATGTAAAGATTTAGTTCTGAAGAGCTGTTCTTCAGGTCCTCTCGCTTGGTGGCTCTAGGCATCCAGCAATTGCTGTGCAAGGCAGAGGAACACCAATGGCTCTTCTCCGTTATACAATCTTGGTAACTGAAAGAATTCTCCATTGTGATCCTGCTATCCTGCGTCTTTAATTGCCTGTCCAATTCCATGTAACTGTAAGAAGTGCTCAGCCTGCACTTATTACAACAAAATGTATCTCTGCATTTGAGAATATATTACTGTATACAGAATATTTCTTTGCATTTGGTATTTCATCCTCATACCTCCTCCAAATATACTTCCCCTCCACAATAATCGGAACATTTTGTAACTTTGCATGATACAGTACATAAATGTGACACAAATGACATGAAATCACATCAAAATACCCTTAGAATTGTTTTAAGATACCCAAGTCAGTCATCTGAAGTTGCTTAATTGCACCTTTAGTCTACACTGAAGGAAATCAAGGGCAACTTAGTCAGCTTACTGCGCATAGGTGGTGCAGCACACATAATTCTAAGCACCCCACCTAACTGGTGACAGAATTCGTTAGCGGACTACAAAGTTCAGAGAGAGGGGAAAGTCAGGGATTCACAGAATGAAATCCGCAAGACTACAGTGAATGAGTAAGTGTATTTATTCCACCCAGCTTCACACAGGCATCTGCATGTTTCATGTGTGCTCTAAACTGACTGGGTATCAGCCAAACTCCATCTGGATGCTTTGCAGCTGTGACAGTCTGGCACCATGCCCTAACACGTCATGCTAAGAGGCCTTTCTTGCTGCACCGGCCAATAACCATCGTCACTGAGTAAAAGGATATGACTCAGGCCTACTCCTCGACTGGAGTCTTCAATTAATATTTAAGTATTTTCAAAGAACACTTTAACCTTTTAAAGATTGGAAACCACGTTTCTCAGTAATCATGCAGAATGCCACGGTTTCAGCAGGAGACACCTTCATCCACCGAGAAACTGGACTTTCAGTCCAGCAGTACTTCCAGGAGGAACATCAAGTATTTCAAGGGTAAAACATACGCTTATTAGTTATTTTAAGGGTGTGCATTTTAGAGTTATGTACCTGAAGCGGCACTCAGAAGCACTGATCCTCTACAGATCCAGACAGTAGTAGTTACATCTCAATGTAATTGAGAGGAGTGTGAAATCTCCAGATGTAACTGTACTTTCCATCCAACTTCAGGCACCCTAACTAGAAGCCTCATACAGCCTTTCTGGGATCAGAGTCACCCTTTGAGGTACATATCTATCCATCTCCCCAGTTCCTTATCCCCCGTTTACTATATAAGCTTGAGGCTGTAAGGTTTTAATTTACACATCTAATACATCATCCTCTTCCTTTCCTACCTTCCCCCCTGCCAAGTAAGGTAAAGATAATAGTGGCTTCCTACTTCACAGGACTGGTAGAAATAGAAATTGTTTGAAGACTGCAATGTAATCTAATTCTGTATCAAGAGGAAAAAGAAAACAACAAAAGCAATAACAAAAGCCAACAACAAAGCACAGGAAGAACCCCTCAGCTTCCCTTTATATCCAGAAAAGAGAAAAGACAAGAAATGCCAAAACTAAGGCTACACAAAAGATGAAATTATGATGAAGCCTGCATATGTGAAGCCATGTACCACCTTTCCCTACCCCATTCAGTGCACAGGAGTGATAGTATTCATTGAGTGAAATGCTATTCAGCTTTTTCATATAGATTTAATGCTCTTTTCTTGTCTTATGTATTATTTAAGTACTATCTTAAATGCAGAATTATTCCTTTCCCCAGGGTTGGTTTTTTTTCTCATCATGGGCACTCACAACACTCGCAGTGTCCAAGCAATTCACAAACATTAATGAATTTATCATCTTGCAATACTCCTGTGTAGTGAACTTGAACTAGCACAATCATTTCATACATCCAAATGAGAGACAGAAAGAGATTAAGGCCAAAATTGTCCAACACCCACCAGCTTGAGGTGTCAAGTTCAATATAGCAGAAGCATATTTTCTTAGAATGCTGTAGATGTTCACAATTCAGCTCAATTGACTTCTTTATGGGAATGAACTCAGTACTTCTGCAGTGAAAAAGGTGGGGGGGATAGACAAAGACCTTCAAAACTTCAAAGCCCTGTTGCTGCAGTCCCATATCTCATTCCCTAAATGCCTTCTGCTTTTTGCAGTAAGTGAAGCAGGTGCCAGTCATTACAGAGCCCTGATTCACCCCCTGGGCATCATCCATCCCATCCACTGAATGGCATGGGGGTCACGCAAAAAACCAGTAGGCAGCCATGTAATTAGAAACCAAATGATAATGCATATGCAGAAGGGATTAAAGTTGCCCAGGATAGCTTAACTTCAACATTTGTCAACTTTCAAGTTTTCAATTTTGCAACCTTAACATCATTTTAAGAACTGCGAATGCTACCTGAAGAAATGTATAAAAGCAAACATCCTATTATCTGAAACTAAGTTGAAAGCTGAAAGACATCTCAAAACTCAGAATTACAGCACTAAAGATAAACAAGTAACTATAGCAGCTATGAAGCATGATTGATATCTATCAGAGGAAGAAGGAAAATAGTCCTCCAAGTGGGCTTACTCCTTTTTGCTCAACTCTGAAGGAATTCCACACTCTGGTGGGAAAGCTGCTCTAGCAACTATAGGCACTTTCACTCTTTTTTGTTTTCCCACCACTGTCTCCTTCATTACCCTGTTTCTATTCCAGTCCTAATTCTTCCTGACTTCCTATCCTACTTATCCTACTTTCTTTGCACATTTGATGTGTCCAGTCCTTCCTTTATAGTGGATTTCAGATTCCCACCCATCTAAACTCCTATCTTGAGTTTCAGTCAGACTATACCCTCCTCCAGACTTCATCAAAACCATCTCTCAAAAAAGATTCTTTCTTGGGCTTCAGCTTTAAAGTTTGGTGTTGCAGCAACTCTACTTAGGAGGGAGAGGACTTTAAAGTGAAGATGTCCCTAAATTAAAGCCACAGTAGTTTGAAATAGCGCACAAGGAAGATAGAACATGTGAAATCTCCGTTTCCTAAGAGTATGGCCAGTGCAAATCACAAATCACAGAGTTTTCTCCTAGACTGAAACAAATGTCAACTCAGGGTATACTTTGAGCAGATCTTCATGGCAGAGCCAAGGTTCACCAAGAACTTAGAAATCTGTGCTGCATTTCAGGAATTTAGTAAAAGGAAGCTGATGAACAAAGATGCTATGTAACCTTAACTACAGATAGCTTAATTTGTGATGTAAATGTATGAAAGTATGTTTGCCTTAAACACTTAATATTTATTTGGCATGGCTGCCTAAGATACTACCTCTCCATGCTTGCAAAGAAGGCATCTAGAATATACAGCAAAAACCCACAAGAGTATTGCTAGAACTCTTAGAGACACAGGACACTATAAAGTTCTTTAAAAAGAACTCAGTAATTTACACTATAGATCTCACATAAATAACACTTCCATTTTAGAGAAGAAACTACTATCAAAATGGACAAATTTTAGTATACTTGAAAGAAGCCGCTGCACAATTCTATCAAGCACAACACCACCTAAATATTTTCACTTGTAAAAGGCAAGCCTATTATCCACACTTATCCACTTATATCCATAATTGAGATGTTTAAAAGGAAGTGTTTTGGAATAGAATAAAATCTTTATAACAACAAAAAGGTGAAGACTATTTTGATGAGATGTAGAATAATAAAACATGGCTTCCTACGCAGCCCTGAAGTTTTAAACGAATTGGAACTTAGTACCTCTCTGTTAGCCAAATCTCCACTAACTTTGACTGAAAACAATCAGCCAATTCAAAATTTGGCATTTAGAGTTATTATACAAACCTTGTTTTTCTTAGGAAACCAGTGAATAAGAAAACCAGGATAACTATATTTTTATAACACTCTAAAGCAATCAAACTGTGGGGAAAAAATGCTCAATCAGTGAGGAAATGCATGAACACAGGATTTAATCAAGTCCTTGACATATGATAGGAAGCCAATCACAGATGTGCATATTCCAAAATATTTCATTTTCATATTATTTAGGGCAATGTTCTATCCCCCTCACTTGTACTAGGTGGCATCTAACTCCGGATTTTTCCAATTAATCTCAATGGAGTAACTCAGAGAGAATGGAATAATCTGCGTGTCCATCTGCAAACCCAGAAATAAACGTGGCAGCCCTTCACTGCATAAGCCTCTAGTTTTTTCTCACTACAGACAAGTGCTATTAACTAAGATTCCTTCTTTCCTCACTCATTATTTGTTTTCATCACCGCATGCATTATATGACACTGAACATTACATACCTTCCACCACCTTCTTTGCAGTTGGGACATGTGCAAGCTACTCGCCGCAGTCTTTTTCCCTCTTGATGTGGTTGGTCCCCTTCTTCATCTACCACCTGGACTCTCAAATGTGTTAGATCATTGGTATTCAGTGTAGAATCACCACTGAGCTGCCACTCTTCTGGATCAGGCTCCTCTTCTTTAATCCTAATATCTGAGGAAAAGAACAAACACTGATCCATAAGTAGCCCATTAAATAGAGAGAAGGAAACCATAATGATCAAATCTTTTTACTGTTGAGAGCACTATGTCAGTCAAAAGTCAACATCCTTTAGTGCATACTGACATTGCTTCTGTGCCCTTGTAACCTGTAACGCATTTAAAAAGTTTATCTTACTATACATTTCAAAGTTGAAGACAAGCTATAACGAAGTATTAAAGTTTGAGTTTGAACTGCTCTTGGTAGGGAATGCTGTCGTCAGGAGGATTTTGCTTGCCTGAAACTTGGGAAAAACTGAGGAACAAGAGGTTGGACAGAGGTTGAAAAAACGTAAACGCATCTTTCAAAGGATCCTGAGTAGCCATTTATGTTTCCACAGGATTTCTCAATTAGTGTGACATGTAGTAGAAACAGCCTTTCATGATGATCTTCAGAAGTTTTCAGTATGCACAGTGATATACATAAAGTAATATCAGAACTCAATTCAGTAAAAGGTTATGACCTAAGAAAGACTATGATACCTGAGGAAAACAAACAAAAAAAAAAAAATCATGCTTTTGATCCATTTTCCCCTCTGTCCCACAAATTTTTGCCTTTCCCGCTATACATAGAGAAGAAAATATTTAGGAAAGAAAGTTATTCCGTGTTAGAGAGAGGTAAGCACCACACAAATGACTACCATTTTGATAAGCTAGTAGGCAAAATAGGTCTTTGCAGTTTCACAGATGCAAAAATGTCCCTTAAGTTATCCTCACAGGACGGACATTTGCAAGTATGTGTACCCTCTGCCTACAGAGCTTCATTCAATCTAATCCAGGAACTAATTACAGCATCATAGTACACTGTGAAACAACAACTATTTTAACAAATTTACACTGTAATAGAAACATTTTTCCCCTCAGACACTATTCTGGATTCCCAATGAGCTGAAAGTCTGTAAGTCTGGATTTCAAAAAAAAGACAGCTCCTATAGCTATCATTTTTAGAAAGCTGAACCCAAGCCCCTTCTTTGGTTCAGCAGAGTAGTTCGGAATTTTTTTCAGTGAAAATTATTAGCCACTAGCACAAAATAATAAGCAAACCATCGAATTTTTATTTTTTGTTGACGCTTCAAACTAAAAGCTGTGTGTCTCTCTGGATGTATTTAAGAGACTGCTTTCTCTGCAGAACAAACTCAGTTACCATGCAGATTTTTATCCTTAACACAAACCCCACTGAAACACTGAAACCTTTACTGAACACTGTGGCCACTCTAAATTCTTTCTGGGAGTCAGTGCATCAGCCATCGTCTGTACAATGAAGACAAAGCTGCATGGATTGCATGATAAAACATTAAGAAAGACTGTGCTGGGTCAGATCATGAACAGCATCCTATCCCAGTAGAGATCAGGAAAGAAATTAATGATAAAACATGTAAAGAGTAATAGTTACCTGTCTACCTTCCAAATAATTTCCAGGATTCATCTGTTTAGAGACAAAGGATGTAGCTACACACAAAAATTTGCTTGGTGCTAATGAAGTCTCAGACCAGTCTTCCCCAATACCACAGTTTGCCTGCCTTTTACTTGCATACATATAACTATATCACTGATGTAACTAAAGTGAAAATAATTCTCTAGGAAACCACTGCATTTGAAAGAGAATTTCAGGTCAGAAATACGGAAGCCTAGAATATTTATCTGGTTTGCTTGCAAAAGTCAATGCTAGAAATTAAGGTTCGCATGAACATGACAGGCTCTGAGCTGTGGGAATCCAGGAGCGAGCACACCACTTTTGCTGACTCTTTATGCATATGGTAACATCCATCGGAACTACCACGGTAAGCTTGTCCATAGTGACCTGCACACTGAGCCTCACTGCTACCGTAAGAAGTTCACACTTTCAGACAGCAACGTAACAAGTATCTTTCATGTGAAGACCTAGAAAACCTCTGTGTTGACTTGTAGTCTTCTGCATTAGCCACCAAATTATCTCATCTATCAAATTAAGTAATTTTCTGAGACTCCCCTATGAAATAATTTTATTATACATAATAATTTGTATATACATGTAAATAGTAAAGCACTGTACAACATACAAAGAGTTTAGAAAATTCATCTTTCAAATTGAATACTATTAAGTATACTAATGCATTCACTTATAGCAACTTTAGGAAAAGGCAAAACCCTGATTTACTCCCATGCAACTGGGTACATAATAGATATTTAAATACAGCAAAGGGGCAACAGCTGCCAGCAGAGGCCAATTCAAGCCTCCAAGCAGTTCTTTAGGACTGGATATGTTATTCACCATACTCAAAATTCTTTTACCAATCACATGTTCCACAAAGCATACATTGTATTCATTTTGGTTTTATTTAAAATAAGAATTAAAGTAATGTTAATAAAGCACTGTATTAAGATAATTTTGCTATGATCTTACTAACATTAGACACTGGCATATAGTGAGCTTGTAAAGTCAATAGCTGAACCCTATAGTGAGCTTGTAAAGTCAATAGCTGTATGCAGTTAGCACTGCATACACATACTGCAAAAGAGATATCAGCATGTCCTACCAAAGATGAATGGATCAAATTAGGGCACAGATCTGTGCTCCCAAGACGCAACTCCACTACTGAAGTCAAACATTCCATATAACATATGATTTCTCCTGTTACAGTCGACACGCCAAAGTCACGCTCTAATAAGAGAGATACACCTAACAATAGAAACATGTCCAGAATGCCTATTGCCGCATTCCAGTATCCAGGCATGGATACTTTCTACCTTCAACTCATGCAAAGTTTGCTCCACTTTGCAAACCTCCATCACAAGTTCCTTCTGCTTTTTTCATCACTATCTTTCTACTTCCACTCCCTCCCAGTCACCACCATTATTGCAGCAGCACAAAGGCTCATAATAGTTTTATAATGGTGGAGGCATAAATGAGAAAATTATTTGGACAAAAAAAGAGGGACATACAAAACACTCCTAAGACCTGAGGATACTGGAGAAAAATAACAATTTGCATGGATATACAATAGTTTATAGTATTACTTAAAAAAAGGTAAAACTGAAATGAAGTCAAAGTAGTACTGTGTGTGTAATTTTGTGCTGTGTTTCCTGGTTATTTTGGTAAGGTACAAAGTATAGCTATTGCTTCAGGTATTCTTCTGAAGGACCATCTTCTCCAGGCACACAGAAAAGCACCGCGTAAACTGGCAATTTACAGGCAGGACTTTTTAATACTTAATTATGTAGATTATACTTTAAATGAAACAAAATTAAAAGACATATCAAAAGATGAAGGGTTTACTTAACCTCTCCAGGATGCAGTACAGTGGAGGGTGAACTGTATCAAATCCCATAGTGAATCTGATTGCCTTAGAGCCAACGAAGCTGTTACTTTCCAAGTAGGTTTCCCATTATTGCAAGAAATTAGGGAAAATTCCATCGCTATTTTTGGGGGAAGAAGGGGGTGCCACTGTAATCTAGATAACAGTAAGAAAATGAAGGAGTAAAAAGGGCAAACCATGGAGAAAAGCAAAAGATAAGAGTCTTCTCCAATGGAACTGGAGATTATGCAAATTCATGTAGATAGCAACAACTCCACATTTCTCCCTTGGTGCTCCTCTGGCTGTGCTCCATTCTAATTCAGTCTCAACTGACAGAATACTAGGTTTTACATATACTCTGCAAAAAATTTGGCCTAAAAAAATTTATATAATCCCTAAAGTCATGGCAAGATGATGCAAACGTTGGTAAATTTGAAGCGACTCTTGTTTTCTATCAATTAAACAGAGGCTAAATGAAAGTTATATTTTCTTTACTACTATTTTATCTCCATGCTTTCAAATTTCTATACGCCCTTAATTCTAAATTAAGACCTAGTACTTCCTAAGCATGAAGAGGAAATTCAGACAAAGTTACTTTTTCAAAACACCTACAGATTCTGAAAATTTTGTATTCAAGTTCAAGTTCTTGGTATCTAAGTGACTTAGATTTGGTTTAGGTTTTGCATTCCTCTAAGGGATAGACATTGGAACGTTGGTGTACAATTTTGTTCCAAAGGTAGTATTTCAGCCACAGAAAGCCCAGAGCTGGCTACAATGTGGAACAAGTTTATTTGGCAAATAGAATCATAGAATGGTTTGGGTTGGAAGGGACCACAAGGATCATCTAGTTCCAACTTCCCTGCCATGAGTAGGCACACCCTACACTAGACCAGGTTGCCCAAAGTCTCATCCAGCCTGGCCTTGGACACTGCCAGGGATAGGGTCTCTACAACTTCTCTGGGCAACCTGTTCCAGTGCCTCACCACCCTCACAGTGAAGAGGGTCCAATCTAAATCACCCCTCTTTTAGTTTAAAGCCATTACCCCTTGTCCTGTCACTACACTCCCTGATAAACAGCCCCTCTCCAGCTTTCCTGTAGGCCCCTTTAGGTACTGAAAGGCCACGATTAAGTCTCCTGTGAGCCTTCTCTTCTCCAGGCTGAACAAGCTCAACTCCCTCAACCTGTCCTCATAGGAGAGGTGCTCCAGTCCTCTGATCAGCTTTGTGGCCCTCCTCTGGACTTGCTACAGCAGCTCCATGTCTTTCCTCTACTGAGGATTTCACGGCTGGACACAGTACTCCAGGTGAGGTCTCACAAGAGCGGAGTAGAAGGGGAGAATCACCTCCCTCAACCTGCTGGCCACACTAAATAATAACCAAGAGATTTGTTTAAAGTGTTTCAGAGAACAACAACTAAACTGACGGGATGAAACTATGGAGACATAAATGCAGTTTAAACTGTTCTTGAGTGCATTTCAACTATAGTGTAGAGAAGATTACTGCTGCCCACTGATACAGTCAGGTCATTTACCTACTCCACCATGTATCAGCTGAATGCATCAGTTATGCTTCATGTTCTATCTTGCTCTGTTTCAACTAAGACTTTAAGAAAATGCTGTCTTCTTTACCTACGAGAATAGTTATTAGCTTACCCAACAGCCACGTAAACAGGGATAAACTGAGATGGAAGGAGAACGCAGTGCAAAAATGATTCATTGGAGGACTACGCTACCACTTTAATTTTTTGAGATATCTGCCTCTGCAGGATGCCACATTAAAGGCACTCTCAGCATTACCTGTAACTGTCTCCAAACCGCGGGCTTCTAGTTCAGCTGCTCTTCCTAGATGCTGAAAGCCACCCTGCCTTTTTACTCAGCTAAGCTTTACAAGTTCCTGATCTGAAAAGCAGAAATATGGTCTGTCAACTGAAAACAGCAGCAGCACTGCATATACCTTCACACCAATTTCCTCACATCATCACAAATTGACTGTCTGCAGTTTCAACGTCTTGTAATCACTCATGCATATTCATCTGTTTTTTCAAATAGATGCTTCCCTTCCTACCCCTCCCAAGAAAATAATTTTAATTCCCATCTCCTTTCCATTTTCTCTTGTTAATTTGGTGTTCAGATTTCTCTAGAGTGCAACCCACATTCCCTCAGTATCTTACTCATCTTAATCTCTGGATGTAAGGAAACTTTAATAAAGATGTTCAAATTTCTTAGACACTGCCCTTGTTCATTCCCCTCTAAACTAAACTTCCTAAACTAAACTACCTAAATTAAACTCTCCCTACTAGCTGGCCAGCTATGCAAGTCTTTCAGACAGGAAACTCAACAAGGTTAATGATTTAGACTCTGACTTACCCCCAAAACCTAAGCGCGAGTTTAGACATTTTTAAAATGTAATAAATCACAAGGCAACAGAAGAACACTGTGAAATATCATCTTGAAAAACATGTGAACATCAACTCAGAAGAAAGGCTGTCATCTAGTTTCAATAGCTCTAAATCAGATTTTCAGTTTCTGAGGAACAACTGTTATTTACAAGTCTAAGAGGGGGACCTCACAGTGCTGAATATTTAAGCAGTACCAGCAAAATGATTAAAAATAGAGCTACAGAGGTTTTTTCTTGCAATAAATGCCACATAATGTATTTCCAAGTGATTCTATACATTATTCTAAGCCTATTACTTAAAATATTTGAATCATGAAAGTACTTAAGCCAGTGCTACCACAACACATATTATGCATCAAAGAACAGTTACTTACCCGACAGTAACTGCAGTTCTTTGAGATGTGTTGTCTACAGATTCTCAAGATTTTGGATTCTTATGGACAGTAATGCCTGCTGCAGCATGCCCTTATTTTTTTCCTTTTTTCCCATAGTTGAAAACGTAAGAGGGGATAACTAGAAAGGGGGAAGAAGAGTATCATGCTCGATATAGAAGGAAAGCAGGAGAACACAGAGAATTCTGTGACCAACAGAGTTAAGTATTCCTAGATAAAAGAGTATTAGACTACTGCTAGGTTCAAACAACGGAATTGTCAAGCAGTAATTCAGGAACGCAGAACTGTTCGGTAAGTGGTTCTGTTCTGTAGTTAGGTAACACCAAATAACAGTCCTATCACTAGATGAGAATGAAAAGCTTCCCACTGACAGTAAGTTAGGAAGACGTAAAAGCAACTACTGAAATAAAACAATAGATCAACAGATTGGAATAATTTTCATTCAATAATTTTAAGAGAGGGCTGAAGAACTCTCTGCAGTTTTAATGCTGCAGGTCTTGGACCATGTGAATGCTTCAGTGGGTTAGAAAAAAGCTAGCACTGTGATAGTATTGAAAAAGGGTAAACAAAGACTCAAAGAAATAGAGAAAGAATGAATGCCACTCAAAATGGGATTATGGGAACAATTAGATTTAAAAGTTGGGGTTTTTTAAAATCAATGATGACACCATTGTTGATATAATATACTTGACAGTTCTGCACAGCAACTGACTTACTAGGATACAGTAAAACATTTTGATTAAGAAAAATTAAGTACAAAACATACATGGAATACCTGGATTAAAAACTGGCACGGAGCTGAAATGCCTATTGAGAACTATCATTTCTGTATGATAACTAATGAGGACATGTCACTGACGAAGTGTATTCTTCGCTCTTTTGTCCTTAAAAATTACTAACTTTTGAAAAAATGTCTTCTATAGGCAGTGAAAAATCACCCACCTACAACCCAGTCTTATCTTCAAGAGGGCAATCACAATTAGACTAGGATCCTGGTAAGCATTCCTGGCATTATGAAAAGACCACCAGTGTCCTTGGTGGAAACTTCAGATGCTTTTTATGAGCCAGATGCACTGACATGTTAGTTTGAGAGATCAGAACCAAAGCATGTGATCCTGCCAGGAGGTCCAGTAACCAAGAAAACCACACAGAACTGGGAACAATGGACCTAAAGGGTTGAGACTGCAAGAAGACAAGAAGATCAGTTTCCAGCCTTCCTTTTAAGTTGAAGCAGTAACGGAAATAAAATCCCTTGCCTCTTTCACTTCATGGATACTTGCCATCCATCCCCGCAGGTGTAAGAGAGTCTTCCTTTTGCTTCAGGAGCACCTTGTAAAAAGGGTTTTTGAAAAATGTAAAAGGAGGTACATCGCTCCAAGCTCAGGAGCGATGCATCCCAACAAAGAGGAAGTCAGGCAAAAATGCCCAGAAGCCTGTATGGATGAACAAGGGAGCTCTGGACAAACTCAAACACAAAAAGAAACCTGTGGAGGGTAGAAGCAAGGACAGGTAGCCTGGGAGGAATACAGAGAAATTGTCCGAGCAGTCAGGGATCAGGTTAGGAAAGCTGAAGCCCTGACAGAATTAAATCTGGCTGTGGATGTCAAGGACAACAAGAAAAACTTCTACAGGTACATTAGTGATAACAGGAAGACTAGGGAAAACGTGGGCCCCCTCTGGAAGGAAGCGAGACATTTGGTTACCTGGGATATGGAGAAGGCTGAGGTACTCAATGACTTTTTTGCCTGCATGATCACACTCAAAGAGTTGTGACCAACGGCTTGATGTCCAAGTGGAGACCACTGACAAGTGGTGCTCCTCAGAAGTCGGTATTGGGACTGCTGCTGTTTACCATCTTTGTTAGTGACAGAGACAGTGGCATTGAGTGCACCCTTGGCAAGTTTGCTGAGGACACCAAGCTGTGTGGTGCAGTTGACATGCTGGAAGGAATGGATGCCATCCAGAAGGACCCTGACAGGTTTGAGAGGTGAGCTAATGTGAACCTCATGAAGTTCAACAAGGTCAAGTGCAAGTTCCTGTGCAGGGGTTGGGGCAATCCCAAGCACAACTACGGGCTGGGTGGAGAATGGATTCAGAGCAGCCCTGAGGAGAAAGACTTGGGTGTGTTGGTTGATGAGAAGCTCAACATGAGCCAGTGATGTGTGCTTGCAGTCCAGAAAGCCAACTGTGTCCTGGGCTGCATCAAAAGAAGCGTAATCGGCACACTGAGGGAGGTGATTCTGCCCCTCTAGCCTGCACTTGTGAGACCCCAATGTGTCTGGCTCTGGGGTCCCCAGTGCAAGAAAGACATGGATCTGTTGGAGTGAGTCCAGAGCAAGGGAACAAAGATGATCAGAGGGCTGGAACACCTCTCCTATGAAGACAGGCTGAGCACCTGTTGGGGTTATTCAGCCTGGAGAAGAAAAAGCTCCAGGGAGACCTTATAGCAGCCTTCCAGTACCTAAAGGAGGCCTACAAGAAAGCTGGAGTGGGACTGTTTACAAGGGCATGCAGTGATAGGACAAGGGGTAATGGCTTTAGAGAGAGGGAGGGTAGATTTAGATCACATACAAAGAAGAAATTCTTTACTGTGAGAGTGGTGAGGAACTGGAACAGGTTGCACAGAGAAGCTGTGGACGTCCCCTCCCTGGAAGAGTTCAAGGCCAGGTTGGATGGGGCTTTGGGCAACCTGGTCTAATGGAAGGTGTCCCTGCCCATTGCGGGGGCCAGAGGGGGTGTGTGTGTGAAATTAGATGATCTGTAAGGTCCCTTCCAATCCAAACCATTCATGATTCTATGATATGTATGAGTACCTGAAACTGAGTAATACATTTTTTTTGTGAACATCCTGAAGATATCTGAGCATAAAATAACTCAGGCTAACCTACTTAACCTTGAGAATCTAAGTTGCTTCACCAGACAACATACATGACAGAATATTCACTGAAGAGTAACATACATACAACAAAGTTTCACCTCATCATCATGGGCTGCAAGAAAAATGAATTAGACTCTGAACTGTTTTGGAACATGAAGCAGAAAAGCACATAAAGTACACACACAGAGGAAGGATGCAACAATTCAATCTTTTCAAGACTTGAAAAAATTCAAATCTATTCCACAGCAGTACATACCACATTAAAAAAAAATCAGACTAACTGAAGTTATGCAAACTTTCTTACACTTCAAGTGAGATAATTTACTATATGCTGTTACAAGCAAGATTGTGAAACACATACAAGCACGATCATCTAATCCTTCCACAATTTATTAATTTCCTTTGAAAATTATGAGAAAATAAGGAAGGTAATTTAAGCATGTTGAAAGCAAACTATTTATACTAGATTGGTATATAAATAGCTCTAATTCCTGCACTAACTTAAATTTGTCAGAGTTCCCAATCTAATTTTTCATATCAAAAATAAAACAGCGGGGGAATTGTTTTTAACTATTTTGTTACAGGATGCAAACTAACTGCTTCAAATGTAAATGGGATAGATCAAAACAGATGTCGTCAAATGAAAATATTTACTTAACATCATTGCTTGTTTATTTCATGCATTTCATAAGAATTCTTTTTTAATAATCAGATTTTATTTCATAATAACATAATGCCCTTCTCTCCAAAGCTTGGTATAAAGAATGCCTTAGAAGGAAAAACTACATAACTGAAAGTAAAATTAATTCTGTTAAAAACTAGGACTTAAAAAGAAAGAGAAAAAACTAAGTTGTGTAATACTGAAAACCAGCCAAAACTTTATAAAAAGTTCTAGATGCCAGAAGAAAGCTATGCTTTCGGCAGCATTCTGCACTACTTCACCAGAAGCGTTTAAACATTGCAACAACCACCCCTGCAAGTAAAACTGTAAATACTTCACTTTTAACTTTCTTTGTTTGGGGGTTTAGACTGTTTTACCTAACAGATGTTAGACCAAAGCCTCACAAGATACCAGCAGATGAAAGATAAGTTGTCACTTGGGCAACTATTTACCTTGAAAATTGTCTGCCATTTTTTTGGTCAAATTTAGAATAGCTAAATTACTTCAGCATGATAAAGACTTCACGTTCTGGCAGGAATGGAATGATGTCCCCACCACAAATAGCCAACCACTCCCACTCTGTATCAACTGGAATAAGTGGATCAACAGGCATGACTGTAAGTTTCAATGGCACCAGGCAGATGAGTGCATAAGTAGCTGTGTATACTCCTGCAGAGGAGGAGCTGGGAAGAAAGACGCAGAAACGAAGACCTCAGTTTTGCAGTGGCACTTTGAGTCAATTCTTGAAAGGAATCCCTCTGATTTTATTCGAGCTGTAGACCAACCTGGAAAGATGTTTGTAGTTTATTTTTAAATAAATGAATCCTCCAGCTGAGAGTGTCTGGGCTGATAAGCAGCAAAGTCCCTTCTCAAGCCAACGCTACTTTCTTTCAGGTCACTTAGCAGTTTCATCAGATGCTACTGAATAGTCAAAAGAAGTATAAAACAATGCATCCAGCATCTTATAAACACTTAAGCAACCTAGATAAAACGTGGTAAAATTGCCTTTTTTCCAAGGAAATAACCAATCCCAAAACTGTGACTGAGTACATTAATAAATTAGCTGAGACGCTATTACAACTAGACTTCAATTTACACTCTTACGTCTCCTTTGTTTGGACAACGGCTTTAGGGGGAAAAAAAATAAAATCCACTAACTTAAAAAAAATCTGTCAAACTGACAAAACCTACAGGATCAGAAACACGAAAATCAAGATGGTACATTTCAGTACCCTGTATTTTTCCAAAATGACTGTCACTTTATATGAAATGTTTGAATAAGAAATCTATAAACACGCTAATAAAAATAAATGCTTTCTGGAGCAGGTAAGTTGCTAAAGAGTAATGTGAACTGTGTGCGTAATGGCTCTTTTTGTTACACACAATGCAGTGTTTTATTACAAACTGCCAACAAAAGGAGCAGACTACTAGAGAGCATTCTCAGGTTTAACTTCCTCTCAAGACCAGAAGCCTGAAGCCAGAACACAGGTGAGAAAGGTATCTCCCTGCCAGTGTTTAACACGTAGATACAATTTGATATAGCTGTATGTTTTGAAAAGCACTGCTGAAGAAAGTTTCAGCTATGACTAACCAATACCTTTCCCTTCTCCACTGCAAGACAACGCTAAGCACAATGAGGAAGAATATGAGCTCTAATAAGCACTCTAAGATAAACAAGCTCAGCCAAAATTTTTCAGAACAAATTCAGTGCAATGGCAATCTCTGTATGTATGCCTGGTAAAGCGGACATTTTGGCAGAAGTATAATTACTGGACATTTTTCAATGAAAACTGTACATTCACTGGGCAAAGCTTTGCATTAGAGTTGTGATGATTTGCCATTATGTAAACAAAATGTAGGACCTAGGTGAAGATATTTTTTTCTTCTCACACACTCATGAGAACAGTAAAGATATCCTCTGCTGCTCACTTGGGTAATGAGGCTTGGAAGAACACATCTCACACAATGGGCTGTAGCTACCAAAATCTAAAACCTAACTTAACAGTTTTCACAGCTACATTGCTAACAGAGCAATCTATGTTCTTTGGACTTCAGATAATTACCGACCATCTCTGACCCAAAACTAGGAATATGTTCTTTTTATTTTTGTCTCAGGCAGAAAAGTTTTGCTAAGCGAAAACAGAAAACATAGCCCAACTGTATTTGTTACAGAAGTGCATGATCCAAGCTGGAGGGAAAAAATACAGGGAAACCCTTCTTATCTTGCTTCAAAGCTTGTTAGTACTTTGCAGAAAAGAGGAATCAAGTAGCTTCTCACCCTTTAGCTTTAACTTCTCTCATTCTGCTGTCCCTTCTACATACCTTCCCCTTCCAGTTTAAAACTAAACTAGTTTTCCTCATCTGCAGATCAAAAGAGCAATACATTTTTGACTGCAAAATATTGTTATAATTTACTATCTGCTTCTAACTGCATATGTATTCTTCAACCTGAAGAAAGAGTGCCATACTATTTTGTAAGGGTTATAAATAATAAGGGGAGGTACATCCCTGAAAAAGATCTCAGATAATTTTGATATCGACAAAATACTAGATGCATATGGAAAAGACACTGAAGGTCAATCAAGATAATTCAGTCTGATTCTGTTAGTTAGAAGCAGTTTCACATTGATCATTAGTCTGGAAAAGTGAGTTTCTTATAACATAAAGGATCAATTAAACTCTCCCCAAATTTAGGGGATGGCAGTTTTAATACCTTCCAGTCCATTTACTATTCCTAGACAAGTAGGAAAAATGTCACTATAAATCTCCACCCTATCTGTAATATAACCAGATGTTTATAGTTACTCACGTCAGGCAATAGTTTCTGCTATTCATCTACTGCTTCTGCCTATTTAATCACATTTCATGTATCCCATTTACTCTTCTCTTCCCACATGAAATTCCTCGCAGGAAAATACAGTCAAGGAATGCTTGATGGACCTCCCTTGCATTTTATTATGAACCACCATTAAAACACTCTCAAGGACCATCAATAGACAAACTAATGCACACAGCAGGCTCAACTTCTTTTTCACGTGTCTCTTCTTTTGGTTCCTGTCTCCTTTTCCTTTCTATCTTTCCTTTCAGTTTCTGATATGTTACTCCACAAGCAATAACATTAGATACATGATTCTATACCAAACATAAATCTCAGAAATAAAGAAGTTCTCATCCTCCCTGTACTTCATACTAGCCACAGGGCCCTTCTTCCAAGAGTTAGATTCTGACATGTGAGTTTAGATGTATTACTGTGCACAATACACACTTTTTGTTACTGATGGCTATACCCACTGTCCTCATAAATGACAAGATGTGACAGAGACAAACCAAGACCTGCTGTGGTCACTGAAAATGGAAAATTTAAGAATCAAGATTCCCCAATGGAGCAAATGCTGTGAGCAGCATAGTCATCTCTTTGGTGCTGCTGCCTATGAGGCAATGAAGAGCAGGCTTCTCTAAGGTCTGGGTAATTTTGCCCTGGTAAATCCATAATACAGAAGTCATTTCCAAACCAAAAAGTACTATAAAAACATCCCAGCTTATTGTTTTAAATTCAAATGTTAGATTCCAAAGGGAAAGGAAGCTTCCTGGCATAGAATATATCAATATCAATAACTATATAAGTATTATAATCAGCAGGCTTTTGAAACAAGCCCAACTCAGCAGCTCCTCTAGGCATTTTTCACTTAGGATTGCATTCGTCTCACATGCTTGAATAGGCACACAATACAAAACATATTTGTTTTACTCAAACATTTATGCTTCAGTATCTTAATGAACCAGAGCCTTGGATCACGTGATCATAGCAAAACAGTGATTCCAAGCTGCTTTGTGCATCAGTCCCCTTCCAGATTACCTCTACTGCTCACTCTGCCCCTTGTAACTAGCCCGGGTACAACCCTGCAATGAGAAGATTAAACGGCTTCTGGTACAGCAAACTGCCTTGAACCTCAATCATCTCTTAGTCTTTGTTTTAGGTAGCTATGTGCTAAAATTTGGAATGCACTGTATCAAATTTACCAAAAATAAAAAGGCATGTTTATTTTTTCTCACATGAAAAGAATACCTATATTTTTAAAAAAAGCCTTTCATCTCTGCTCACAGAGGTAAACCACTGCAAAATTTACCATTAACCATTCTGAAACCTAATGCAAGTAAGTAGTACTGGAAATTCACATATGTTCTTAAGCCCCCATTTTGATATTTACATGCTTGTTTCACTTCTGCTTACACTAGTTTTGTACATGGGAGTTAACACTGATATTAAATCAGTAGAAAATTAATTTAACAAAACAGCAGATCAATAAAAGCACCTCAGAGGGTCTGAAAATCTTCAGGGGAAAAAAATTGTATTAACAGAAATACTTCACGAAAACTTCACCTAAGCAGGTCTGGGAAGAATGGGGTATGCTAATGACACTGATGTCTTAGAAGCATGGTAGTTGATAGTCAGACTCTCCCCTCCACAATTTAGTATGCAGATCTTCTACATAGTAAGACTTAGAAGCACCAATAAACGTTGCATTAGAGGTGCTGTTAACTAATATAACCAGTCAGGAGTTACAGGACCTTACACTAAACACAGTGAGGTGCGACAACATTCTACCGTTAAAGTGGAACAACAGTTTCAAGTAAAATCTATCATCACTATGTTTAACCCACTGCATTTTGTAGGTTTCTACAGCAAGACAATACTGTTACAATTATCACCATTCAAATCAACCACATGCAGTAACAAAAAACCATTTTCCAAAAAGAGTAAAATAAATACCTGCAGGACTGCCAGCATTTTCTCCTTGATGCAGCTGAATACCAGCAGAATCTATAGAGTTTACTGTAACTGTCTGTAGATTTGGCAACTGAGCAGTGCTTAGACTAACTGGAGTTGACGTCAACGCCCCACCTGCTGCAACTTGACCAAGAGTGAGAGTCTGCACAGGGGTTAGAGTTATTTGTTGACCAGGTGCATTCTGAATTTGCAAGTTCTGCAAGTTCTGAACTCCTTGCACTTGAAATGTCTGCCAGGTTATCTGCCCAGAAGGGGTCACTGTTTGTGCCTGAATTAAAAAAGTTCCAGGATTCAGCTGCAGTTGAAGATTTTGAAGAGCCTGTTGAGATATACTTTGACTCGCTTGCACACCGTGGATTGTCTGTTGCGCAATACCTTGTACAATCTGGGCTTGACTGGTTGGCTGCTGAGACTCTTGAAGCTGTATGTGTTGGACAATTGGCTGTGCTGTGGAGACCTGAATATTCTGAGCCTGCGTGTCATCAGAGACTGATGTCTGGATGTAATTTCCCTGAAGATCAGAACTGTGAACTTGACCACTAGTCGTGGTCAAGTTGTTTGCATTTTGTTCCAATATACTTGAACTGTCTATGGTAACGGGCAATTGTGATGAAGATGATGTTGGCACAAATAAGTCATTATCGGTGGCGGTTTCTGTAATTTCAGGAGAAACTTGCTCACCAGTCCTTTCAGAAGTATCTGAACTATCCATGGCCTGTCCAGTATTTATCAAGTGCCCATCGGCATTAATGCCTGCTGTCATGGTTTGAGAACCACTGCCAAGTCCCAGAGAATCTAGATCAACACTATTGATGGGTACAAAAGTAATATTTCCTGGCAGTCCGAGAGGGACATTAGCAACTACTTGCGCTTGGCCAGGAAAAGATGAACCACCAATTGCAACTCCCTGAACCTGGACTTGACCAGACTGCGACAAGATATTCTGAATATTAGCTGAAGGTGTTCCAGAGGCAATGATGGTTTGATTAGAGCCAGGAATGATCTGAATTTGACCAGTTTCTTGATTTATACTGCTATTATCAGAAGAGGCTGCAAAGCCAAGTTGAACCTGCTGACCATCCGCTGTCTGGATCTGGGGTATTACTTGGTATTGTACGTTAGACACTGTACCATTCGATGAATCTGATCCTGGTGCAACAGAAAAGATTTGTTGATTTTGCAAACTCTGAATAGGAAGGACATACTGCCCACTTGAAGTTACTGTGGCAGCACCTGGAATCTGTACTATATTACCAGCTTCGTCCTTTATAGTGGCAGGAGCTGCAGACAAGACCTCCCATCTATTTGGAGTTCCTGTTAATTGCACAGAAGCCAAATCTCCTGTCTGAATAAAAAGAAAAAAGAAAAGACAAAATTAAAACAACAGACATAAAGACTATATGCTAGAACAGTCATGCAATTCAACACTAGAGATTGACACACTACTGGACAACATGCAGCGCAGCCCATACGAACAGCAGCAACTGGATTAGAACTATGGAATACAGATTTTGTAAGTAATGCCTAAGTCAGGGCAACCAACCTGTGGTTCATGAGCTCCATGTGGCTTGTGAGCAGGTCAAATGCAGCTCCTGTGCCCTGGCTACATCAGGTGACCAGCAGCAGGGTTATTCTGGTGTGGGGGCTGCTAGGTATTCCAAATCCCTGGCTGTGGGAAGAAGGGAGCTGGCAGGGGCTGCGGGAGATGTCATCATCAGGTTACCCTGGGACTCAGCTATGCTCTTTACCTAGCCTGGCAGTATCACAGAGAAGTGGAGGAATCACCATCAAGCCAGTGTTGCCTGTTATCTCCTGGAGCTCCACCGCCTTTTGACTCTGTCTTATATATGGTATAGATGCGCATGTTGCGACTCTCAGCAGTATGGAGAGTGTTAAGAGCTAACTTAGTTAAGCGGTTGGAAAGACTGGACAGCCTTGGTTTGAGTTACACATAATACAAAGTCCTAGTATTTATAAGCTTGCATGAGTTACTGTTCCACTAGGGATGACGGCCCCTATACTAAGGACTTTTACGCTGAAATCATTGTTGGATTAGTCATATATATTCGTTAGGGGGGAAACAAATTTTTAAAAAAAAAAATAATATCTATCTTCATTAAGTTGGAACAATAGAAAAAGTCAATGTTTATTAACAGACCCCTGCATAGTTAAAGATTAAAGAACCTGAGGACTAATGTAGAATGCTTTTGTTTCTTATTCAGTAAAGGAAAGGTTAATTGCACTTACCTTTCTTTACCAAAGCAAGCTTTTTCAGAATAGAGTATTAAGAATTAGATTTAACATGCTGCAATGCTTAGCACAGATTTGTGTAGTCAACCAACCTGGTATTGTAAATAATCATGAATCTAAAAAAGATGTAATTTTTGTCCTTATCTGTTTTACAACGTTACAGTAAACCGATGCAATAACTTAATATTCAGTAACAAGTAAGTAACTTGTCTTACAACTCATTCAGCTCTGTGAAACGAATTTTGTCTCTTTGGCAGAGTCCACAGAACACAGAAAGAAAAGTTCTAGTTTGTACTTCTGCACTGATCCTGTGATCACTCCTGGTAGGGAAGTTACTGGAGCATATCACAGCTTCCTTCTGATGCTGCACTCCAACTTCCTTGAGAATAAAACCTGGATATGCAAAATACAGCACATAGCTTATTCTTCTCTAACACAGCATGGAGATTTAGCCAGCTTGAATGAATCCTGTGGCATGCATCTGAGAGAATTTAGTCCACAGTGTAGGCTGGGACTTTGCTAGTTTCACTTTCTTACCCTATTCTGAGCTGTGACACTAAAATGTTTACAAGAAAAATACTCTCTTTAAGTCTGAGTACTCATTAAAAAAAGTTTTACGGTGCTTGACAAGCTTCATTTCCAACAAGAAAACACAAATCTTGGTTCTAAATTCCTCTCAAGAGCTGTACAAATAATAATTTTGACAAAAAAAAAAAAAGAATGCTGGCCTTCTTTTCCCCTCAACACATATAATTTTTCAGGTAGCTTATTAGTAAATAGTTACAGCATGACCAGAACAAAACTAATTTTATTACCTTAATGCTTCAAGGATCAGAAAAAGGAGTAATGGTAATTCCATTTTCTTATTTTCTTTTCCTCTTATACTGATTAGTCTTTCATTTAAAGAACATATTTAAATCTTCTTAAATCAAGCTTGTAATTTATGAGATTCAAAAAAAATATGCAATATTCCATATCATACCATCTTATCTAGAAAAAGGCATTTCCCTCTGCTACCACATCAGCTTTACAGTCTTGTGTTTAACAGTGTTTACATGTAGGTACTGGGTGCTGAAATACTGCTAAGCAAGTGCCTAACTACTCAATTCACTTGTATATAAATACTTACTAAGTGAAGGTTTTGTAAAGTAGCAAAAGACCCACAAAAACCATAGGTAAACGTCAGAAAATGCCAAAAGCAAAAATATGATTGTTATATGTTTAATGTGTGTCATTATAAAATAAACATATAATGCGCTGATGGTATCAGTTAGAAGAGAGAAAGAAAAAGTAATGGGAACCATTACAGGTCTGATGTAATTTCTCACTGATTTAAGACTATGTACAAGCAAATGTTTAAGGTTTAGGCTATAACTTGACTGGCTTAATATGCAATAGTATGTCTATGTCTGCCCATATGTCATATGCGAGTATCCTGCACAGAAATAGTTCAAAGGGAACCTGTCTCCTTCATGACAGGGGAATGACCTACATTTTCCTTCTCCCTAAACATATGCTGATTTCCCTATCACCATTCAATTGCCTTTGCCCCTTTCGTGTTGGGTACAGATCTCTCCTCACCTTTTCACTATCTACTGAAATCATCCCTTAAATCCTGCTCTGTAAGGGTTTTAGCTCAGTAGAGCCCCTCTTTTGACAGATGCACTTGTCAGTCCATAGAGAAGTTTGGGGTAACCATGCACATGGATATGAAGCTATTGCTACACATAGTACATGAAATGCCTGTTATTCACATGTTGCTCTTACAGCTGGCTGTATCAGACACTACCAGATGAATCACGAGGAAGGAGGGGCAGAAGGAGGGTGAGGCTTTCAAGAAGCTATCTGGCAGCTATCAAAACTACCAGTGTTAAAGCATGAAAAAACCCTGTATGGTAAAAAGTATCTGAGGATGATCTCTAACCTCAACTGGTTATCAACCTGTTATAACAAGTCTGACTGTTATACCCATTCTCAAAGTCTGCTGAGCTAGTAGGACATTTCTTGGACTCCTTTTCCTACTAAAAACGGTAGTAACCTTTTACTGAATCCTCAAGCAATTAAACACTGTTGTAGTAACTCGCAGTTCTAGCAGTGAGGTAGGAGCAGCAATCTACAGTCCACTTGCTTACTGATCTTTACAGCACAGTCCTAACACACCAGAGTTTGTTTGCTGTCTCTCAGCCATCCATGAAAAATACTTCGAGGGTAGAGATAAAGTAACAATTCTTTTCCGTATCAACTGATACTCAGACAGTAGCTATTTGGAAGCTGCTCCTTTAAGAGAAGGCTGGACGGTTGCAATCTAAAGGCTCTGTGTCAAAACCAAGGGACAAAGATCTGAGGAAAGTTCAGCATTAGCACTACTCAGCCAAGGAGGGGAGAACAGGAAGCAACAGGGAGTTCACTGGAAGCAGTATCAGGAAACAAGAGAAAGAGACAGGAACAAAGCAAAGACAGTAGCTGGCACAAGGCACGGGAAGAATTAAAATCAAATGATTCGTCCACCTGAAGAAAGGTCAAGTACCACCAAAGAGTGGAAGCAACAACTGCTGTTCAGTCTGTCTTTTGATTCTTTAACAAGCGTTGTATAATTTCCAGTGGGTAAAATAAAGAGATCTCTCTGAGCTGAAATTCTCATCCCTGAAGAATGAGGGGTCATGATAAATAAAAATCTAATAATTGTCGTGTTCAGTTTGTTTGGAGAAAATTAAAACAACATTGAGTCAAATGTGGAAGGAGGCAAGAGGAACACATGCAAAAGAAAAAATACCTTTAAAAAATTATCTAAACCATGCTGAGGGATGGGATGGGTTGAAAAAAATATAACATCTTTCATCAAAGTAAAACAGGAAAGGGCAGAAACATCCCTGTGAGCACTGATATATGTTGTAGGTACCTGCATTTCAACATGTCAAATGTGATCAACTGGATGCATGCCACTAGCCTTTAGTATTTTATTGCTAAAGAACTACCAAATGTTTATCTGTGTCAGTCTATTGCAGACTGCTCTTTGATGCACTTTTCAGAAAGTCACTTTTGCCCCATTTATTCCTGGAGCAAAAGCATCAGCAAAACAAGCAGAGGTGGACAGAAAATGAGTCATGAGCTCCTAAACATTTAAAAATCACATACCTAATGAACAAGATTGGCCACTGCCTCATCCAAATTGTTGTTTTATGAAAGAGTTAGGGCTCTAATGCATGAGTTTAATACCATATGTTTACCAAGCTACAGTAAACTATCTGTGCATTCTTAGGTCATTACAAATAGAAGATAAAATGCACTTGCTTCAACTCTTTCATTAAGGTATGAGCTAACACATTCTGTCTTGTACTCACCATAGCTTAAAAACATGTTTAACATCAGTCACTGTGGTTCAGCTGACACAAAGCTGCTTGTTAAGGCAAATTAATTCTGTTGCATGTTTCAGACCTCTGCCAGTCAAGCCGCTCAATCCAGAGAAATACATTTGCTCAAATCAAAAGTTTAGAGAATCAAAGAATGTTTCAGGGAAAAAGTATTATCTGGGGCTGCTTAAAATGTTATTTTAAAAGACAATTTCAATCTGGTGGAACATATTTAAGTGTGTCTACATCTTTTTGCTTGAGATGGACAACTGGACCCAAACCTTTAATAGCTTGTTTTTAATCAGAAGTTCAGAACCTGTCTAAATTAAGACAATATAATGTCCCTGACATTAGCAGAAACAAGAAAGCTACAGTATTAAGGAATGAGACATGGCAACAAGAAGGCATTTAAAAACAAATTGTATGCACCTTTGTTTATTAATTATTAATCTATATATGTGTATTAAGCTCTATATAGCTGCATGCCAAACTAAAATTTTGCATAGAAGTTTGTGTAAAATGGTTCATTTTGCTCGTGCCTTCAAGTCAGGATCTGAAGGCTCTACCAAATCATCACGAAGGTCAAGAAAGAGGACCTGAGGCCTCAACTTCATCTTTGGGAAGGCAACGAAGCAAATAACCTTGAAAAAAACCAACAACCTTCAAATAACCTTGAAGAAAAAAAATAAATAAAGGTGATCAGAAGTAGTCAGCCTAGACTTAGGAAGGGGGAATGATGCTTAATTAACTAACCTGACAAGCTTCTATGATGGGATGACTGGTTTGGGATATGGGGTTAGGCAGGTGATATTATTTGTCCCTACTTCAGTCAGACTTCTGACTCTGTCCTGCATAACATAAGAATTTTTTATTTTTTTTTTTAACTATAAGGGTGATAAAACATTGGAACAGGGTGCCCAGAGAGGTTGTGAAGTCTCCATCCTTGGAGATATTCAAAACCCACTGGACACAGTCCTAAGCAATCTGCTCTCATTGACCCTGCTTTGAGCAAAGGCGTTGGACCAGACAATCTCCAGAGATCCCCACCAGCCTCAGCTGTTCTATGAAATCTGACACTTCTTACTAATGTTTAAGTATCAGAGAGAGAACTTTTTGGTTTATGTTGTCTTTAAATATTGAAATATTTTAAAACACGTATATTCTTACTTTCTCTAAACCTGTAAAGAGAAATAAAACATTTTTTTTAAGAACATCCTTAAAGCACATGTAAAAGAACTTCTACACTTGGTTCTGATCCAGCACTAGGAAGACTTAATTGGAATGCAAAATAAAAGAACATTTTAAAAGACGAGCTTCTGGACAGCAGCAGGGGAAACATACTGTTAAGCACTCTATAAAACAGAAAGAGGCAAGACAATCCCATGTAGGCTTTTCTAAGGTGCATCTGTTCACATCCAGAAGCTAGATTATCTCAGGAAGCTATATTATCACTCACGAAGGAGAAAAGGGATGTCAGAATAACTTTGAGCTTCCTCAAAACCATCATATAGGCCAGAGAGCTGAGAAGCATGGATAACTGACACATGGCATTCCTCCACAATTTTGTTTAGTACAAAATGTGAAATTTAAAATTCCTTCGTATTTCTCCAGCCTATCAGCACTACTACTAGCTCCACCTAAACTGAGGTTAAGCTAGTTGCATCTCAAATGCTTAAAGTAATATTCTGAGGCATAAACAAACTGGAATTCCAGATTTTCCTTAAGTTCTGTGAAGATACTCAATTCTAAAGCTCAAGGCATGCCAAAGCAGCCTTATAACACTCCAACCTTTACTTGTAAAAGATACAAATAATGCTTTGTCTACAGCAGAGGAATGATACTCATCTTCCCCACATTGCTAATTATTAACCTCTCCAAATGTTTTCCACATATTGTTGGTAAGCAACAACACAAATAAATCATCTCCCCTGCCTTTTTTTTTTTTTTAAAAAAAAGACTAAAGAATCAGTGCAGCCTGCAGCTCACTGGATGCAACTACACACCACAATTGGGGCAGTCACCTCTGACAGCTCCCATTCTCTGGCAGCTGTCAGAGCCAACAGCTTTTTCAGCCAGCCTGCCACTTCTCTCAATTCACCCACCTCCTAGTCCTCCCACCCCAGACTCCATCAGTCTTGCACTGTCTCCTCACCTATCCCAGCCATGCCCAGCACAACCACAAGAATGGCCCTCAGGAGCATGATAGTTCAAGAGAGTGCCTTTAGCTTTGTGTTGCAATGAAGTAAGAGAACACAAGCAACTGGTTATCACCTCGGTTTTGTAGCTTCTTAAACAATCATCTGATCATGTGCGACAACCATACAACTGACCATCAGGACTTTGTTGGACCTAATTTTACAATCTGTTCCCTCTTGGTTTTCTCTCCTATGCACTTTCTGCTTTGCTTCTTTTCACCTAATGCTAAAATCTTTGCAGGTGTTTGAACTGGAATGAAACTAGAGTATTTATAACTAAATGAAAATGAATCCTAAATATGAAAGTTTGAAATAGAGTTATCAGTCAACAATAAACAGTAAAAAAGCAAGATTCAAACTTAAACTTCTCAGACTTTAAATTCCCAAGAGAGGGAAAGACATCCAAAGAGGTCAAAACATAGGAGCTGCCATTCTAGGTCAGACAGTAGCACATACCATCCCAGCAAGGCTTTCATACATACCAGCCAGCAGCAACATTTGAGGGGAAGTCTCCCTGGCAAGCATTTGAACGAGCCATGGATGCAGCAGTATGGCAACCAAGGAACAGATTCTCAGGTAAGCAAGCCACAAATTCAAGACCATCTACATTAAAACCAAACACCAGTAGGCAAAACACAAAGTACTGGTGTCAAACGATCAAAGACCAAATAAATCTCAGTGTCAAAGCTTAAGCTGAAAGACTGCAACCTCCATCAACGCAAAAGACGAGATCAGCAGTATGCCTGCTAGTATTTTGTCATCCACAAGTAAATATAGCTCTAACTGAATCCTGGGCCAAGCTGAAAACCTTGTGGACTAGAGACAACCTGCCTAGTTCACTGACAGAATGGAAGAGAGAAATGGGTTGAGTTTAGCTCCGTCAACTATTTTCTTCATTTGCTTTCCGACCAAGCAGTTGCCACATTCATTAGTCTTTTTATTTCCACGCTAATCCCTTTCAGAGGCATAAAAGTGGCATCCATTCAAACGGTAGGCTTGGACTGAGATACCAGCATAGAACCACGGAATAATTTCAGTTGGAAAGGACCTCTGAAGGTCATCTAGTCCAACCCCTGGGCTCAAAGCTGGGCCAACTAGATCACAGCAAACACAATCACATTTGCTCCAGCTCTTCCCCAAATTCCAGACATGCAATATTCCCTGCGCTCCTATGGGAGTTCTGTTGTTGCTGTTGCTTTTAAATCTTACTCCGGGTCTCTTGGGGAGCAGCTGCAGCATACCATTTCAGCCAGCAAAGCAGTGCACAGTAACTGGCTAGCCTAGCAGTGGCTCCGGCCCTGCCAGTTCTTACCAAGGGAAGGTCAGTAAAGCGTTAACAAAGTAACCCCAAACACGCAGCACCACTACCCTTATACATGCAAGCTCTTCAAATGCTTCTAAAAGGAAACACCTAGTTTAACTCCTATTCTCCACTTATATGGCTTGAGAGTTCTACAAGATGTTCAGCAGTCAGAACTGCAGGCCAAGTATAGAAGATACTGGGAAAAGACTGCCTCCCCATCACTACATTTGACACCATCACTCACAGGCAGATATCAAACTGATTCATCTATACCCCTAGGAAAGGGATGAACATCACAAACCTCAGGAAGACACTGTGTCTGTGTCCACGTATACAGATTTATTTTCGATACGAGTTATGACGGACCTACAATTTAAGCCTTTTTAGTTCATCACTGCTCCTTTCCCTCCCCAACAGGATACACTTGGGGGACCAGGGGAAAAAGAAAAAATAAATTATTGCACTAAATCCCTTTCGGCATTCTGTTTTTCACAAAGAATATATTTCAGGGACTTTAGTCCCTCCTCTACCCTTATTAAGGTCATCTTAATTAACTTCACTGTCCAGTTCAGCTACTGTAGCTATCTCCTCCAATTTATATTTAGTTTCCACCCAAAATATTCTGAATGATTCAAGAGCTATGTTGTAGGAGTGTAAAAATTACCAGAATGCTATAACCTAACTCACAGCAGATAGGTAGGAGGGGCCTATCTGCATGTATGGAAAGTAGTGACTTTATATTCATTTTAGTTTTAACTAAGACTTTTGCTTCCCTTGAATGGCTTCCGCCTTGCCCTGAAAAACCCCTTATACATCACCATAACAACAGATTAATTTAAAAAGAATCAAGAAGTACTGTTTCAAAACCACTTTGCCCACGTTGAACTATTAGGATCCATTTGTCCTGTACTTGCACCCCAGTACTCTACCAGACCTACAACTGCTCATGCTAAGGGATCAACCTATCCCCAACGTACACAATTCCAGCTTTAAAATGAGAATAACCTTAAGGCCGATATAGGATAGCAAGCTATCTTTTAAGCATCATTCATTTTTCAGTGCATATGTTTATGCAGGAGACAGATCCAACATTCCACTTTCCAGCACTGTACGCATCTGGTATTATGAAACAAATTTTACAGGTATCAGGCACTTAATGTCTAGAAAGATTTTTGAAAGTGTACTGCTTAAGAAAATAAACAGGTTCATCAGAAAGGACAGCTGAAAGGGGGTCAGAATCTTAATGTATTTTTGAGCTCTGCCATTAGTCTACAACTTGCTGCATGAGCTCAGACAACTATTTTCCTGCAGCTTCCCTTTATGTAACATAAGCTGAAATGCACAGACAAAAAGTATTTTAAAGTGTAACACTTGAGTATTTAGTAAACTTGACATTATCATTAACATTTTGACATCTGTTAGAAGCCTGCCAAAGCCACTTTGCCCACCAGTACAATGCTTTGCAGTTTTCCTATTTGCAGAATCCTGAAAACATACAAGTCTGTTGTACAGCAAGTTTAAAAAACAAGACTTGCTTTAAAAGCAAAAAGAGTAGATTTTCTTTCTTGTTTTAAAACCCTTTCTGTAAAAATAACAAAAAAAAAATCCAAAACAAAACCAATAAATCAGAGGTAATATATGCCATTTCCCAAGGACTAAGGCCAAAAAATACTTCATCACGCCATTTTAAAAGGTTTTTTGGAACTCAATTTTAATATATCGATATTTTTAGCTATCAGCTATTTAGAATTGCCCCACCTCTTTTAACTTTATAAGCATACGTCAACAAGAGAGTTTAGCTAGACCCATTAATGAACATACATGGGTTTCTATTAGGCTTTTGTTATGGAGATGGTTAAACTAGCTTCAACAAGAATACATTTCTAGTCTGCAAGATCCATCTCATCACACAAGGTCCCAAGGTCATCGAGGCTCCTTTCAGAGCCGCCAGCGCATGAGAGATAAGGCCAGAAATTCAGTTTGCAGTACGAGGGACTGCATGATAACTGCACCTAGAAAAAGCAGCGTCGATACAGGAAGCAGCTTTCCACCACCGTATTCGCTTCTAAACAGCCATTTTACTTCTAACTACATCCTTCCCCACAGTCAGCCTTCATTTTGTGTTCCTGCGCGGGTGCGCGGCTCCAGGCTGACAGCTAAGGAGAGGACACCGAGGGTGCTTTCAGGTGGAGGTGAGATGCCTCCTAGCCTCGCCGGGTGCCGAGAGAGCCGCTCCGGTGCCAGGGCCGGGGAAGGGAAGATTTCCCGCCTCCCCCCGTTTTTGAAAGTAAATGAAGGCGCCGCTCCCAATGGCGGGGGAGGGGGTAGCTGGGCTCCCTCCTCCTCCCGGGAGCCCGGCTCCTCCTGGAGAGGCAGGGGAGCCCGGGGACCCCTCTCCTGGCAGGTCGGCCCTGCTATCGTCCCTCCCCCCGGGCGGGCAGTGCCGTGTGTCCCGTCCCTCCCCCCGGGCGGGCGGGCTGGCTGGCTGTGCTGTCTCTCCCCCCGGCAGGNTCCTCCTGGAGAGGCAGGGGAGCCCGGGGACCCCTCTCCTGGCAGGTCGGCCCTGCTATCGTCCCTCCCCCCGGGCGGGCAGTGCCGTGTGTCCCGTCCCTCCCCCCGGGCGGGCGGGCTGGCTGGCTGTGCTGTCTCTCCCCCCGGCAGGCCGTGCGAGAGCGGCGGGGCGGGCACTCACCGCTCCGGCAGAGTGAGAGGCAGCG
>VWZZ01000295.1:123436-172626 GCA_013399095.1 Psophia crepitans | reverse complement strand
CGCCGCCGGCCGCCGGAGCCCGCAGGGCAGGCCGCCCCCTCCTGCGGGACGGGGGATCCGGATCAGCGCCGGCCCCTGTCCGGCCGGGAGCCACACCTCAGTGGGCGACCCCGCGGGCCGTTGCATAAGCGTTCTGGCCGCGGCGGGCTCAGGCTACAAAGCTCCTTTGCCGCCTCGGTGAAATAAAACCCATGGAGGATAAGGCCGCGAGTGAGATTTTAACGCGACACGTCCTTCGGACAGGAGCGTAGAGGCTGAGGGCCCGCCCCGCTCAGAGCTGGAGAGCCGAGCCTTGGCGCAGGGCGAGCGCTGGTGCCAGCGGGTTTTATTGTAGTCATATTGAGGGGAATTAGTAAGATCTCGGTGTCAGTTCGCTGCTCGGTTCCTCGTGTTACACAACACAAAGGAAACCGGGAGCGCTCGGGTTGCCAAACCGAGGCAGGAAGTGTGTTCAAAGCATTCTGTGAGCGTGTGGTGGTACAGAAATGGTTATTAGCGGGGCCTGTTTCCCTGCTGCACCGTGTGGCTTGTGAGGGGTTCCTGGAAAGGGGAACGGCTGCAGCCTGGCCTTTCCTCCCGGCTGGTGCGTGGGCTGAGGCAGTGATTTTGACCCTTAGCTCGTAAACTCCCCTGATGAATGAATTTTTCTTTGTTACCTTTCATGTGGTGTTCCAGGGAGACTGAACGAGGCTGAAAGGCATTGGATTGAAGAACTCGAACCTGCTTTCTGTTGCAATATTTAATGTAATTATCAGTGAGAATTACCTAGGAGATACAGCAAGTATAGTCTCTTGTGTCCGTAGTTGTGCTGAGTATTTGAAGCCACAGACCAGCCAGATAAACCCATGGAGAAGTTAGTGACTAAGAAACCCAGAAATACAGTCAGGAGTTCCAACAGCCTCTCTGAACAGAGAATAAACAGTGCTTTTTAATCACGCCAGTGCTATGACCTTGCAGTAACTGCCCAGGCTTTGCCTAGAAACTATTACAGAACAGGAAAAAACACACTGAGAAAATGTGAATGTAATATCAGGAAGTTATGATGGAGGTAGACTGCAGTATCTTCCTTGTCAGTAGAAGATTGCCCTTACTGTATGATGTGTAGTCTTACTGTAAGCCCATTTACTTTTGCTGCTACGTTGAGCGTTCAGGTAACTTTTAGTAGTAAGTTAATCCCAAAGCTATTGGCCACAATTAATTTTTTCCAGGATAGTAAAATAAAAAATAAAAAACTACCACACATCTTTCTTTAAAACATCTGTATCTGTTTAAATAGTCTCTTGTGATTCCATTTTCAAATTAGTTATTGGCAAGTTAAGTAACATATCGATAGAAGAGAGGAAGCTTTTTTTACAATCCATTATTTTTACTTCTCAGAACACTGAGAAGCAAAAGCTGTAACTAGAAACAGAAGTCACATTGCTTTTGAAATAATGTCAAATAATTTTTAGCCAGTAAATGCTAGAATATACAATCTCTAAAAATGAGTACATATACAAAAACAAATTTTAGAAGAAAAGGGAAAACATAAGATTACATGATCCAGAAGACTACTGTACTATCTAAATTTTAAAAAAAAAAAGTCTTCTACAGCTGGTATAAAATCTGCAATTTGTTTTGTAACACCAGAAATAGTTGGCGAAGTGGCTGATAGCCTGTGATCCTGGAACCAGAACGGTTACAGATGACTTTGGACTTTTGAACCTAGGAAGTGGTTCATTTAAAGATTGATCTTTAAGAGAAATAATTTCTGTTCCTATGCTGGGTAGGTGGGAATAATATTTAAAAACTGGCCCTTGCTAATTAGCAGGGTATTGCCAAACCTTGTCAATGGCATTTTGATTTAGGAAGATTTTGTTGTCTAGGACTAAATATGAACGTTCATCTTTCTTCTGCAATTGGACATACATTGAGAGCTCGTTGACTTCAGTGAGATGTTGTCAATAGAGTAGTTTACCTGTATGTATCTGATTGCAGTCTTGGGACAGAACTGCAGTGCGTTATGACAGAGGGATTTGAAATACCAATAGTGGGCTTGTTTTTATATATTAACGAATTTTTCAGTGCTCGGATATAAATAGGCCTCCCAACACTTGAAAAAGTTTGTCATCAACTAGTGAAGTGCCTAAAATTAGGGGGTCACCATGATGGTAATGTTCAGATAAAAAAGAAGCAAAGCATAATAGAATATTAATAGACTATTTTAAAATAAAAAGATAAATTACAGAAAGTTGCTAAAAAAGGTATGCTATTATGAAAGAGGGGTGTAAAGAAGAGACTTATCAGAAATGTTACATGGAACCTGGTAATAAAGTATTTTTATTTACAACTCCTCAGTGGAGATTCAGACCACATGAGAAGCAAAAAGAAAAAAAAATCTGGGAAAAAAGGAATTGAGAAAAGACAGTAGTTGTAGCTTTTTGCTTATATATGTATATACACTAGCATCAAGGCATTCGCTAGAAAAATTTTGGGTGTGTTGGGGAGAGTACTGTACCGTACTGGATGGAAGTTGTGTTAGGCAGAGGTCTTTCTGCTGAGTTAGCATTGTACTGATATCCCCACAGAGATTGAGCTCCATGCCCAGTTAGAGGACCCATTGTTTCCTCTTTCTTGAGATTACCCACCAGATGTACTGTATCAGTATGTGATCTGAATAAACTAACCATGACCGGTTTATTATTAAAGAACCTTGTCTCTGTAAGCTTCTAGATTGCTTGCGGTAAACTGCAGGTCCTGCGATGAATTCTCAATGCGTTTGCTGAAAATGGTGGGTTGTAATTTGAGCTATGTAGGTACAGAGAAAGCGGCACTGGTCTGTATGTAATGAGTACCTCCACCTGCTACCAAAATGCAGCTATTTCGGAACTGAGATGCAGCCTTTGCAGTAAGTAGCAGTAGGGTTCAGGAGGGGAAGTGATGCCTACCGGCTTCTGATGGAACTTCAGGGAACGTTTTGAAAGATTAAATAAGGTGCAAATTGGAAAGAATGCTAAAACTAGTATGTACGCTCTAGTTCGGTTGTAAGTTCAATGCTGCATTTGGCCACTCTAACTTCTGTCTCGTTGGTTTAAGTCTTGGAGCTCAGTCTCTGTGAGGTTATCAGTTTAGTACAAGTTCTGAAGGAAGTGCACCACCTAACACATCTTCCATCCAGTGCAGTGCCTGCTCTACTTGGATAGGTCTTTCTGTCTGTATGCTCCTTTGGAACTTCTGAGTTATGACGTACTATTTCTGTCTTCAGTAGTCTCTTCTATTGGTGACCCTGCGTTTGTTTAAAGGAAGGTATTATTTAAGGGTTGTTGGTATGTGGTCCGGTTCAGTTTTCACGTCCGTGTTGCTCTGTTCCTCTGTAAAGTGGTAGTTTTGCCATGCTGAAGCCTAGAATGCAACTGGACAAGATGGACAGGAACGCGTTCTGCTGTGGTATGTTCTGTACTACTAGGAAAATGCAGATTCAGGTTGGTTTAGTTTGAAAGGCTGGGTTTAAAATGACATTGAAGAATCAGTAGGAGAATCTGAAGCTACCTTAAAACGCAGCCTTTACTGAAGGGACAACAAGCAGGGTTATCCGTAAATCTCATGCCTGAGAAAGTAACTAGGACACAAAAAACAACAATTCAGAGGAGTTAACCTTTGAATTTGAGGTACCTTCTTTTACTTTAGTCTTCTGTTTAAAATTTCAGTGTGATCTGATGGACCATATGTTTTGGTTTCTAAGTGCCAAACATTTACTTGATACTAAAAACAAGACAATTACAAGGATCTGAATCAGACCTGTTAAACTTACTACAATTCAATTTCATTCTGGATTTTGACTTTACTTCCTAATTTGTTTAAGTCTTAGCAAACAGGAAAAAGAATCTAGCTACCAATCCTAGGCATCACACTCAGTTTCTGCATCAGGCATGGGCCCATTTGCTTAAGTCCTTTACGTAGGGCTGCAGGAAGGACTGGCAGGTTGACTCGTGAGGTTTCTTGAGTCAACACGTACTAATTGGAGATAGTTGCTTCACTTGAGTCCATCCCCGTAGAAATCAATGGAGAAATGATTCCTTGCCTGGCATAAAATGAGCGAGGAAGAAGCAGTGGTCAGAGAAAGGTGTTGGCTGGGATCGTGTCGTCATTGCCCAGAAAGCACCTCCCTATCCTGAGATGAGTAGCTACAAAAGCACAAATTTTGCAAGGCTGGAGCAGGCTTGAGCAGTAGGTGTGGTTTGACCAGAAGAAGCTGAGCCAACCTAATATCTCATTGACCTTGCCATAATTTATTCAACTTACACAACTGCCAGAAAACAAACCCTGCAAAAATACAGCTCCCCACACTGCAAGCTAAATTGAGGCAAACTGAACACGGTGTGGGACAGGGCTCCATGGGTGGGAGCAGATGAGGAGAGGTAGGACTCCCTTCAGCAGCAGCAAGTAGGTTAGTTCAGGGCGTCAAGCTTGCTAGACTGCCCAGGAACTGGCTTTTGGCTAGGCTTGTGTAAAGTGCCTGTCAGTAGCCCAGGATTGTTAGCCTTTAGAGGAGCACAAAGAGTCCTCGAGAGCGTCTGTCATTTCACGGCATTTGTACAGCCCGCTCCACAAGTGTGATGGTATCCAAGTGTAACCACAGACAAATAATATTTATTAAAAGTGAAATTGGATTTTAGAAGAGCAATTTTTCTGTTTTAAATGGGAAAGCAATTGTAAAACCACTATTTTCTGCCTGAAACAACTCCATTAAAGTGAGGTCAAAGAGAAATCTGTGATACCTGAATCCAGCTCTTAGCAGGGGACACATTTGATTCCACTGATCTGCTCACGTCCAGTGGAAGCTGTTGACGGGGTAAAGAAAGACCTAGCAAAGTCATGGACTTCACAGCAGGAACGCCCCAGCTCCAGACACTCTCTGCACTTGACTGGAGGTCTGAGACACACAGCCTAGCCACAGTAAGAGGAAGAACTTGTAAGTGGCCTAACTACTCAGTCTGCGCACAAATCTGAAGGCTGTGACTCTTCACCAACACAGATGACAGATCTTCAAAGAATGGGGCCAACAGAAAGTCTGTCCAAGCTCTACACGTGCCAATGTGTGAGGACAGCCCTCTGGAACATTGTTTTGGGCCTAGTCATTTTATTTATGAATTTTTTTAAGCAATTAGGAGAAAATAAGTCATGTTTCCTTTTAGTCAGAAATTCTTCCTCGTTTTTTTACAGCTGCAACTCTCCCTGGGTGCTGTATTTTTGTGTATTTTGCAAATTGCCAGATTCCATGGGGATATCTAATATTTGACTGGTAAACAGGTTCTGTCCTTAATAACATGTTAGAGAAAATTAACCTGCTGTTTTTTCTTTCTCATGTTAAACTGTGTGACTAAGACAGGAGAAGAATTTCGATGTACTTGCACAGGGGGCTGTCTGATTAATTGTATTGTTTTGGGTTTAGTTGTATATACAAATAAATAAAGAGTATATTATTTATCTTCTCTGTAAAATTTGGGTGTTTTTTATTCAGTTGGCAGCATATCCCATTTAGGTAAGAACTTCTTAATTAACAAGTTTCTTAGAAAGAGGAAACAAAATGATGTAATCTTTCTCCCCTTTGGAGAGAGGTGGCCCAAAAAAGCAGATAGGTGCCTAACTGAAAACTTGCCCTTCAGCAGTTAAATCACTGTAGATAGCTCTTTCATTTCACCTCGTGTAAATGAGCAGTACCTATCTCTTTTTTTCGAGCTTCCTAAAAGTTACTGCCCTTGGGCCCCATCATTATCCTGTTTGTTTATGCTTAATTCCTACCCTTCGAGGTCATCACAACGGATACAATCTAATTATTAAAATAATTGGGGGAAAAAAGCAGATCCTTTAGGCAAGATTAGAAAAATTGTTCAGAGAAAGAAGTCTGTAACCATGACTTGCAGAATCAGTAATATGGCATCTAAGGGTCCTTTTCCATGGCCTGTCACAAAATTGGAATGGAAATAAATACATACATAAACTCACCTGAAAGAAAAAAGTGTCTTATTATGTACTTCTTGTCTAGCGTAATTCTGTCTCCCAATTTGGCGTTTTAATAGTACCGATAGAAACGTAGGCCACTGTGGAATTGAAGGAGTCTGGCAAATTACATACCTGTATATATGTTTACTGAAAAATCGAAAACTTCATAGCAGGAGTTACGTACCCTGAAAGGAAATATTTTGGTGTGGGGGGGGAATTTTTAGGAATCGCAGTCTGAATTCCAGTTTCCCAGAGCAAGATGGAGCAGGACTTGTGTCTCCCTCTAGGAGAAGGAAGGCTGGGGCTCCAGTCCAAACCACATCCCGTGCTCTCTCTGCCAAGTCTTGGGGTTGCTGGTGAGCAGCCCCAATTCCAGCAGCCCAAGGGCCGGAGGGTTAAGGTGGTCTGAAGAGCCAGGGCTCAAGTGAATCTCCAGTTTTCTCTGTGAAGGAGGTTCATAAACCTGGATCACAGCTCTAAACTCTTACATATCTTTAGGTGAGGAAGGGCTTCTTTGTTTCTTAAAAAAAAAAAAAAAAACCCCACAACAATCCTTGACAGGATCTTTGAAAGAGCAGTTGTGGGCAGTGACTTCCAGAAGAGGGCTGGGGGCCACGTATGGCAGGAGAATCTTCCCCAGGAGGTGTCTGCAGGATGGACCTGACCTTGCAGTGGTTCTCGACGTTCTGTTTTAGCTGGCACTAGGGCACTGCACACAGCCATGCTGTCTCTAGACCAGCTGGCTTGGATGCCCTTGAGGTGCCTGATCCACTTTCACTCCCCTGTGAGAAACCCCAGTTGTTGAACAGAGTTCTGGCATGTCCAGGGTGGCATACAAAGCCTTTGCAGATTTTCCTACAAGCATAATTTCATTAAAGTAGACGTAAGCATTAAGAGCAACAGAACAAATTAGGTCTGTGCCTTTCTACTTACTAACTTTGAAGGAGGAGGTGGAAGGTTCTAGGGTTCATTTCAGGTTTTTCTGTGTCTATGTTGTGGAGAAGTCAAAATTTAAAATTTGGACAAGACAAGTAACAGATATGTTCACCTTACCTTCCTGCAATACCACGGACAAGTGCGTCACAAATACCAAGGAAGAGAAAGCTGACTGAGATTTGAAATTCCAATTCTGGTCATAGAAAAAAATGTTTTCAGGGAAAAAAAAAGCTACTCATTAAAATTTAAGAAATGCCTCAGTAAAAGAATCATCAATCTATTTCAGCTTAAGTCTGAAAGAGGCACATTTGAGGCTTGAAAATGACAATAATTAACACGCTGATGGTACTGACATAAAACACCAATAGACATTTTTTAACTACTAATTAACCTCTGGCTTCCATAGACATCTTTAAAAAATGCACATCTTCATCAACCTTTTTGTGGCTCGCTTGCAATCACACAGTTCACGCTACTTCTCAGACCAAGCTGCCGATCACGCTCGGTCCTTTTGACCTGTTTTCATATCAGAATTGCTGCACAGCCTTCCCAATCTAATGACACTTGCAAACGTCTGCACTTGCTGCAGGTGTCCTTCCTATTTCTAAAAATTAATTAACGAAAGTTAATTATTTTTTAATGTA
Source organism: Psophia crepitans (assembly GCA_013399095.1). Taxonomy (NCBI): domain Eukaryota; kingdom Metazoa; phylum Chordata; class Aves; order Gruiformes; family Psophiidae; genus Psophia; species Psophia crepitans. The sequence continues at coordinate 165,064 of VWZZ01000295.1, read as the reverse complement.
TTGTTTCTCTCTCTTGTGTCAATTAATATCTGAATTATTGAAGTGGATCATTGCTATTAGTTTGTTTTCACGAAGTTGGAAAACTCAGAAACTCCACTATCATCTTAATTACTTACAAACGGAGGGTAAAATGCCTTCCTTTCCATGGCAAAACTCCAAAAGATGTAACGGAGACAGGATCTCAATGGGAAGCCTACGCGCCCTGCGCATTCCTCCAGGCTCAGCAGGACCACTCGGGCACCGGAGGCGAAGCATGCGTGCCGCACATAAGCACGGGTATGTGGTTCCAGGACAAGGATCCCACTACATCTTTTACTTTACAACAGTAGTGCCAGATTTTCAGCAACGCATTATGTTTAAACATAGTGGTAATTGAATATTCTGTCTGCTGCGTAGAAAAAAAAAATAGTTCATCCTCCTTTTCCTCTCCCAAAGAAAAAGCGTTACAATACTTTTTTTCCTAGCCTGGATTCCTACAGAAATTAAAAGGGTTTTGAGATCATTATCTTTTCATATGTATAATAAATCTCTGTGTGTGTGCGCATGTGTGCACACATACGTGCATGTACATACTTGCATGTTGTGCAAGAGAAAGAGAGGGAACAAGAACAAACAGTAGCCAATTTTAACCACATCTGACAGAGCAATAAAAGGCTAAAAGCGTTACATTCCTATACATTTCATGAAAACAGGCTGCTAAGTAAAAGAAGAGAGACCCACTGCAGCTTGAGTTAAACCCTTATTAAACACCCAGAAAGCTGCAAAGATGAAAGATGTTATGAATACCCACCCACAGGAAAAGCTGCAGTCAGAGCTTCCAGCTATGTTGACCTAGGAGAATCCAAACAAGACGTTGCCCAAGTGAAACCAAGCCCCATCAGGATCACCAGTAGCTCGTGGGGCTACTGGTTTGTGCTAGATTTCTATGCCATTGCTGTCCTGCTCTGAAGATGACGTATTCGATGTTTGCCCTTTGACTCTGGAAAAGAAAAGATTTTATTTTTTTTCCTCTGTACAAACCTGATGAGCTGAAATCCAAGATGAAAGGAAGGACCCAAATGCTTTCTCAAAGACCTCATGGGGTATTCTCACCACAGACTCAGCGATCCACGTGCCACACGCTGTACAAAGAGAAAACAGTATCTTCAAGTTCTTGAACCCTGGAGACTGGAGAAAAACTTCATGCCCTGGCAGCCAGGACTTTGGTGGTGTTTCAGTCAGCAAAAGCCGGTGCTGTTGAAAAGCCTTTCATCCCACTTTCTTAACCTGTCACATCACTGATGACCAGGGGCCTAACCAGTCTCTGAAGACTGGTGAGGGATGCACATCTTAGGCCTATTGACTTGCCTGATGTTTCTGCAACAGAGGTGTGGTATCCAAGCAGAAGACACAGCTGGAGGAAGGAGTAGGTCAGGTTTCTTGGCACTGTTATCCGTTGCTGGTGCAGTGCAGGGCCCTCGGCTCTGCTGGTCCACAGGAGACACGCACGCCAGTGCCGCGCATGTTTGGCATCTCGCTCGGATGCCAAAGGAAAACTGAAAGCAAGAGAGGGTCCAAACCAAGTGCTCCACAATGTACTGATAAACACACTGTGTTCACAACGCTCCCCCACTATAGTGCTTGCCTCAATCACATTTCTGCCCCATTCGTAGCCGGGGTGCATTTGACAACCTGCACAGAGTTGCATGTTCATCACCTGTCAGTTACACATCCGGACACAAACTCCGGTCCTCCAGCATTTGCAGTCCCCTCTGGAAGACTGCCTGCCCTTTTATGTCCCAGTCACAGTAACTCGTCTTTCATCTATGGCTCTCTCCTGCACTGCACACTTCAGGCCCTCCTTTGCTAGGCACGTTCACATCTCTAAAAATATCATCCAGGAACTTTTTTTTATTCTTCGTGGTGTGTAGCAAGGAAACTTGGCTCTCAAGCTCAGCAATCTTGCTTGTAGGTGCTGAGGCAATCAATGCACCTAGGCTGCTTTGGATGCCCGTAGCCATATCTAGCAGCATTCTGATTCAGTCCTTCATACCCCACACAAAGGAAAGAGCGATAATGAAAGAATTCAGTAGCCAAATCCTGCTATTCCCCTCTTCTTCCCCAAAAGGTTAACTCCAAGCAACACAGAAGTGCCCATTCTTGTCACAGGGTGACAAAGGGATGTGTGTGGCGTTATTATTATTCTTGCTGCGACACGTGTGTGAGGTTAGCCTGAGATTTTTTTAATGAACTTTTTTTTTTTTTTTAATCTTTTGTTGCTAAGAGAATAATAATGACCTGGCACAGTAATAAGAATCTCCAAGGCTTGGAGCAATAAAGTCAAGTTACAATCTTCTAAACTAGCTACATTTTGCAATTTTATGGGAAAATAAATATCCATTCTCTTCAGTACATTATACTTGTCAGTCCCTGTTTTTTCTACACTAATCTAAAATAAATTAGACAAGTGGCCTTCTTTTTGTGCTCTGTCATTCATTACTTATGTCTATAGAGAGGAAGTTAGAACACCATGTTTGTTGAGTAAGTAAATATTTAACAAATTTACTTTCATTTTAACAGTATAAAGAAAGAGTATCATAAAACCTTAGAAATTTGGCAGCACTCATCTTTTTTATGTGACACTCAAGTTAGTCATTAGAGCCATTTTATTGCCTGGATGAATGATAATTTCTGTAGTAGGACAATTCAGCATAAACATCTGCAATAAAACAGGTCAATTAAATCTGCAAGTTAATTCCAGGCTGGGGAAGAAAAGCAGGCTTCTTCTCATTTACTGTGCCCTGAGGAGTTAAGACCCCAGGGCAGTACGACTCTGCATGGACTAGAAGTTAAATACGCACTTGATTTCAGAGTTTCTGGGACCCAGATACTCACAGCTCTGTAATTCACGATAATGCTCCTAGTTGGAAGGGCTGTAGTCAGAAAATGTTTCCTTATTCCCATGATTTTCAGGCAATGAAGGAGGCAGGCTGGGAAGCAGGTTTCTATGGCCACAGGAAAAAAAGGAAAAAAAAAAAAGAAAATAAAAAAACCTCACACTTTTAGGGGTTTTCAAATGATCTGTGAAACTTTGTAATCTGCCTCTGGGCTTCTGCGGGGAGAAGAAACTTATTTGTGAAAGTCAAGCACAAAGAGCCCTGGCTTGGCTTCTGTGGAAAGTGTGAGTTAGCTATTACTTTTGTCACACAGAAATCAATAGGAATTAAAGTATGTTAATGGTTTCCCACAGGGTCAGAGAGGCAGTCTCTCGCGCCCCACACCCGAGTGGCAGCCGACAGGACAGCGAGCTAATGCTCCTCTCTGCCGTTTCCACATCGGTTTGTCTGCCGTTTGCCCACGTTTGATATGTGGGTCATCAGTGTGGTGACCGTGAGCAGAGCAGAGACATCACAGGGAATACAACCTGCTGTATCCCGAGCCAAAAGGTCTCAGCCTGCCCAGCGGCTCGTATTTAATTCAACTCCCTGTTCCAGCCCGTACCAGACAGTTCGGGATGTGTTAGCAGAGTCTGAGAACTTCCAACTAGTGACTCCACGACATATTTTCATTGCTGCAGCTAATCTACAAAGACAAATATTTTTGTGTTTACACTGTAAGAAACAAAATATCCTTATCTCCCGATATAAAACATTTACTCTTTGTGGGATACCAACACTGTTCAACTCCAGAACTGTTTGAAATCCTGGCTTGTTGCTTACATAATTCAGCGGTGCCCATTATAGAAATCAGAGAACTCCCTCCAATACTGCTGTACCTCCCTGCCTGAGGACTCTGTTGAAGATGTTCTCCTCATAAAAATCTCTGTTGATTATGGAAGAGATTATCCCCATTTCACAGACACAAGAGGGATGTGCAGGAGTATCGAGGGCCTTGCCAGAGATAACAGCAGAACCAAGAACTAAACTGCCATTTTTTGGATCCCAATCCGTCCGCCATCTTTTCACCTCAAAGACGACAAATGGAACAACATTCTTCCTTGGCCTCTGTTTTGAGTAAGAGCCGAATTATTTGGCTACTGTTGTAGGTTTTCCACGTAGACATGCCTTCACAATTTGCAAACTGCTCTCAGTTAACATCCTGGGAAGCAGCAGGCCCGCTGCAAACGTAGCTCCGGAGCAGCACCAGCCCAAGCTGTGCCTGCACCATGATGCAGAAGGAAAACAACTCAAGACATTAATGGTGGAAGCAGCCCTGAATTCATCAACAACTCAGTGTCCTCTTGGGCACATTAGCAGCCGAGTGGGAATCCTGTAAAGCCAACACAGAGCCTGCTGCTGCCTGGCCCGCGCTCTCCGGTTTTGATAATTTCGCACACGTTTGTGCATAGGAAGCGTATCATTACAGCTCCGCGGCGTTATAGCCAACTTTTTTTCAGCCTGGATGTTAATAGATGCCATTCCCAACATACTATTGCCAAGATACCGGCTGGAGATTATTTTGATCTGGTTTTCCACTTTTTTTTTCTTTTTTTTTTTTTTTTTAAGATTGTGTTGTTTTTAAAAAAACAAAACAAAACAAACCCCACACAAAACCCAGTGACATTTGCTAAGTCCACCTGTGGAGTATTAGTAACTGTTTCCTTGTGGGACAGTGCTGCTCTCTCAATCATCTCCGTACGGTTTTCTAGCCTTGCCACCCGCCCATCTAAGTTGTTAATTCTCTCTGACATTTCTCTGTATCTTTCTTCCAGAGAAGAAAGAGGCCATGGAAGAATATCGTGCAGAGTCTCAAGCAGTTCCCGAATTGATCCCTCAAGGCGCAGGCTGGTGAGAGGGCAGCCCGGCTCAGAGGCAGAGCCCGGCAGAATTTGTTGAGGAACCTTTGAGCCAGCAGCATGCGGCTTGAAAAGCCTTTCTCCTTCAGACACGTTCTAGCCTTGAATCATTACCAAATATAGAATGTATTCTTTAAAACATACTACTTTCCCCACATGAGGTATCTAAAACTGCTGGAAAAAGCAAAGCTGAAAAATACAATGACACCCCTTGCCATATGTGAGACATGATTAAATCAGAATGCCCTCACAGCCTGACCTGGTGGCCATGTTAACCTTCACTTTACTTGCCCGGGTAGGTGTGCGAGGTACAACCAGACTACTCGGGGGCATGGAGGTATTCACACGCGCGCACAGCCATGGGCTGGGCTCCTTGCACGCCGCAAACTGTGATGGGCTACGCTGGCATGCCTGCGGTGGAGCAGCCTGTTTGCATATAGGAAGGGGCATTCAGCAGGATCATTGCTAGTAACAGAAACGGTCTGTCGCGATGCTTTGCCTCTGTCACACAGAAAATAGTATTACCAGCTCCTCTCCCACCAGGGCTCCAAACCCAGGCACCCAGTGCCCCCTCAACCCCTTGCCTTTCTGCCCCGTCGCTCTCTGGCTGCTCTTGCACCGCTGCGCACGGCAGGGCGTTGGGTAAGGCAGCAGTGCGTGCCTTGGGCACGGGCACTTGCCCAAGGAGCCCAGAAAGAGCCCGGAGTCGCACAGTTGGTTTTACCTTTCAAGTGAAATAATGATTTAAAAAAACGATTTGCGTGGTTTACATGGCGTGTCCTTCCATCAGGAAAGGTAGTTCCCAGCAAAAGGGTAAGGATGAGTAGGAAAAGGATAAAGTTCTTCCTCCTGCTACTTTTTAAACCCCTTCTTGCTGTGTAAGTTTCCTTTTTCCATTATAGGAAGCAGGCTTGCCTCTAAAAATCATTCTAGTTTATTTCACACAAAGAAGAAAAAGTTTCTTCCTCAGTGCTTACACTGGATAATTGCTTTAGTCCCAAAAACTCTCAAAAAAGGAGGGATAACTCCCCCTCCTTTTGTTTGTTTTCCACTCTTACCCCATCTCTGGTCTACTTCCCCTGTGGCTGATCCCACCTCCATGTTTTCCTCACATATCTTGTGAGATTACTCACTCCGTCCATCACCTGTGGATTTGACACACGTTTATTTTCCGTAGGCATATGCTTCCATGCTGAAGTCCTGAGTGAGCTCTGTTACGCAGCACAGCCAGCTGTGTATGGGGTGCCCGGAGCTGCAGTCACCTGCCTTGTGTGCCGGCCCCGCTTGGATGTCTCTCTTGCGAGGTGTGTCCTCAATGCCCTTCCCTCCTCTTCAGGTAGGGATACGGCTTCCCCTTCTTCTAGCTCTTCTTCCAGGACAGGAGCCAGGTGTTGGGGCTGATCCAGGCTTTGCTGTGGGGGCCCAAACCCTTCAGAGCTGGCAGTCCCAGCTCAGCTCCTTTGCTCCTTCCCGCCAGCGCTGCCCTGAATCATGTTAAGGCACAGCACCGACCAGGAAACGACCACTCTTGAGCAAATACCCTCTGCTGCTGCAATGCAAGAGGTGAAAAGCAAGATCACAAATACTGCTGCAATAAGGTATTCTATATTTTGACGCACATTTGCTTGAACATCCAGAGATCCCAGCTCATCTCCACGGCTCTCTGACTTGCAGACGTTAGCCTTGGTGTTTCTTTCCGTCACGTGTGAAGACTAACCATATATGAGCCGCTGTTCAGGCCACAGCTGAAATCTGCACGAGACTGTTCATCTGCTGTGTAATGTTTAACCGTGGTATGAATTGAGCCCTAAGAAAATGGCAGCCATTCACTGGGAGTAGCACACTTAGGACTAGATTAGAAGATGTAACGTATATACCAGAGAAGCCTGTGCTCTGCGTTGTCTGTGTCTGTTGCAAAATAGCACCTAAATGCTGCAGTGCTGGGTGGTTATGCTGCTTGGTTGAATGAAGGAAAAAAATGGAGGGGAGGAGGGAAAGCAAACGGTCGCCGCTCCTCAGGTTGGAGCCCTGACAGTCTGCCCGCTCTGTTGCTCTGCCTGAGCATCAGAACGTTATCACGCGTGCACTTCTGAGACACGAATACAAATGCACCCCCCTTAGATGCTGGCCAGATGATCGCTTCTGTCTTGCAACGATTTGCATACTCATTTTGGCATCTTTTTACTATAATGCTGATAAATACAATTCGGACACTGAGGAAGCGGGAAGACCCAGTGTTCTTCCACACTGATACCGTGTTCCTAGAAGGTAAATCTAGACAGGGCGAGCCTTAGCCCCTGCAGGAACTGGAAAAAAAATAACAACCACCAAACCCCACATACTCCTGGTTTACATCTTTGATCCACCAGCTTTACACACGGAGCACAGCACGCCTCCCATGGAATTTCACTGAGGGCTATTTTCCCCTCCTGCTGCCAGTGAGACCCCAGGAGGTGCAGCGTGTGCCTGTTACAGCTGCAGGACAACAGCTGGGGGTCAAGAAAATCACAGGCAGAAGGGGCATCAAAACTATTTTCTGACTCATCACAAAAATCAACAGAGGAAAAAAAAAATCTTTAAAGTCCTCTCAAGATGTTTTAATATTAAACATTAGGAGTTATACAGATGTGATACTTAACAAGTCACTCCCAAATGAACAGGAACTTTGCAAGCAGCTAATAGAATACTACTACACAGTTTGTAGTAACACTATTACAAACCCCAAAATATTTACAGTCTTCCCTTCTGACCCAGGGCTGTGCCAAAATGCAAAAAAAATATTCCGGTAATAAGATGACTTACAGACAAAATGGTCTTGCAACACTTCCCAAGCTGTGAATAGTGGAAACGCGCTGGGATCCTGCTTGTTCAGACACACCATTTGAGCAGCAAACATCGGGTTTAAATATCAGTTCTCACCATGGGAGAGACGTTCTACAGCTCGTGATGGCCGTCCGGCAGCAGGCATCTCCCAGCTTGGTTGCAAAGAACTTAAAAGAAGCAAATGAAACTATCTAGACTCATTAATTAACTCTTTACAGCTGATGACTGTTTCTAGCTGATATAAGCTGGCAGTCTCTGAGCAGAACAGATACTAGTCATCTTAACTACAGTGGTGCAGAGAAAACCGGTATCTGCTCAACGGTCAGAGAGGATTTAATGCTGAACGCAGTGCTAAGAGATGGGCAGAAGGTACAGTTAGTCTGTTGCGCTGTTACAGCCAGACCAAGTTTGGGATTCTGGGGTAAGTCTACACAAGTCTTTCCTTTTCAACGCAAGGCAAGGATCCGAGTCTCTCCTAAGTGAACTGTATCTTCTGGTGTTCCTTTCTTAACTGCTGTACTGGATTAGCCTCTAAGCACTGCAAAAGAAAGTGTCCCATCCTGTTCCAGCCCAGTCGAGCTGGCAGTGGCAGGACTACCAGAGTCATATCCAACTGGCCTTGCAGGGAAGGGCACCTCGACCAGTCTGTGCCATCGCCAGCATCTTGGTAAGCTGCACCAACAGGGGATCATCTTGTGATGTCTCATGGTTTCTTACATCCCACCCAAAAGTTCTTGCTTCACTTTCCTGACCTATGATAGCTTCTTTCTGCTCCCTTCATCCCTAGCTATGCTTGGTATTTATAGAAGTTTTATTTCTCATCTTCATCTTTGTTTATTCTGTTTTCTTGTTGTTCTCAGTATTTCCATCCAAAGCTACAAGCTTTCTCGTTTCAACATTCGCATGTGGAAGAAGCAGCACAACTGCGTGAGCTCTGTACTTGTCCCTGCGCAACCAAGGAGAAGAGGGGCATAGACTAGAAACGACAAAAAGAAATAGGGAGAGAAGTTGACTTTCTTGCAGCTGCCGTGCTACCTCTGAGCAAGGCTAGTCTTCCCACTTGAGCCTAGAGCCACCAACCCACTTCATACCAAACGCAATGACTTCAGCAACCCAAATGTTGCAAGGCTTTGCCTCCTCCTGCCTGACGTTCAAATAGTGGAGGGCATGTGGGAAAGAACTCACCCATTAAAATCACACCTTCAGCAGATCTTTCCTGGGCCTGCTGGAACACCAAGCAGCTGCAGTGTTTCCAACAGTTCAGTGTGGAAAATATGTTGGTCCCTGGGATAAATCACCTTTGTTCCCACCTCTTCTTCTTCTGAAGTCTGATGAGTCCTGGTGGCTGTGACACTGCACCCAGCCCAGAGGGCAATTCGAGTTGGTGCTCTCCTACTGTGCCGTTGCACTGGCACCCACAGGGAAAGCTCCTGTGTAAGGTCCCGGTTCCTTCACCATGCTGGTGTGGGGGAAGCGGACTACTGCCTTTGGCTGGTGGCCTCCAAGTGCTCCTCAGAAACCCCAGGGAGATGAATGGGCCTTGTGAGCTCTTGCATACACCTATCTTGATATGATTATGGGGCCATAGACTTCAGGGGAAAAAACAGACCAGCTCCTCCCTTCTCCCCCTTCAGTTAAAGTAGTCTTAGAAATTCCTTTTAATAACAGCAAGCAATTTTTAAGCGGCTGGCGTCTTTCAAATACTGAGCGATATCATGTATTCAGAGAGTCACAGCAAGGTTTTTGTCTTGAAAAAGCTTAATTTCCTGAAGCAGATATCAAAATCCCACCCTATGAATCCCTTCTGTGCAACAGAGCTCTCCTTGTTAAAATTCTGCACAAGCATATTTCCTCCCTGCTCCCTCAGGTACCATTCTCTCTATGTACACTACAATAACAACTGCGCCTTTACTAAGACTGAACACAATAACCAGGTCTTTGTAGAGGATAATTAACAGCCAGCAGTGAATCTTAGCATTTATTCAATGGGGTATGAATGAGTTATGAAAATTCTTTTTTGCTGGAAAGGTAATGGGATATTGTTACGTTTGCATATGCTTTGCCTCTTGCATGATAGCGTATTTACGGTGTTCATAGTTTGAAGTCAGAAATATGTACACAGATATTCCGCGTTTGTATTCAGGCAGTTATGCCTCAATATGTTTGCCTTTCTTTCTGTCATTAACAAAATCCCCGCTCCATCTGTATCTAATCCAAATTCCTCGTGTCCATTCTGAACAGGATGAGTAGACCTGAGCCTCTCCAGCTGTTCCTAGAGATGCAAAGGTTCATTTCTGGAATTGAATTTCCACAGTCTTACGTAAACTATCTAGATTAGTGCCCTCACGCAGGATACTTCGCGGAGTACTTGGATGTAAACACAAAGACATTACATGGTTCTGAAATACATGGAGCCCCTAGATTTGTGTGTTTTTCATTTTGTGATAGAAAACTGTCATGTTGTTATTTACTATTGAATAGCTAAATATGTGTGAAAAGCAGCAACTCCCACTTGCAGTAGTGTATACATATCCATAGATTGTGTTTGTGTATATATATATTATATATGTATAAAATACAGACATTGTCTCTAAACTCTAACACTAAAAACTAATTGTGTAATTATAATTTAAATAAGAACATGGTCTTTTAAAAGCAGAAATACTAATGACCTTTGGTAAAAAAGCAAAAGGAAGAAAAAATGTTCAGTTACCTGGAGTACCTGCAGCTCTGCCTGGGAATGAACAAGGAACCAAACAAGAGCTTATGGGTCAGGACTTACGGGCAGGGATGGTGACATTATAGCAGGGGTTTAGTACAGGCCACCTCACCATGAAGACTGAGCGGATGAGGGCCTCTATAGAGAGACAGGAGCAGCCTCACATTCACGAGTCCTGGTCTTCATGGGGGATCAAAACCACCCTCATATCTGCTGGAGGAACAACACAGCAGAGCATAAACAATCCAGGAGGTTCCTGGAACGCTCAAAGCACAAACTCAAGCACAAAAAGGAAGCCTATGGAGGGTAGAAGCAAGGACAGGTAGCCTGGGAGAAATACAAACAAATTGTCCAAGCAGCCAGGGATTAAGTTAGGAAGGCTGAAGCCCTGATAGTATCAAGGGCAACAAGAAAAATTTCTATCGGTACATCAGTTACAAAAGGAAGACTAGGGAAAACACGAGCTCTCTCTGGAAGGAAACGGAACATCTGGTTACCTGGGATATGGAGGAGGCTGAAGTACTCAATGCCTTCTTTCCTTCAGCCTTCAACAGCAAGTGCTCTGTCCATGCCACCCAAGTCACAGAAGGCAAACGCAGTGACCTGTAGAATGAAGAACCACCCACTGCAGGAGATGATCAGGTTTGAGACCATCTAAGGAACCTGAAGGTGCACAAGTCCATAAGACCCAGTGAAATGCATCTATGGGTCCTGGTGAACTGGCGGATGAAGTGGCCAAGCCACTTTCCATCATATTTGAGATATTTGAGAAGTCGTGGCAGTCCAGTGAAGCTCCCACTGACTGGAAAAGGGGGAAAATAACCCCATTTTTAAAAAGGAAAAAAAAGAACACCTAGAGAACTACAGGCCAGTCAATCTCACCTCTGTACTGCAGAAAGTGCCCAACGCTTACCTGGCTGCGTGCTGCAGGCACACTCCTGCATCAACAGAGTCACGATGCGATTGCTTTGGTGCAACGGCAGAATCGGGACATGCTGGGCTTTGTCACTGCTGTTACTTGGGTTTGCATTGCTAAGCACATACAAAAACTTGGGAACGCTGCCAGAAAAGGAGCCTTTTGCTCCGACCTTGGGCCTGTGAAACGCTGGAAAAGCAATAACGTGATTGCTGGCGTGCCAGCGAGTATGCCAGGCAGCCCGGGCAGGAGTCCTGGCTGTAAATGGGCCACGAGGCGAGTTTCCCATTGCTGGTCAGAGTTGGCTGAAGCTGGAAACGTGGCCGTATGCAGGAGCTTCACACCAGCACTCCTGACAACGGACTTCACACCATTTCTGTGGCTGTTACTGAATGGGGCGGAGGGGGGTTCCTTCTCCACTGCAACCTAAAAATCCCCTTTCAGTGCAGCAAGTCATTCACACTGAATATTTATTTCCAAAGCAGTGATGTTAAGAGAGGATGGGGAATAAAACAGTGCAGCCCTCGCAGCACAGCAGCCCTCAAAGGTGACCACCAAAGGCAGCTCGTGAGCCTCTGACCTCCCCTGCCCTTTTATCATATTTTAAAGGAGTCTTGACTTGTTTTTCTTTTCCTTTGGAAACTAGCAGAGATAGATGAGAGGTTCTGCACGATCGTTTGTTTGTTTGTTTGTTTTTCTCTCAAAATGTAGGTCCTATCTCTCCCAGAAGGGGTTCTGGCTAACTGGGCAACTAATGAAACAATAATATTGCCTGAGACGAGGGAGTGAAAGTCTAGAGGGGAAAACGCATTTTTTTATTAATTTTTTGTTTTTAATCTGACTGCTTGGCATTCCTTCTTCCTAGTTAATGTCTGCTGGAGTTCAGTCATCAACTGACGTTTTGGAGAAACAAGCTTTTTGTGAAACATCCAAGAGCTCCACTCCTCCTAGCAAAGCCTCTGTACCAAACACACAGCTGCCGGCGCACAGAACCACGTCTCAGGCAAACCCAACATTTAGTACCGTGCACATTTAAACAACGCAAAAAAAAAGGGGGATTTGCCTTTTAAGTATCTATCCAGTGCCTTTTTAACTATCATAGAAAAGAAAACAATAAAAATAAGAATTGCTCTGTAAATCACCTGTGGACAGCACTCGTGATGAGTTGGAGATTTTTAGTTCATTCGCAGGGATTTCTTCTATGCGTCATAAAACACATGCTCTGTGGTCCTTGGCTAGCACATCCTGCGCCGTGGTATGAATGAATGTGTAACATTTTGAACTGCTGGCCAGGCGGCCACTCGACAAGTACCGCACTTGAAGTTATTCATTGCAAAGGTGAGTTAAAAATGAGTCTGCTCCTGCACACGTGCGAAAAAGCCACTCTTCTTACGGGTGGGGGTTTTGGCATTAAATCAGGTTCAGTAGATGGTGATGGAGGTGCTCATAATGCATTTGTAACTACGGGGAAGCAGAGCATCGTTTCTGACCCAGATGAGATCTGCAGCGCTTGGCTGGCAGGAGGAGCGCTGCCCACCCAGCCCTGCTCCCCCCGGCTGGGCAGACCCCTGCCTGGGGCTGACGGCGCTCCAGCACCCTTCCCGGCTCCAGCAGCCTCATCGCGGCGACAAATACAAACACGGATTACTACACTAAACACGTCAGGCTAAGTCAATAGTTTAATAACCACTATTAAGGCTTTTCCAAATCCATTTAACAACTGTAAATTATTCCAAAATAAAATAGCCTCAGCCAATCAGCTGTGTAGTCACTGACCCACAACTATGTGCTTATTTCTCAATTAAGCAAATCTCCACACCCTGGTTGGCTTTAGCTGCTGTTGTGGTTTTGCACATCACACGATCCAGTATATAAATGCCCATCCCCTGCCTGAGAGCCTCAGCTGGCTGTGCCTGACACCAGGTACTGCAGCTCCGCCCTGTCTGGTGGCAATGCTGGTGCTGAGCTAAGCCTCTCCACTCTGCTTGTCCCCTGCCATCCCCCCATCCCGTCCCCCCGCTAAAGCCATGCCGCTCAACCGCCCCTGCCCCGCCATGGTGCAGAACCACCCTGAAGACCCATGTTTGCATGTACAAGAAGGGTCACTCACTGACTGGCACCGTCCCCAAACTCCTTGGGACCAAGCCGGGACAGCCGCCCTCACCCCTTGGAGCAGCATCCAAACCCCAGTTGTCTCCAGGGCTCGCTGGGTCCCGGACACTTCGCTGGCACCAGGGAGGCAAACCAGCAGCGGCACTGCCGGCACCAACAGGGAGGCGACGGGGCGGGGGAGCGCAGCGAGGCAGCGCTGTTAATGAGCCCGTGGCACCGCTCAGTCATTTAAAGCCGGAGAGTTTATAGTAGCCAATCAGCCCATCGGGGGGAGCGGGGAGAGCCCGTCAGGCACAGCAGGAATAATTGGAGGGAGCTCCTAATTAATTTGATAATAACCCTATCCTGTATTAACACACTCCACATGGAAAAATGGGTAAAAAGTGCCAATTAGCGGTAGAAGTGAGAGGAAACGTGTGATGGAGATGGAGGGAACTTCTCAGGCAGGGCCTGTCTGTGTGCAGGTGTGCTGGCCCTCAGCGGCACTGCCCCTCCGCCAGCACTGGAGCGACCTGGTCGCGTCTTTTGTAGCCTTCTATCTGCTATAGCCTGCGTCTCCCATGGAATGTGTCAGCTTTCTTCTCAGTACTCACATCTATCAGCCGTAGATGGACTCATGATACATTTCAGGGGTGCTCTAGATTGTTTTCCCAGTCTGTTTTGCAAGACCGAAGTTCCTGAGCCTCCTCAAATGCATGGGAGTCTGTGGGACCCGCGTGCCTGCAAGCCACGGAGGGAGGTACAGCCAGCAAAGCAGGACCTCAGCTCCTTCGAAAGCAGGGCTGTAGCTATATGGCCAAGGTGGCCGTCAACAGATGTCTTAATCTTTCCACAACGGTGTCATCACCTTTCTTATTTTTCTCGCCCCTCGTCCAATGCATCAGGAGGTTTGGGGCAGAGCGAGCAGACCAGCCCTCCTCACGCTCCTCTGCCCGGCTCTCACCGCCACTGGCATCATGCCGGCAGAGTTGGCCAGAGACCTGCAAAGCTCCAAGAGGGCTGGGACCCTGCAGGGATCCTGGAGCTGCCCCTCGCCCCCCGCAGCACTCATCACAAGCTGTTGCTCATCCACGAATAGATTTAGGATTTAATTCCTAAATACTGATGTTGGCCTGCCACCAGCATTTAACTTAGCTGGTTTGTGTTTTCACTCCTGAACTTCCTCAAAACTCCCAGCATTCTGAATTACAACCTAATCCCAGGGCCAAAACTGACAAATAATTCAATATATTTTTCAGAAAATAGGCAACTCAGACCCAATTATATGTTGTTAAAGTTTTCAGGTATCTTGTACTCACCACTTTTAAAGCTCCCATAGCACATGCAGCTGGAATGAGGTCCAGCTTGCTTCCTGGGCAAATATGAAAGAAGGTTTTTTATTAATATTTGTGAACCTGGACAAAAGTCTGTGCTCTGTGGGCACTATTATGTTTGCTGGAGCAGACAGGTGGTGTTTCTCTTATTCCCTAATTTGTGCCGCGCAAGGCAGAGGGCACACGCAGGAACCGGTATATTCCCGCGGTTTGTGTAGTGTGCATCGGTGTAGCTGTGGGGACCGCAAAGCTTGCCAGGAGAGGAGCTTCAGAGGCTGGCTCCTGTCAGGGGCAAGACCAGAGAAAGGTGAGTCCAACGGCTTGTCCTCACAGCAGCACCACACTCATGGGGCGAGGGGTGACCTCCAACCACCCAGCATCCAGCGCTTGCTCTAAAGATGGTTGGGGTGAAGCAGGTGCCCCAGAGTCACCAGCCATTGGGGACCTCAGCCAGGGGGTAGAAGGATGGGAGGGCGATTGTGGGAAACTCTCGCCTGGGCGGACATGCCCGTGCCCAGCGTGCCAGCGGGAGGGGGCTGCGCCCTGGGACCCTTGGCATGCCTGTGTACCCTCAACTGCGCTGAAATCAGGTTTAATGAAGGCTCAGAGGAACCCCCTGCCCCTGAGGAGCCCCCCAGCACCCCCCAAAGCTGAGGGTCAGCAGAGGGAGCCTGAAGCTGCAGACGTGGGAAACTGGGTTTGCATCTGTGCAGCAAAGCCAAGCGAGGTTTCCCTCCTCACAGGGCAATGCCTTTAACATGGGGGCCAAATTCGGGTTTAAAACAAAGCCAAAAAGCAAAACCCTCCCCCAACATTCATAAGCCACTTTAAAGAGCTTCGATTTAAAATGAAACACAAACCTGGTACCTTGCCACGGGACTGCACAGCTTTTAACTGACCCCATATGTAAAGTCAACCTGAGCGAGCTGTTAAATACCTTAATCCAGCCCGCCGGCTCCCTGGAGGCACCTTCCTCCTGCGAACTCTGGAGCCAAATCTCCGCAACAGCAAGCTTTAAATCTGGAAACATTAACCACCCTCCCATCTCGTTACAGAATAGAAGCATTCGCCAGGACATAGCGAACAGTAAACCAAATGCCCCAGTAAGGGACAAGGCAGACTCCGTCCCCCGCAAGGCACAGCAGAGAGACGCGATTTCAAACCTGCCCAGCTTTGCTGCAGTTGTACATCTCTCCATCTCCGGTAAAACCTGGCCCACCGCAGGTCCCCACAAGCCACCTAGCCCTTCCTCCCATAAAGCACTCACCTTCGGAAAGCATTGCTAGCTATTGGTGGCAGCACTCGGTGACGGCACAGTCTGCCTTTTAATTAGACGACAATACGAAGTCTCTCCTTCGTACCAAGAGAAGGTGCTGCAGAAATCCCCCCTGCCACTGCTGCCGGCTCCCACCCGAGCACATTGCACAGGAGGAGGGGGCTGCTCCTCCTTCCCTGGGAATTTATTCGTTTCAGACCTCATTGCAGTAGAGCAGACTCACGCCCCCAGTAGTAATCAGAAATAAAACACGCTCTTTCCGTAGAGCAAAGAGACCAAAACCAAAGCATAGGACGTACTTAGTTAAAAAAGCCCAACACACACAACTTTGATGTACTTGGTGCAGGAAATGACATGGTTTCTCTAGCTGCATTCCTATGAAATCTTAAGTGAAAGATTGCTTCCAGCAGAACATTCTGATTAAATCTGAAGAGATATAAGAAAAAAATAAGATTTCAAGGCCCAATTAATTTTCTGATTAAGAACTCAAGATGGTTAAAGAACTGAGAGCGGCAGCTGAGATGCAAGTCTTTCTCCTTGATTATGCTTCTCTATATTAATGAAGGTTTATAAACCACGGTACAGGAGAATAAAAGGCTTACCTTTGATGTATGTGATATGCCATAAACTAGAACCAGTCCTCCAGATTTTTGCTTGTCAGCTTTGCATTTACTAAACAGAAGTTGCCTTTAAAGATAATGTAACATGATTACAGGTCTCTCTCTAAGACTGGAATTCTCACTTAGAAGTAGCCTATATATATTGCCCCTTCTTCCCTTACAGTGTTAAAAAATAAATCAAAAACCAAAAAAGGCCTGAAAGGTTTAAGGACCAATGCTTCATTCTTGTCTCTTTTCCTCTGCATCTCAAAGCCATGCAAAATCTTGTCCTTCCTTCTTTTGCTAGAGAAATTTGTAGATGATCTGGGCTTCTCCAAGAAGGGAGAGGGGCTTCCTTGCTCCTACGGAAAAGTAGGAGAAAGGCAGTTCTTCACAAAAAGAGATTTTTTTATGAATGTATTACCAATGATCATAAAAATGAAAACAGTCTAAAAAGAGACGTTTCTGGGTGCTGAACGAGGGTATCATGCACTCGGCAGAAGTGAGCCCGTATCAGCCGTTCCCCAGCCAGCCACAGAACAGATACGCCATTTCAGTGTTTAAAAACATAGAACTGAAAACCAAGCACCTTTCCAAGATCTACTTTATACACTAATAATCAAGCAGCACTTTATTTCCAAGGAATAATGACTAGAAATCATTTGTGCAGAACCACGTTCCTAACAAAATCTAATCATCCAGCTTAAAAATTTGACTAAAAAGAGGGAAAACAGCGAAACTTTTCCCTGTGTCGAGGAATTTGAGAGACTTCCCCATGCCCAAATCAGCCGCATACAAATGCTAGAAGAAGGGGTTACCTAAAAAAGTGGAGGGGGGGTGCAGGGAATCATCCAGGAGTAAAGTCAACTGCACTGAGATACCAATGTACTGCAGGCAGTGAAAATTGTCTAACCCCCTGAAGTTTGCAATCCTCATCTAAAGTACTAGATACTCCATAAGTAAAACCTCCTGCCCCAGAAATCCAAGGGAGGGTGAAAGAACTCACTTGAAGGCTTGCCTCTTTGAAAAAGACCTGAGGGAAGGGAAAAAAGGTCCATTTCAGGGCTCACAGAATAAGTGTATTTAGATACTCCTCCTTAAGAAAGGACCCAGATGCAAGCAAGGTTTGTGCCATAGTTTAAATCCAGGTTCCCAGGAAAACTTGCTTACAGAAAGATCAGAAGATCTGAGGATCATTACTGCAGAGGATTCAGAGAAATTATCTCCTAATACGCAGTTGAAGACAGAACTAGTCTTGGTCTCTCTTTGGCTTGAACCTCTACTGAAATTTAATGCTGACAAATCAAAAAGGGATATATCCAGAATCCGTAACCCTGATAAAAATGGGAAATCTGTATCATCTTAATCAAAGGATATGCCACCCTGAGCTGGATCTGTGTCTTGTCCCTTGGCCTCATATGACTCCTGTGTGCTAGAGGTTAAGGGTTTGTTAAAGAATATCGGTTTTGATTAAGTGTCACATACGGTGTAAAACATCCTCTTTATCATTGGAAGTGAAGGTTGGGGGCCAGACAGTGCCTTTTAGTGAGCTTCTAATATAAATTAGGTGTCTTAGGTAATGGGTGGTTTTCAGACAGGATTGATCTTTCTATGGTCCAGTGAAAGTAGGTGTGTTTGGCGAGATGTCACAAAAGCGAGCTTCCTGGCACCTATACTAATGGGCTGGTTACCCCTTTTGGAGTAGGACTTGAAAAATGTAGCACAGGAATCCCCCCTCCCCCTTCCTAACTTTTTCATTTTCTTGATGTAATGGGCAAAGGTCTGTATATCCTTTACTCCTTTGGTATTTCAGCCCTTGTATTTGCAGTATCACTCAGTGAATCTTAAGCCACTCAGCCTTTTAGTCACTTACGGCTCCCTAAACTTGCATGAACTTAAAGATGAAGCGGTTATGAGTAGACTGGGTTAGTTACTATTTTTCTCAGTGTACAACCTTTAAAGAAAAACGTATCAAGTACACCACCACCACCACAACCAAATGATTTCTATTCGACATTAAGTCCTCCTTGGAAACTTTGATTGCACAGAGACCTAGGAAGAACTGTAGAGATGTTAAACCCTAAGTTCCCCTGCCTCAAAAATAAGAGCAAACATGCATTTCTATAGACATCAAAACGTGTCTGTATTTTCCTCTTTATGAAGCAGAAATTCTCTCAGCTTTGTGCAAAGAGTGGCATGATCAAAAGCACAAGCTGAGCACATGAGAGCCAGAAGCTCTAATGCAGAGTCTAACCACGGACCTCAGGTAAAGAGGGTATATACAAAATAAACCTTTCCTTTATAGTTCATTGACATGTTGTAGTTAAAACTTTTCAGAAAAGTTTCCGTGGATTTATGAAGAAGTGAAAGCACAAATGCACAGTTGGTATTGCGGGCTCAGAAACCCGGCCAACGAACAAAGTCCATAAATCTTTAAATACACTAAAATACATTGCAAATGGTTTAACATTTCACTGCGTTTCCCACACTCCCGGTGCTCATCATCTGAGCACTGGTAAGCATCAAATTTGTTAAAAATATGTAGATAATTCAGGTACATAAGTCTATTCCGGTTCCCCCCCAGAAAAGCTTCCTTGGTCTCCAATTTAATGAGGATAAACAAGATTTAGAGCGTGAATATCCTTAATTTGCTTATAAAAAAGCATTTCTCTGTAGGCAAAGACTTAGCCACATATGTAAGTCTAAGCACAGAATAGCGTCACTGAACACAGTGGGATTACGATGATTAAAGTTGCATTTGCCTGCAAACCATAACAGAGCCGGCCTGAGACACTGCCTTCCTTTTGGTTATTTCAGATACAAAGCACAGAAACTCTCCTGTTCGCGTGGGAGACCGAGACAGCATTTTCTCTGTCCTATCTCAGGACCTCTCGTGCCTATTTTTGCTTATTCACTCATTATTGTTCTGAAGTAACTTTGTCAAAGTGCTTTTAAACGTCTGTCTTATTGGAGACATTTTCAAAACCTGAGTAACCAGTTGAGGTTTGGGGTTTTTTTCAATAGCATCAAATGAAGGACACTTATTTCTTACACCCCGCTTTCCCAAACTGGTTCCTGCATCCAAACGGGATGAGTAGTGTGATGGAGGGGAATTTCTACTTGGCAGATGTAGACAAGCTGATGCCAGAAGCAGGGGAGGGGGGCAGAGCCACCACAGCAAGAGCCCCCTGCAAGCTGCCTCTCGCAGCTGCCGGTGCTTCCTCCGGCTCCCATCACCGTCCTAATTCCTTTTATTTTTTATTTTTTTTTTAATGGCTCAGACATAATTTCAAGGTGCTCCTGTCTGCTAAAACTCACGCTAAATGTTAGCGCTGCCTGATTTGCCACAGGAGCACCTCCTCATCACTGCAGAAACCACTGCAGAGGAGTGCAGACCCCCCAGGCACTGGCCTGGGGACTAGGACACAGCTACGAGAGGTTGCTGGTCGAGGTGCTTCTCCATCCTTTCCAAACGCTCTTACAGCCTAGCAATCACTGAGTGTGTTTCCGACAAGGGTAACTGGTTCATTCCCAGGGCAGCCCGCGTGTCAGCAGGGCGGGAGCAAGCAGGCTGCGCGCAGAGCCAGGAGCAGTCTGGCAGCGGCAGCAGGGACCTCCCTGCAGCCCCGTCCATCCTGCGGAGGGGGAGGTTTGCCTGGGGTTACCGTTCAGAGCTGGGACAGCAGCAGTGTCACAGCAGCGCTTTGTGTCCTGCCCCGCCATCCTCTGTTTCCCACAGATGCGATCGGTGGCCCAGACCCCCGGCGCGGGGTCACAGGGAGCACAGGACAGGATTCAGCGACTGGCACGTCGCTTTCCCTGTGCCACAGCAAAGTTACTGCAAAGGCAGAAAAGGGAGATATCTCCCCGCTGCAAAGGAACGTTGGGGAGATATCGGTGACGGCACAGACGGAGATTTTGTGCCTCCCTTGTGTTAGTCAGTTTGGCAGAGATAAGAAGTGCTAGAAGCGTAACATCGAACAGAAGTTGCCCGAGAGAACAATTCTACTTTTATTACTCTCTTTTTTTGTGCTGATGGGAATACAAATTAATAAAAGTTGTGAGATAAAGGTGATTGGATTCCTGGGACTTCCCGTTTTATCTCACGGCCATCAAAGGGCCGCTGCCGTGCCCGGGTAGGCAGATTGCCTGTGGAGCTGGCTGCCCTCGCCCGAGGTGCGAGGAACGGGAGGACCTCCCGTTCTGTTTGGCGACCAAGCGTGGAGGTTGAAGGCCCATTGCTATGGAAAGTTCTGGCAAGAAATGTGCGATAGCACGTCCTGCTTGAAAGGCAGGTGATGGGCGTGAGCAGACGTTGCTGCAGGATGTGGAAGAGGCAGACAGAGGCCTTTGGAAATGCAGGTCTACTGGCAGAGCAGCCAGCTTACAGGGGTTACAGCGACATCAAGAGAAAATGCTTTCTCTCCTTCCTTCCTCTTCAACGCCAGTGCAGCCCCCAAAAGAACATGCCTTAGACACTGTTTGGTCCCTTCTACGTGCCCTTCTGAAGGAGCTCCCTGGCAGACCTTACCAGTGCAAAATTTCTCTGCGCAGAAGTGACCCTCCATGGTCTGACAGTTTCCTGCATATGGGTGGGGGAGGGGAAAAATAAGTCCGGAAAACCTTGACCTTTAAAGATCAGGCCTGCCCAGGGACAATTTTCATGAAACGAAGTATTAAATCGTTTAGCACAAGGTCCCTGGTTACTATCCTGCACCCACTTTGGCTTTATTAATTTCTAATTCCTATTAGTCTTTCTTCATTAGGTGGGCGAAGAGTGGGTTTCACGTGCTGCGGTACAGATCCACCTCTGCCACGGAGGCAAAACGGAGGCCACCTCTGTTCCCGCAGGAGCCCTGGCTGCCCAGCCGCCCCCCAGGGACCGAGCCCCCGGCTCTGCAGCACGCACCAGGTCTTTCTGAGCTGCGCCTTCAGCACCTCCGCTCCCTGCGGGGCGTACAGTTCTTCGCGCCACCAGGGGTGCGCTGGGCTCTGCCCCAGGCTGCCGTGTCGGCTGGTGGCAGATGAGCGTGACAGCCTGCGCCGCAGCCAGGTGACCGAGCATTAGCTCGCCCGTGAGTGCAGGCGCTAAGTAAATCTCATTCCTAATCCAAATCGCTTTTGATAAGAACAAAAGCCGCATGCAAATGAATATTTCCATCTTATTTCAAATTCTAGGTTTCAACTGCAGTATTAATGCTATTTTACAGTGTAATTTACTTGTAATAATATGTCATTATTGCCATTTTACAGTTTTCTCTTAAAGTAGTAAAGAAAATGTTTTAAAAGGCACAAATAGCTGCAACACAAATCTCCATTCAACCTACGAATCCGTGCTCTCCTGTCAGAATGGCGCGTAATTGAAAACAACGACATCCCCAACGCGCTAAACACTCCAGTCATTAACGCATTTTCGTTTGGGAATAAAAGACCACGCTTCTAGCTTTTCTCCTAAATAGTAAATATAAATTAAACATTTCTCTTCCACTCCCAGAACGGCATCTGCCAGTGAAGCCAGGGCTGACCCCAAACTCTTTCCACAAGCGCGTCCCAAGCCAACGCGCTGGGCTTCGACACAAGCCTCCCCAAGGCGAAGAGTTTGCCTGCAGCACAGCACGGGAAAGGCGGCCTGCAGCGGGGGAAGCATCCTTACCTGGTGACAGGGTCCCGAGCGCCAGGCCACCGTCCCGCTGCCTTGGCAGGAATCGCAGAAGACTCTGGCAAGCCTTCCAAAGCCAGGCTGCGTGCGAAGGGATGGAGATGTCGCAAGGAAGGTGGTGCCGCTCAGTGGAGAGGACGCGCTTCACACAGCAGGCACGTAAACTTTACACCAGTTACGTTTCCGTCTCTCCTGTATATCTTCAGATGAAAACTGGAGCGTTGTTAGTCCTCTTGATGCGTGAGGGAGCCCATCTCGGGGAAGAGCTGACAGCTGAAGTCTTTGCCCTGGGAAAGGCTCCGCAAACATTAAGGGCAGGATCCCACTGTTTTTTATGAAAAATATAAATATGTCAACAGTTGGACTTAAATCGCAGCCACCCTTTGGCAGGAACTTGAAAACCCTATTTACGCCTTGCCCAGCCTTCCAGCACTTTCTGTGTAAGGAGTGTCCCCACAGCTCTGTCTCGCCCCCTCCGTGTCCCCCATCGGCGGGAGGAGGGATGGGAGCTGTGGTCGGCAGGAATGGAGGTACGGACACTCCTCCTCCAGGGAAAAGTCCTTCCTGCGGTCTGTGCACGGGACATCTCTGCGCAGCGAGGTCACACCCCCGCGCTGCTCGGGCACGAGCCTGAACCGCAGGCAGCCCTGAAGGCAGCAGCCCTGGGCCTGCTGGGGCTCCACGAGTGGAACACCCCGGCTCTGGGGAACTTCACTGAAGCCCGACGGGCAAAGGAGGCGTTGGGGTTGGGCTGCCAGTCAGGAAGCAAAAACCTCTCTGTATAAACTCTTTCACCTTACCACGGCAAGCGAAGGGGGGGCTGCAAAAATAATTTTTAACTTTGATTAGTCTCTATCCCCGCGTACTTCACGGTGTACCTGTTTGCACCACCAGACAGCTGCAACCATGTGGTTTGTGAGGGTGGAGGTGGAACCCAGAGTAAAGGGATCCAAGCTGCCTGCGTGGGAAAGCCTAGGCTGTCACAGACTCCCCGCCACCCTTCTCCAGAAGGATTCCCACCGCTCCCCCCCCACCGACACTCCACAGACCGGCGAGGTGAAGGCTATTTGAGATCCAAGTGGTCAGGAGGGCTGTGGGTTACACATCAGGTTGTCTCCTGCAGTCTGGAAGTTTGTACCAGCAGCGACTGTTGCTGAGCAGCTGCGAGATTTACGCCACATTTCCCCAAAATACGATTTCTCAGTGTGATCTCCATGTGAATTTGGTAGAAAAATATTTAATGGCTGGCAAAACATTGGTAAATAAAAGCAGATCGAGATGATGATGTTACAATAACAGATTACATTACTATTCTCTGTCCTTAGGAAAACCCTGATTAGACCAAGATCCTCACGGGGTCTTATGAATAAGTCAGGAAGGGGCTCTAATGACCCCGCGTGAGAGCGTGCGAGCTGCAGCGCAGCCAGCGCGGTGCCAGGTGCCTCGGAAGCAGGCACTAGCCTGGATGACTAACAGCAGTTATCACAGGGGGGTTGTTGATTTTCCTCAATAATTCGGGCCAGATTTTCTGCTAGTATAAACTAGTACTGCTCTGTTGCAGTTGAGAGCGCGCTGCCAATTTATATCAGCAAAAACTGACCCGTAGTCTATTTTTAATCCCTTTCTTATGCAAGTCTTCATTATCTTATTGAAGAATTATATCTCAGTCAGCACATTGCCCGCAACAGACTTTGGTTGTTAATCGATGTATGGGACGCTCCAAAAGCTGAAGTACCCTTCCACCTCTGCGAGCACACCTAGCATTGACTGCTGATCGTAGATCTCAAATTGCATAATTACTGAACTACGAGAAAATTACTTTTTGCTTGCAAGTGTCAGGACAGCTCTGAATCCATGAGTGACTCACCCTCAGGCACCGGTGTTTAATTTATGAGCTATTTATCTCCTTGCACACACCCCAGCACAAACAATTATACTTAGTAATTTGTTGATCTTATCAAGGCTGTTTGATGTTACTATTGCTACCTTCAGTGGTGCTGTGCTTTGAAACTTAAACAGGATTCATAACCAAATTTGGATACTTTGCACACAATGCCGGTTTCAGAGAAGTTTAACTCTTCAGCAGCCAGAGGTGCTGCGTGCAATTTTCGAAGGAGAGCAAAAGTTGCATCTTTTGCTGACGGATTCGGTGGGGTGGCCCTCCGGCAGCATCACAGTCCCCGGTAAGAGCCAGTTCTGTCCTTGCGCGGCACGGGGCAGGTTTTCTAGCCGAGGAGGCGAGAGGGGAGTGGGTCCCCCTGGGCCAGGGCACCCACCGTGCCCCCATCCCATCCGCGCTCTGGGCGGGCTGCAGCAGCTGGCTGCAGGTAAACCCTCGCGCGGGCGGCCGCACACCGAGCCCCAGCGTCCTCCCGCAGAGCCCGTCCTGCTGCTCGGGGTCACTCCTGGGAACCTTTTAATGTGGGGAGCAGCCTTGCTCATGACTGAATGAGGAATTAACCTTCAAATTATTACATGTTTACTGTAAATCAAACTTTATGGACCCCTTTGCACAGCCCAACTCTCCCTCTTTGTTGTCGGGGTAGGTACCAAACGTGGGGCCACAGGCGCTCACCTCAGGCTGCACGTCAGGCGCGTTCCTTCCCCGCGTTCGGCCATACTCCCCAGACAATCTCAGCCTTTTCAGCTCCCCGCTGCGCAGAGTTCCTGTCCCGCAGCGCCCAGCAGTGCCGAAGCCAAAGACTTTCCCCCTCCTGCAGCAGTGGCGGTGCTGGGAAGGGCAGGGAGAGCCCCGTGTTCCCGATCTGCCGGCCAACGTCCTTTCCGAGACTCGGGTGAATGTATTTTGTTAACTTACACATCACACGTGCTCTTGTGGCAACCGTAGAGTTAATTTTCTATATGCTTTAGAAAGTTTTCCGGCGCCGAGCACATACATTGTCTGTGTAGAAGACAAAGCGCTCCAGGCGCTCCATAAGCGCGGAGCCGTAACGAGCGCTGATGGGCAGGCACCTACCAAATCACCGGTTCATGACGGCAAGCGCACACGTGTAACTTATTTCCCAATATGCAACACGCTGCCATATGTGTCTGTTCCCCGGGACTGGGAACGGGCACTACCTGTAGAGAGAAGCCAAAAAACAGCTGCTTCAAAGGCAGCCTTCAGACGCAGAATTTCCTTTAAGGCTCTCAAAGCCCAGCCAGCACACGGCTGTTCCAGTCCGCTGGGATACTGTGATGAATCCCACTACGTTGATTATTGTTTTTTCAAAGCCTCCGGTGGTTTTCCTGGTTTAATTGAAGTGAAATGGTGGCTTAGCATAATCAAACATATGGAATTAGTATGGGGGGAGTGAAAATTAAAACAAGGGATTATTAGTTTTAAACAACTACTAACTTCTAATGATCCCTCCCCCCCTTCATTCTTTGTGAGCTGAGTTCAGGAGTGGAGAGAAATGTTAAAATTTAGCTAAAGCTTTTTAAACTGAAAACCTTGCCACACACGTTGCTCTTTCAAAACACAATTTTAAGGTCCTACCCTGCACCTGGTAGAAGAAACACTCAGTGTTTAAACACCCCGACAGAATGAGGCGGGCAGCGTCACTGCCCACGACCGCGGGAAGGACCAGCAGAGCTCTGCAAGGACGGTTTGAGCAAGGCTGGCGGCCACAGGACCGTGAAACGCTGCACCGAGAACGCACGTTGCTGATGCTTTGCGAGCTGCGAGGGTTATGTGGCAGCTTGCTGGCGCAGAGGCTGGAGGAGCAGAGCACTCTGCTGCCGGGCTGAACGCCTGGGGCTGCTGCTGCCCGGGCGGGAGCCCCATGCTGCCCACGGGCAGGCCATCGCAGGCCGCGTCACTAGAGCCCCAGGAGGTGTCCAGCTAAGCCACCCCAGCTACGTGCAGCCGCTCCAGCTGGAAACGTTGTTCCACAGGAGAGGAGGAAGAAAAACACAGCTTACGACACGGCGTTTTCGAAGCAGGCGCTCTGGCATCCGGGCTCCTTGGGCAACCAGGCCCTGCGGTCTGGGAGAGATCAGGGCGAACCGGGGTGACGAAGGGGAGAAGGCAGACGGAAGCCCGCAGCAGGTAGGAGAGAATCCTTCAGGGAAGGTAAATAAAACAATTACAGTAACGCTACCACCTCTGCAGGGCTGGACACAGTCAATGAAAGGGCAAATAAACATGAAATTAAGACAATACTTTTTTGCTTTTTAAATAAAGATTTTCATCAAAATGCAGAACTGGGAAGGACATTAAAGAGATCATGCTCTTTGCTGGTGTTTGGGGATGGCGTTTGAAGAACAGTTGCTTTGGAGAGGAGGCAAGAATGGTGGTATGGGGTGAGATGAGAGGCCCATCCAGCCCAGCACCCTGGGGTCTGACAGAAGGTATAGGCTATACATACCGGCTGTTCTCCCAGCATCCAGCAGCTCGGGCCTTAAGGACACTCCAAAAGCAGAGCTGATACCCTTAGTTTTAACACAGCTCCTCCCCCCCCTCTGCTTTTCCTCCCCCCAGCTTTTCCCAAGCATGTTTGAACCCTTGTCAACCTTCAGCATCCACATAATCTCATGGCAAAAGTACCCAGATGAAACCACGTAAGTTGAGTATTCGGTTTAGCCTGCCGCCCGCAGTCGCCTGAGCACTTCCTCTGTGGGCTATTCTGCCCCCAAAGATGCTCAAAGGGCAGCAGAGAGATGGCCAGCTACACCCTGGTGGCCCTTATCCTACTAAAACCTCCATTTCAAACAGGCAGCCAAAGACACCCGCGTTCCAGGCAGTTCAGTGGGTATTGCTGGTTCATCGCTGACCACTGAGCAAACCCGCTACCTGTCTTACCTCAGGGAACACGCCGTGGGAACGATGTTATGCTCTATCTGATATATTAATCCACACAGAGAGCCCGAGCCTGCTGCCCTTGTGCTGTTCTGGGAAACACTGATGAGGGCAGAAAACTACATCCAACACGAGAGGTGTCCATGGGTACGGGGAGACTTCAAAAGTTACATTTCTGTTCTTCTTGTGCTCCTTACTGGTCTGAAACGTCACGTTTCGGGGTGCCCAAGCACATCACCCAGGTATCGCTATTGCTGCTGCCAGTAAATGACAGCAGTAAGCCCTCACTCGTCCACAGCAATGTTTTCACTTGGCCAGGAACACACTTTTTAAAGCAAACACACCTCTACACACACACACGCTCAAATCCACTCCCCGTGGGACCCCCACGCCAACTGTTTTGCTCTCCAGACTCACCCCCAGTGACCCCCGTGCTGGTGCCAGCAGAGCCGCTTTCACAGACATCTCCAGGTCAGCCCCAGGCACTCCGGTCGGTCTGGAGGCAGGCAGTGGTGACCTCCCTGCTCCACTGGCACCTGTTTAATCCAGAAACACCATCAACGCCGTGGCTACGGGGCACTGAGGAATGCACGTGAAGAGGAAGGGGTAGTACTCCTCCTCCTCTGCAAAATTCCCTACTTTCCACATGCTGGAAGAGCAGCACCTACAGTGTTTTCTCACCGTTCTCCAGCTGGAGAAACCAAACGTCTCCTCCCGCTGCGCATCCCCAGCGAGAGCAGGTCCTGACACTTGCTGAAGGGCACGCAGGCAGACCTCCCCAGAGCAGGTCCTGACACTTGCTGAAGGGCACGCAGGCAGACGACTTCCCCTTCCTTTCTCACGCAGCAGAGGTGAGCAGGACGGACGCGTGGCAGCTGCAGCCACCCGCGCGGGCCGAAGCCCGGAAACCCCGCGTGCCCAGCTCCAGCTAACGCACCGTTCTGGGCGGGACGGAAACGTGCTGCACCCACCTGCAAGTTTCCAGCTGTACGTCTGAAACGCACAGGCGCGCTGAGGAGAAACACGGGCGGCACCTATTTCATGTGGCCGTTGCCACAAGGCACCAGTGCCAGGAGTAACAGAGCTCGTCGGATTGTTCTTTCTTTTAATAAAACTTGGGTTTATTCTGGAATAACAGCTGAAGGGAGAAACTATTCAGGCAAGTCAATAAGCTGAAACACGAAACATTACAGAATATGTATTTTTAAAGATGATTTTAACTTCACTTTATTTTCTGAATATTGTAACAACTCCACACCACCCCCCACCTATCAACAACAGCTTTGTTCAAGTTTTAATTATTTTTATTTTTAGAACAAGGAGGTAATCGTGAAGTAAACACATTCAAATCTAAACTAATATGGCTTATTAAATGTAACTAAAGAGATGCAAAAAATGCAGAGCAGCCCATCAGTTGTGCTGTCCTTTCTAACTTCTTCACTGCCCATGTAATAACTGGGGAGCACGGGAATATTCTGGAAATGAGAACTAATTTCAGGCAGGACAAGAGACCACGTGTCAGCAGGTACCAGCACAGCAAGGAGCTGACCTCTCTCACCAACATGACGCTCCACCTCTCCCTCAGCCTCCACTGCGTCTGAAAGGCCGCAGGAGCCCTGCTCCGTTACTAGCGCCTGGCTGACTCCCCAGAGGAACAGGCAGGCTCCGCTTCCTTTCCAGTTTGGCTTTTAACACAAGATTTGGTGGTCCTAACCTTGTCGCAATCACGTCACATCAAAGTAATGCTGAGAACAAATACCCACCGCACCAGGCAGAGGAGACAAAAGAGAAAGCACCCGGAGTCCTCACTTCCCCGCTTTATGCTACAATCCCCCCTCCTGCCACCATGAAAAAGTGAGACGCTCTTTAAAACAAAACCAACAACTCCGCATTGAAGCCGTCTGCCCTCCCTCGTTCTGCTCGGTGCAATGAAAGGCACGACGCCAACTGTTCCACGACGGGCCTCGCGGCTCTGGCTGACCCACCTCTCACTCCTTCCGAAACGAGCAACGAAGTTCACAGGCGGCATCCCGAGGGGAGCCTCGGAGCAGGACACGACCAGCGCTCCCAGCACCTCAGACATGGACGGGAGGTTAGCCAGGAGCCTTTTCAAAGTTTACAGCAAGCAAACTGAGGACAGTGAAAGCTGCAGGTAACATCGGCTCCTGGCCCCGACCCCACCGAACCCGGAGCCGAAACCACAGGCGCTTCAGAAAGCGTCAGGCTGCTTTAAATACATTAAACGTACCACAAGCAGGGGCAATTCTGCAGCTTGCATTAGAGGTACAAACTTGGCTTTATTCTTGCCAAGACCTCACTCTCCTGTGTCACCCCGAGACGAGCTCTCCCTCAGGGTTAGAGGGGCAGAACAGCGCTCCCAGCTGCAGCCTTCTTTCAGCAGAACGACTTACCTGTCCAGCACAGCGTGACCTCTTCCTTCACAGCACTATCTGTGTCACCCTCCACTGGCCCAAAACCCAGGCTGGAGAGGACAACGCACAACATCAGGCACCGCTGCTCCAGTCTCCACAATTTAATAGTTTCAAGACAAGACTGAAACACTTTTCCAAAAAGATTTGAACAAAAAACCTCACAGTCTCAGAGATAGCGTGATTTTCCTACATACATTTCCTCTCTCCAGTAAAAATCATTTACACTTATTATCCTTCCTACCATCTTTCAGTGAACGTCCATCTACAAATTCATTAACTTTTTTGAGACAAATCATTGGCATCCTAATCTTCTGATTCCCATGAAAGACTCACTTTCGAGATACAATTGCAGCTGCCCCACACTGCCAGTTACTGTATCATACACGTCTTAAAATTCTGTAATCAGCATCCACCAGGTGCCGTATCGCATTCAGCACACCACAGTCAGTCAATACAGACATCCCCAAACACACCAAGGCTGGTTTTGTCAAATGTTTTATTGAGTGTAGACATCTGGAGTACTGTAAAACATGCATTATCTGTAGATTCAAAAAGGAGCAAGCCACATTGTCCTCACTGTCAAACGTGTCAGGCTTGGCATACATGATGGAGATTAATGAAGTATCATGAGAGTAATATGGTTTCTGAAAAGCTTCTACAATTTGGAGTAGGGTCTTAATCGTTTGAAATGCAAAGCTGTTCACATTTAGTGAACTTGCATGTTCGCTAGAGGTGCCATATTTTAATTCAAAACAAACAAGAATAATTTCGCTGGGGGGGAGGGAAAGTTCCCTAGGTAGAAACTGTATGCTTTTTGTTTCCAGATATTCCATCCTAAATAAAAATTCATATGCTTTTTGAAGCAGCACAGTTTATTTCTGAGCAACGAACAACACTTGGTATTCATTTCTTCTTGGGTTGTTGAGGTGTATTAAATTTAAAGAAGATAATATCTCCATCCTCCACTATGTAATTTCTGCCTTGTTGTCTGTATTTTCCAGCAGCCTGTGAACAGAACAGACAAAAGGAAAATGGGTTATTTCATTAGACATTTTATAGTATTTTCAAATTGTAATTATTTAAATACATTTTGGTAAAGAAATGGTACTACTTCAGCTTCAGAGTTTGACAGCCACAATACTGCTCAGTTTGACATCATTTGGTTTTACATACCTATTAAATACATACAAAACCAATTTAACCTCCACTGAATCAGGGGTGCTTAAATGCCATCGGCATTACACAGTGGTGAATCCGCAATCCCTGGCAAGTCTTAAGATAAAGGAAACTAAACCAGCACTTGTTTTTCTTTTTATTCCCCCCCCCAAGCTTTGAGGCTTTCTAAAGCCTTTCTAAAGAACCTGCAGATGGCAAACACTGGCGGCAGGAATCTAACCAGTACTGCTGGAAAGGGCGATCGGCAACAGTTTGCATCACGGCTGCATGGCTATTAAACTGGGGTGTGCACTGTTTCTGAGCGGCTCCAGCAAAGGACAAGCGAGTTCTGTCAGAACTAAAGATGGGAACACTATGCAAGTGTCACAACTGCACATGCCTCATGCTTCGAGTGGGCTCTCTTGTCTGCTTGTGCCCAGATAATGAAGGACTGAGGAGCAAAAAATACATGCTCGGTTTTTCTGTCAGAAATTCCCTTTAGAAGAAATTTGCTTCAGAAGGACAGATAGAAGAGGAGATAGGCTGTGGAACCAGGGTACAGGAGAAGGCGTATAGACCAAAGACATGAAAAGGAAATTCGTTATGAAAATGCTCTACTTGAGGAGAGGAGAAAATAGGCAAGGAATCTATTAAATATCAGTACTCTCCGCATTAGAATTTATTATCATATTTTTCTATCTTTATCTTGGCGTAATTAAACCTAGTATCACAGAGGCTACAGAGAAGCTGCGGCGTTGGGACTGACAGACTGGGCGGGAGGTGGTCTGCAGAAGCATTTATCTTGAAAAGTGGTCTACAATATGGAAAAGTTGAGAGCTTCTGCTTTAGTTCAATAACCATTCCTGTTTTGAAGTTTTCTCTTGCAGGAGAAAGTGCTTCCATGCAAGACCTCACTGTGCCATTATTCTCAATGACACTATCTCAGTGGTGGCATGCTAAGATCCCATTACAGGAAAGCTGTTAACTAATGACCTCAGTTGCAGTAGAACAGATCAGATTAATGGTACATAGTTAACTTAGACACCTTTCTTTCACAAAACCTGCTCTGTAAAGCAACGTATTTCCCCATATTGCTGTCTAGGAATTTAGAGGCTCGATAACCTTGTTGCTGGCATTCCTTATTTAAGTG
Source organism: Psophia crepitans (assembly GCA_013399095.1). NCBI lineage: Eukaryota > Metazoa > Chordata > Aves > Gruiformes > Psophiidae > Psophia > Psophia crepitans. Next base: position 133,335 of record VWZZ01000295.1, on the reverse strand, counting down.
TTGTCACCAGTAACGCTAGCCTACAGAATATCGCAGATAAAATAGCCTCGATGGTAAATATATAGTGCAATAGTAATTGACCTTATCCCGTATGACACTATCGATAAATAATAAATAGTACTCTGCAAATGTTTTTATATTCCACCCCCCTGGAAATTTGTTTAGACTATAAAAGGTTTACTTTCAAGTAGACTTAGTAGTTCTTTCCTTTGAAGATCCTAATAATGCTCAAAGTCAAGAGTAATTAGACTAATTGATGGCATAAACACTAATAAACCGGTGCTATAAAAATCATCAGCAAGCATAAGCTGCAGGCGCAGGTACAGAGACATTTTACAGTTGAATACATTTATTACTCAGAAATATTTGTAGAAAAAACTGACCTCCCCAAAGTAACAACGCAGATTTTTTCAGCATGCTATTGCACGCTGTCAAAGTGGCATAGACTTCTTTAATTAAATACATTGTGACGCACTAATGCAAGTTTATGTATTTTTGTTACCAGTTTACAGTTAATTAAAGGTGACAGTGTTCCTTTAAATTCTCTAGAGACCATTTAATCCATTTCCATTGCTATCAGAAACACTGGTTGAAAAAATCAATACCCATTTGTGAATCTTGAGTATGTATTAAACAAGACACGTCTAACCAGTTCATTTGCACTTGAAAGCAGCCATCTGTAGAAGCCAGCTTTGCCTAAGCAGATATGATTGCTAATAATGTGATATCCCTGTAGACTACAAAGCCCACACAGAGCTATTCAGTGTATAGTTCACAGCACTGGCATTAAATTAGTTATGCTGTACTGGTGTTAGACACACACAAAATCAAACTTAAAAATCGATCAACTTGATAACGTACAAAGCAAGCAGCTCCCATTACCACTGTTATTTCAGTTGACTCCTAAAAGCTCCCAAATTTAATTTTGAAATTTGCCAGCAATATAAAAGTAATTAGTATTGTGTATGGCTTGAAACGTTGTATTAAATGCAAATTAGAAAAGACTAGAGCCATGTAACACAGCTTTTCTAAGAGCAAGGTTGGTTTTTTCCCCAACCTTGATTTAAAAACCAAGTAACAAATGCAAATATGCTTGCTTTACAGATACTTCAAAATAATAGAAAAATTAATCCTTAAATATAATTTGAACATGGAAGCCTGATGTCTAGAATCTTACACTGTGAAAAGTAAATAAAAATGTATCAGCAAAATACTTATAGGTTAATTTAACAGGTATTAACTGATGCAGCTTCTCAGGGAGAACACAGATTTGAGCATCAAAAAGCGTTACTCGCAAAATTTGAATCTTGGTTACATAAAGTGGCTTCTGACTGCAGAATATTAGATTTATTTATAGCTGTGGTTTCACTTTACAACTACAACTCTACTTCCCTTTTCATAAGGCAGCTCACATGCCGCAACGAACCAATTATACCAGGATTTTTTTCCCCCTCACTTCCTGGGGTTCAAACAAACCTATTAAAGTCCCGCTGCTCAGTATGATCTTCCTTAGTGATACCACTGAGAATAAGCTGAATCTGAAATCATAGTTTTGCATACCTTTCAAGCTATCAAATAGCAAACAATAAAGCTGAACCTTTTAAATTCTTTAACACATTATAGAAGTAGGAACCTTCAAATACTGAGACTGATTAAATCAAACTAATGTGCTTTGTCACTGCAATTTTATAAAATACAAATTTTAATAAAGCATTAAAAATGTCTAATGAGACATCAAATGTGTATGAAATAAAGGGAAGTTCTTCTGCTTAAAGAAGGTGCAAACAATGCAATAGCAACACAGAAAAGAATGGCTTTTCTTATGATATTTATTTGCCATATACAAGTTCATTACATATTTAATAACTTAAAATCAGATATAATTTGTCAGTTCTAAGAAGGGCACAACTTTGGGCACCCAATCAGTCTCTGCCCTCTAGCGTTGAGAAAGCAGATAAAACTCTTAATACAAGTGTCACTACAAAGCAGCATGAGCTCAATAAAAAAGTTTTTCATTAAATATCTTCACTGTCTATTCAGTAGATAGGAGTTAGGAAACTTCGCCTACTGTAATGTATTTTCGTGGACTACATACAACTAGTACTGGCATCCTGAACAATCAAAGTAAGGTATGGCATTTTTGTGTAAGACATCAAAGTGCAATTGAATTAGATACTGAAATGGTGAATTTTAAGATTCTAATTATGCCTATCAGAGTCTAGGAGTGGACTCTCCTAATGCTGACAAAAAGGTAAATTTTTATAATACAATATTTTCTTAACCATTTGCATCTGACATTTGTAATACCTTCACTGCAAATTCAAAACAAGATGACACATTATTAGAAGAATCAGATTTTCTGTGTTTCTTGCATTTCCTTTTAGGGGTGACTAAAAAATCTGCTACCTCATCTTAAAAATCTGATTTTTCAAGAACAAGTTCATTCTAAAGCTTATTAAATTCTGAACACTCACATGTAAATAGATTAAAAAACCCCAACCACTTAGCATAGCGTTTGGTCTTAGTGCTGACATTTAGTCCACAAACTGTCATATCTTGGATACTGAAACAGTTGCATTCCTGTTCAGTAAGTTGGTGCATATGAAATCTCCTCTAAGTAACAGATGAAATAGATTCTGGTCTATTGCTAGAGGTGACTGTTAAGGTTTGCTTAGCATCACGAACTTCTTCCCAGTGAAAAATAGATTTGAAATGGAAAAATGGCACATGTGGAAAAAGGGAGAAGAAAAAGATGGGGAGCTCACCTTGACAGCAGCTTCTGAACCTCCTTCTTTAAAATCTTCATATTTCATTACTTCAGCCATAATGAATCCCTTTTCAAAATCCGTGTGAATCTTCCCTGCTGCCTGAGGAGCCTTCGTCCCTTTCTGTCAAAGGAAAGACCGGAAGAAAATTAATTGCATTTAAGAAGATTGATTGCAGGAAAGAGGTTTCTCCCTTTTGATATGCTTTCAGGATCTGCTGAAACTTTGTTTCATATCAGTTAAAATGTCACGCATACAGCTGGGTAATTCTCAATAGTGGGACACACAGATAGATGCCTTCGCCACAGATAAACCAACTGATATTAAAGAAGGGCAGCTTTGTTTTTCCTAATGGGCATCAACAGTAGTATTGATTTTGGAAGCTATGATTGTGTTTGTTGTGGGATTCACTTCGATCCCTAGCTCTCCACACAGAAAGTGAGCAAAATAAAGATTTTTTTAAATAACTTTAAAGTCTGAATTACTCAAGACTTTTACTTACATCCAAATAATTTCAATTAAATGATAACATTCATTGGTGAACCACATTTGTAATCAAAAATTATTTATGGATCTCAAGCCCTACATATCAGCTTATTTTTATTTCAGAATAATTTTAGTATTTCTGTAGTTCCACTACAGAACAAAATGAGTATTCTGGCCAAAATGTCAACAATAGAATCACTACAAAACAAAAAAATCACAGGCAACTATTACAAGATAATTTAAGTTTATGCAATAGAGGAGAATGCATTATAACTGCATGCTTTAAATTACAAGGACATACATTCTGTGCACATACAAGGAGAGAAATTTGAGAAATAATGGTGACCTAAAGGCTGCTTAATAAAGCATGTTAAAGTGCTAAGGAGTCTGACAGTGTAAAGCACAGTTTTTACAATAAAAGATGTATTGGGTTAATATGGCTACTCACTGATGCTTACCTGACTACATATCTTTGCACATTAAATCAAAGATACTTACAATCAGTCTTAAGATAAACCAGCTTTCAAATTTCTAATAAAGAGCAAGCATTTCTCCTACTGAAACCAGTGGAGTTTCAGAATGTGCTTTTAAAAGCTATGGCAAGAATCAGAACAACAAAACTTCTGCTTTTATATTATTTTGGTAGCTATTTCAGGGACCTTAGCTGGCAGTTATCATGTAAAAGGAGAGGAGATGAAAAGGCTAAAAAATAAACATGCTTTCAGGAAAATGAGTTTAATGTGCTAAAAGATATACACAAACATCTGTAGCAGTATTAATAAAAATATAAATTTACTGGAAATTATGTTGATTAATGAAAACAAATTAATTCCATTGAACAAAATTAAATACAGCACTGAAATTCACTGCACAGCACTAAATACACTGATGCAAAAAATAGCAGCTCAGTGACAGTTTACACCTCCAAAAGTTGACATTCTGGTAATTTTTAAGATAAGAGTTTGTAACTACATGCATTTCAAAATATTTTTCAGTACCAATCTTTTTATTACAAAATATTTACATTCAAAGGCAAACCACTACAGCTCAGCTCTAACTGTCCTCTGGGAATAAATTAGGCTATCTCGGTGGCTATAATCATTCTACATCAATATTTAAAATTCATAATATAATTTCAGGCATTACGTAAGTTCCCAGATAAACATATAAAACCACCAAAATAAACTAGGTCTAAATATTAAAGTCAGTAAAAGACCTGAATTACTGCACACTGATTTTAGGTTTTTGAGCCCAACTGCATCCATGAGGAATATAATGATGTTATATTGCTTTTATTGCTGAAAATGTAATCCGAGCAAAGCAAAGGAGGAATGAACCACCCGCAACCCAAACAAACTTAGTGAATACAAAATGAAAAGCAACATCAATTTCACTGCAGACAAACCCAGTCACACAGATTAAGCAAGCACAATACTGGTACGTCTTATCTCTGACCACAGGAGGAGGGTAGACAGATTCTACAGGATGAAGAAATTCAGACTATGTAATAGGCAGAATCAATTGTTACCTGCCTCAATCAATGCAGCTCCACTTTCACTGTTCAGCAGCTCACAAATAATTAAAGTTATCCTGGACAAAAACCTCATCTGTAATGACTAGCTAACCGCCACCATGACAAACTTCAAAGTCAGTGATATCAATCTGAATTCAATAGTGTGGAACTGGATATAGCTGATGAATAAGTATGAATCTTACCCTGATGGTCCATGCACGCACTTCATCTGGGCCTGCAGTGAAAAAGTATTCTAGTTGGAGTGCTGCATATCCAGCCTTAATGATCTTTGCTAAAGCACTGGAGGAAAAAAAAAAAAAAAAGAATCCAATCCATTCAACATATACACATAAAACAGTAATCAATTTACATGGAAAGACATCACATATTTTGAAGACACCAGGTGTACTTTTAAACACAGCAATGATCGCAGTAACCTTTTTCTTTGAACTCTCCTCAGAAGAGCTACTTTTTTACTGCAGCATCATACAGACAGTATTTTGATTTGTTTATTCCGCAGGATACAGAAATATGGGATAAATTTAAATCACCCTATCAGGCAACACTTTGGGTCTCATGCAATTTTCAGGACTCCAGGTCATGAAAGCATAACTGTTTGACTGAAATTCAATATTGAAACAATTTACTATAGTTCTTCAGAAAAATTATGGCAAAATTTTCTCTAGCGTCCCTACTCCCCATGGATGACGAAACAGTTTTGGTGATCATTCCTTCTCAAAAATATACATAACTAATACCTATGTTATAATTAAAACACTGTACAGAGATGACAGATGACAGTTAAAAACTTAATTTAAAATAAATCTTTTCACTCTGTCTCATGGTAAAGAAAGGAGAAGATTCTCTCTTTATAATGGTAATTACTCTGTCATTTATTATTCTATCAGCGCAAGCAATTAAATTACTGCAAGGAAATAGTTGATAATAAAGTGTAGGGAAAATGAATGCTAATTAACCTTTGTGTCATGTTCTCTTCCAGATACTTCTGTTTCTCCTCAGCACTCATATCCTGCAACTTGAGTTCCAAGGCCCCACTAAAAGGAATGACCAAAGCACCCGGGTCGTGCTTGTCCACCCACTCTTTAATTTTTATCAACCTGTAGACAACAAAGGGCACAACATTATCTTGTAGTGCATGCATGGCTGTACCACATTCATTATTATCAAGTAGCACATACATATTCATAAGAATTGCACGGTTTTATGATGCCATCTTTTTGTGTATTGCTTTCCAAGGTCAAGGCATTAACAGGCAGCAATTGCTTCAGGTGTACTCCATTAACATTTCACTGTTTCTTGGTTTCTGCTTGGCATTTAATCTATCAGAAATAGGCACATTTTGAGACAATAACTAGGGTTTTGGTAGAGGTTAAATACTTGCAATCTAAAATGCTAACTGAATAAAACTTTGTAGATCTGTGGATGCACATTTTTCTGAGACTTCCAAGAGTGAAATTTATCAAATGCTGTAAAACTGGGGGTCTTCAGTTTTTGGTTTGTTTTTTTTTTTTTTTAAGCATCTCAGTGGCTGGGGCAGCTGATAGTAGCAGACAGAAAGGAACACTACACTCTATAAACTCCTAGATAGCAAGCAGCACCCTGCTTTTTGTAGCTTTTGATCTTGGAGTATGTCATAGCTAATGAATACAGGGCCATGTTTCTACTAGTTTTTCCCCACCTTTCTACCATCCTCCCATCCCAGACAAAACTTCCAGATATTATACCACTATTGTTTTTTAAAAAAAGAAACAAATTTCCTATTTCTCTTCATTGTGAATAACTGGCAGCATCAGTAATAGTTTTCTATACATCTAACATATATTTTTTTAGTTGAACAAAGTTACAAATTTAGAGCTACAGATTTATGGTGCTAGTTTTTGAATGTTCAATATCCTACTAAAATTAGTAAAATCTTTGCAGCAATAGCTGATGTTTAAACAATCTTTAAGCACAGGCACCACATTCATGACTGCAAATACTATTTATTTTAATTTTAAGGGAGGCATTCATGCACTACCTGAGAGGAGTTCGATGTTATTTATAGGGCACTGTTTCTGAACAGGTGTGAAAGGTATGAATGACAACTCTGTGTGCTCAGCAAGAAAACTCAAGAGGCACGGGAATTATTTCCTGTATGCTCAGACACAATGTACAAAATACAGTATTTCGGGTGCCGTAGATGTTTCAGACCTGAAGCACCCACCATACAGCATGGGGTTTTATGCTTGCTGAGTTCTTTTTCTTAGTCCTGCTAATCTCCAAGATTTAGGCTAAGGTTTTAACTGCTATTATACTAAAGTGCTTTGAAACTGTGGCCTGCAAACCTTTAAATAATCAATGCAAATGTCACTTCAGAAAAAAATGAACTGAACCACAAGTTCATCAACACACATTTGTCAAAGAAAATAGCAGGGGATCAGAGCTATTATGAGATTAAGTGTATGGCCCACTGAGTAGGGTTTTAGATGGGACAAAGAATATAAAAGTTCACTCAACAGTTTTCACACGTTTGTTATATAAGTCTGGTCTTCTATCACTTACTTATATAAATACCCTATCAGCAGTTTTCAGTCCTCATTATACTAATCTTTTTTTCCTCCAGTTATCCAATGAAAATACAGTCTGGTATCCAGGTCTGATACTGAAACTCTATTGCTTTCAGAAATGTCTGAACTGAAAATCACAATTAAGGTGCATTTCTGAATGTGACATATGACATTTAACAGCACTTCTAAAACTGACATTTGTAGTTAACTAATTTATTTTGGCTAACAAACTGGGTATCAAAGTTCAGAGTTTATAAACACCAATCTTTTACAGAAAACATATCTAGAAATGGACCTGCTGTTCATAAGTGTACTTCAACATCTGTGCAAAATTTTTAATTTTTTTTTTTTAAGAAAGTGTCTTACACTGGTCTCTAGACGAATTAAGTAACATACCAAGTGAAAGACAGAATGAAACATGCAAACTTGATAAAGTGAAATGAGCATGAAAGTAATGTAAAAAATTGGATTCAAATTCTGTTTGGTAAATATGGTCATCATAACTAATAAACTAAGAACTATTGTGGAACAACAAGATAAGAAATAATTACTTTGGCTAAAACACCAATTCAGAATAATAATAGTCTTAGACTGTCATTTTAACAGCTTTTCTATTGAGTCCTTAGAGGGATTATTTGCATTCCTCAGGTATTCTATTGTACAATTCAGATGAATAAAGACTTACAAATCATTCCTCTACCGCCAGTGTGAGACTTTGATCCAGTGAATACACCATTGTACCTTAACTATAATTGGCAAAAAACCTGACAGTGTAGAGCATCACAAGCTTAATAACAAAGGAGAATATCTCAAAGTGTTGACAGATGATCTTCATAATGCAGGAGCAGAGCTGGTACATTTTAGCAATAAATGAGCACTGAGGTCTAAAGGTCTCTGAAGTGACTGACATCAGACCTGCTACAGCCTCACTAAAAGAATAAGGTACTGCAACCCACTCTGTACAGACAGTCAGGTTCTCTGCCTGAGTCTTCCACTTTTGTGACTTTCAATGTCACAGGAATTACTAAAAAGTACCAAGGAATTCCCCTAACGGTGATCAAAATAAAGAAAACAACAAAAAAGTAAACACTCAAATATAAATACTGATATGTTTCTAACTGACATTTTTCCCAAAGCAAAAATGTTGGACTAGTAATCAATAAAGTAATCGGGCAAGTTTGCTTTCCTGTTCGGGATAACCAAGTGTGCTAAACAGAACAAAATTCTCTTAACAGATGGTAACAATTAATGTCAAAGTTTGTTTTATTTGAGCACAAAACTTTTCCATGGAAATGGTGTACGTCTGTAGAATAGAACAGAATCATTAAGGTTGGAAGTGACCTCAAGGATCATCTAGTCCAACCATCCCACCACCACCTATTACCCACTAAACCACGTCCCTAAGTACCACATCTAACCTTTCCTTAGAAGGACAGCATTAGTACACTCATCTAGGCCTTTGATAAGTTAAGCAAATGCTGGAGTTTCTCTCCATTATTTCATGCTCTACTTGATAACGAATGATGAGAAGTATTGGATTTAGGCTGAGAGAAAAGGCTATTAACACTTAAGAAAATATCAATTAAAACACCAAAACAAACCAAAACAAAAAACAAACAAGAAAACCCCACCAAACCAACGACTAAAATGTCACAAAATTAAAAGTGTGAAAAAACAAGATATATTAGTAGAACTGGCAGAACCAATGACCACTATTAACAGCTGAAACTAAGAAACAATAAAGTGCTCAAGATGAAAACCCTTCTTGACAAAGAAAACAATGCGCACACTAAAAGCAATTAAAAATATCATCTTTCCTAATTAGGTTTCTAAAAATGCTGTTATTAGTAGAATTAAAACTAAATTCTGATTACAAAAGGTAGAGCAGGCAGAAGAAAGGCTTGTTCTAGTACTACTCAGTAATAACAGCGAGGGATCTCTCAGAGCATTTCTGGACATCCAACATCCTTCCCCTATGGAGGTGGCTTGGTTTGTCCCTCCAGGTGGCTCTGTGAAGAGGAGCGGGCCAACAGCAACTACAGAAGGTTCCTGCATTGAAATTCGACTCTCTTCACCACAAACGGACAAAATATCCGTTTTGGAAAAAAAAATACAAACCCAAGAAACAGTAAGAATAGAATAGAATAGAATAGAATAGAATCATTAAGGTTGGAAGTGACCTCAAGGATCATCTAGTCCAACCATCCCCCCACCACCTATTACCCACTAAACCACGTCCCTAAGTACCACATCTAACCTTTCCTTAAACACCCTCAGGGATGGTGACTCCACCACCTCCCTGGGCAACCCGTTCCAATGCCCGACCACCCTTTCAGAGAAGAATTTTCTCCTCATCTCCAACCTGAACCTTCCCTGGCGCAACTTGCAGCCATTTCCCCTTGTCCTGTCACTAGTTATCTGCGAGAAGAGGCCAACCCCCAGCTCACCACAACTCCCTTTCAGGTAGTTGTAGAGGGCAATAAGGTCTGCCCTGAGCCTCCTCTTCTCCAGACTAAACAAGCCCAGTTCCTTCAGCCGCTCCTCATAAGACCTGTGCTCCAGACCCTT
>VWZZ01000295.1:77164-122947 GCA_013399095.1 Psophia crepitans | reverse complement strand
AGAAAGAGATGAGGTTGGTCAGGCAGGACTTGCCTTTCACAAACCCATGCTGGCTGGGCCTGATCCCCCGGTTGTCACGGACATGGCACGTGATTGTCCTCAAGATGACCTGCTCCATCACCTTCCCTGGCACCGAGGTCAGGCTGACAGGCCTGTAGTTCCCCGGATCCTCCTTACGACCCTTCTTATGGATGGGTGTCACGTTGGCAAGCCTCCAGTCATCTGGGACCTCTCCCGTCAACCATGACCGCTGATAGATGATGGAGAGCAGCTCGGCAATCACATCCGCCAGCTCCCTCAGCACCCTCGGGTGGATTCCATCCGGCCCCATGGACTTGTGGCAGTCCAGGTGAAGCAGGAGATCTCTAACTGTTTCGACCTGAATAGTGGGGGGTTTGTTCTGCTCTCTGGCCCAGACGTCCAGGTCCAGAGGCTGAGTACCCCGACTACAACTGGTCTGACTACTGAAGACAGTACTGTACTTACAGACTGTAAGACAACCATTCATTCTGTGATGGCAAAAAGAAAATCTTAAATAAAAGTTGAATTGAAAACTCAATTAAAAAGACAACTGTGTAAAAAGCTGACACAAGAACAAAACCAAGACAAGAATAGAAACAGATCTGAACAACCTGCAAGTGAAGGCAGCATTCAAAATTCTGACCAGGGAAAACAGCCAAGAGGAATTAAGATGCTCACTTCCACTTAACACTGTTAGTGCTAGCTGACAAAGAGATAAGGAAAGATAAAAGCATGTTAGCTTATTTACTACTAACTTAGAAAGCTGTGAAGACCAGGATGTTTTCTTGCCCCTACTAGATTCCAAAATTTGACAAAGATGTCATTTAAGGGTATTCCAGTTTTTAACTTTGCATCAGCCTGACAAGGAAAAAGCAAATGAAAGCAGCCAGTGACTTCATGTGCAGAAGGATCAGGGCAACTACCAGAGTTAACTCCTGGTATTAAACCAGGATGCAGAACAGACTCTGGAGAAAGGTTTAAAAATGAGGGCACTCATTGGGAAGGCCAGTAAGCAAAGAGCACCAGAAAGGGGAGTTGTGCAGAAGGGAGTGCCTTCACTTTAAAATGGTGATGGTTCCTGAGGAAGAAGAAACCAAAACCCGCAGACAACCAAAATAAAGAGGTACAAAAGTTGCAGAATGTACATTAACTACAAATCAATATCTGACATTTTCACATGAGAGATCCAGCTGGGAACAGAGACAGAGTTCAGATGGAAATCAGAAGTAGTGATGGAAGAGAGAAGCTGCAGAGAGAACTTAAGCTCAGTGAACACCTGCAAGACAAGATGATCTGAAAAACTGACCCCTGAAAAGAAAGGTGGTTTGTGAAAGTATGCTTTTGTACAAGCAAGACCCAAAAAAACCCAACTCACTCATGGAATAGAAATAATTGTTTTCTGTTCCACAGCTAAACTGCAAGTGAAAATTGGCAGAAACAAAACAGCATGGCAGGGAAGAAGAAAATACCAGGCAGCACCACAAGAAGGAAAGAAACAAATGGAGATAATGACATAAAATCAGACTAAGTGATCAAAACATACAAAAGACCGAGAAAAGGATTTACAGACAGGAATTGCTAGGTCCTTTAGTTCTCACTCCAACAGGCTCTTCTCCTTGGCAGTTCTGAGCAACCCCAGATTTTCAAAACCTTCCAAATCAATCTGGTTAGTGCTTTGTTCCTCACTGTTGAGAAGTTTTCCATATGTGCAGCCTAAGCCACCTTTATTCCCATTTAAATGCAGTGGTTTAACTGAGCCCATACACTGTGGACAGGGAATACACAGTCCCTATTTCTTTACAGCTGCATTTTACATACTTAAAAACCACGGTCTTTTTTACTTTGAGCTTTCTGTGTAAGCCACATATTACTTCTAACTTCGAACCTTTTTCTGGACTCTCTCCAATTGGTCTAAAATTTCCTAGAAGCATACGGTACCTAATGCACTTCTCAGAGCTCTCGATAATAATGTTTTAAGCATTAAAAAATAGCTAGAGGATTAACTCACACATTTTTCAGGCGATTCTCCTGTTTATAAAACCCAATACAGCATTTGCTTTTTTTTGACAGCACTACAACACTATCTCATGCTCAGTTTATAACTTACTGTATGACCCTGCCTGACTAGCTATTCTTAATACTGTATTTGCATGGTTGATTATTCCTGCATAAAATCCTCCTCAGAAGTTGCACCCTAGCTCTTTTTTTTTTCCCCCCTAATGATTTCTTCTATTTCTTGAGATGTTCCTAAATTCTAATTTTGTTCTATATATCCATGGACATCTCCTAGTTTGGGGTCATCTACAGATTTAACAAGAATGCTCATCACCCAGCTCATTAATGGAAATAGGTAACAGTATTCAACCAGCAGCCACTTCTGCAGATCTCACAATGAGATATTCTTCCACTTGGAAAGTAAACCACTGATAATTATGCTCCATGTATTATCTTCCAACCAGTCTTACACATTCAACTTCCAGTAGTTTCCATCTAGTCAATACTTCCTATCTTGTTTATGAGAATGTTGTAAGACCTCTAAAAAAAAAAACCTCTAAAAGCTTAATAAAAATCCCAATATGTAGTAAATATTTTCAGTCTATGTAAAACCATTAAATTTATCACAAACAAAATAGTGGAGTCATCTGACAATTCAGACAATAGTCAATATGAATTTGTGAAGACAACTGGGTTGCTTCTAGGTGATTACAAGCAGTTGTATTGTTCCAACATTATTCTTGAAATTAAAGGAAAGATTGACTTTAAAAATGTCGTCTTCTTTCTTTGTAGCTTTCTCCTGTCTTTTGAAGCCTCATTCATTATCCACAAATTATCTAAAATGATGGTAAATTTGGCAATCGTTGCAATGATTCTTTTGTTTTGCAAGGTCCCAAAACATTCAACTACGAGTACCACTTGGTCTAGTTGATTTGGTGGGGTGGGAGAGGGAAGATCTAATTTACCTAAGCACCAGCACTGCATGACAATTCAGAAGTGATGTCCTTCCCTTCTGTTCTGTTAGCACGCACAAACTCCATAAAGATCCGGTCCCACTGTTCTCAGTACTGTAGTACGTATATATAGACGTGTACATATTCTTATAGAAATAGAAACATTTGCAGCCTCAGTAGCTTTCATTCAAAATTTATATAATCAAAGAACGGAATGGTGAAAGTGATTGAACCAATGTACATAATAATTTTGTACAACAAAATAGGTCAGTGGCAGAAGTTAAGAACAGGAAGCAGAAGGCAGAGGTGGTACTCTGTTGTAAGAGATTAACATGCTGTAACTCAGCATCTTGCTACCTGCCTTTTTTAGTGTATCCCTTTCTTCTTGCACTACGTAAAGAGAAAGGAAGGCTAAACAGGAAACCACGAAAGAATATAAAGGTACTTTCTTCCCCACCATGGTAGTTTGCTTCTTGTGAAGACAACAGATCTACAGAAGGTTTGGGAGTACCTGTTATTGACCTAGGCAATCTCATTTCAAACCAGTGACATTTATGAATTTATTTTTTTTTATTCCCCATTCCTAGATGGCCAGGAAGAACACAGCAATAATTAGATTTCAAAAGGCCCTTTCCCACCCCCTCATCCCTCACCTGCAAATACCTTCTAGCAATACTTCAAAACAAACGCACTGCCTCCAAGTGCTGGACTGCTGCCGGGCCAGGAGCCTCCTCTCAGTCCCTCCAGAACTCAAAACTTCATTTATCCTGTGCATCCTGAATGCTTTAAGATCCTCTATACCTCCCTAGTGTCTGGTGTCCATATCCCCTCCAGTATTTAGTCATTCCATGCAGATGAACCAAGAAGAGACAAGAGACCAATGTGAAGCACCTATCTCACACGTTAGATGTCACTCACATCTCAGACTGACTTGAGCCCTGAAACATGCTGTGGAATAGTCCTTAAAATTCTATACCACAACACTTTCGGAGACTTGCAACGCATCCCTCTGGATAAGATCTCAGGAATCTTATGACAGAATAGGTATTTAAAGTATTTCATTCTACCAGATTTGAATTTCACACTTTTTAAATTCATTGTAAATTCAACTGATTCTGTGTGAAGAAAAGAAGTTGTTCCTGATCAACACCTGTCATTTGCCATGTATAATAGATGGGTTTATAACTTTCTTTAACATTTTCCTTTGAAATGTAAGTAATCCCAGGTTCTCAGCCTCATGTGTGTCAAAGCAAGTTTTTTCAGGGCCTTGATCTCTATCATGGCTATTATCTTCAATCCCCTATAATTCTGCAAAATCATTTGTTAGATGGGGTGACCAGTATTGCACCTACTATTTTAGTTCATGTTGCATCCCAGACTCTAAAAAAATATTTTCATAATCTGGACATGAGCTTCTCATCCCACTCCTTATCCATCCAGATGTTACGCTTGCTTTTCTGCTACCAGCTGCACATGGAGCAGGGACCCTACCAGCACTCCTTGCAGGCATACTCAAGCTTTTCACCAACAATAATGATCTGTCTAAATGCAGTTTTGGGAGGGAGATTTTATTTCTTTCATCCCCTGCCTCCCCACCCTTTCTTTTAAGCTGGAACAGGTTGCTCAGGGAGGTGGTGGAGTCACCGTCCCTGCGGGTGTTTAAGGAAAGGTTAGACGCGGTACTAAAGGACATAGTTTAGTGGTTAACAGGTGGTGGGGGGACGGTTGGACTGGATGATCCTTGAGGTCTCTTCCAACCTTAATGATTCTATTCTATTCTAACTGGCTGTGCCAATGTAATTGAAGGGTGATGCAGGAACAGGTCAAGACTGTTAAGGACAGAAGTGCTTGAAGCTAGCCCACCACCCAAAAAAGAGCAATGCCATGAAGCCAAGTTCAATCCGGAGTTTTGGCATTTGTTATTGGAGAATGCTTGTATATAGCTTAACTCCTGAGTAAAAATTATCCTGTATGAGGATCACTTAAGATTCTTCAAGGCAGAAAACAGAATTAGTTGGCAGGGGAAAAAAAAAAATCAAGGCAATGTACTGGAAATTCATATGAAAGCACTTCATGCCTTCGAGATATAGTTCTGTTAACAAATTGTTTAACATAATATGGTAGTAGTACACAGTTCTCAATTTATCTGGTCTAGAAAGCTACCTGGAGATATTTGTTATTTAATGGTATATTAAAAGCACACAAGCACATAACACTTCCATTACAACTTTATACTACTGACCACTTTTTGAACGTACTTCATAGACAGATTTGTCTTATACTGACATGAAACTTGTTTAGCTGTTTCGGGTTTGCAAGATGTTGGAAGTACAAAAGAAAAATAGCAGCAGAGAACATGCTATTACCTGTAAATTGAGTAAAGACAGTAGTTAATGGACAAAAAGCTTTTATAACTAGAGGCATAAGCATGCATAATAGAAAAATCAAGTTGATGACCTACAACCAAGTTTGAACTAAAAAATACCATGGTAGAAGAACAAAGAGAAAGAGGTAAAATAATCCAGAATGACTTATTCTGCTAATCTGTATAGTGTTCCCAATAAGAAAAGATTTTTCAGCACCCTACACAGCAAATTCCATCTAACAAAAGGTCAGCCAAGGTAACCCTATTTTAAACATATGTAAGAAGCATCATTCATGAAAAATGAAGATCTTGAAATCGATTTTTAAAACATTTGTTTCTTATATAATTTTCAAGACTTCAGTAATATCTCTTTATCCAAATTACGGTCCCCATTAAAGTGATCAAAACCAATTCCAACTTAAATAAAAATGAAAACAGTAATACACTGCTGCTGTAGCACCTGCTGGTACGTGAAAGGCTTACAGTCTCTACTTCTCCTTGGTCTGCCAGTTCCGAAAATTAATTCTGTCTTAACTAAAAAAAAAAAGAGAGAGAGAGGGAGAGATGGCCGTTGCTGTCAGCGAGGCTCAAGCACAGTCAAGAGTGAACTACTGATGAAACTGTGTAAACACGCAGACTGCAACAAATCGTGCGCATTAGTTCCAGGTGTAATAGGCTCCACTTGCAGCACATACTTCGGACAGAAAAGATGGCTTTGGGAAGTCACATCTCGTCATTTTCTCTGCTATAATTTATAAAATGCAGAATTTTGAAAGGTTATCTTGAAAACTATAACAAAATAATTTAAGAAATGCTCATTCATAAATTATAGCAGAAGCAGCAAATCTCAGTCACAAGACTTACGTACAAAAGGATGATGACTGAGATACTGCTACAGACCATTAGAAAGAATCCCTGTATTCCATAGCCAGGTTTGCACTACGCCATGGTAATTTCCACTTTTGCCTCTTGACAGGGCTTCTTATGTCACACATAAAACTGTATTCTTAAGGGTCCTGTACAAAAAAGTAGGACAATTCGTATCAATGCTATTATAGAAAAGTCTCAAATATGTAATTCCATAAAAATTATAAGCCATGCATAAATAGAGTATTCCATCAAAATACCACGTGATGACTCAATAAGAGATACTTTACATGAAATGCACAATGGACAACACCATTTAAAATTTACATTCTTTGATTCTTCTATGTACTGCGTGCACACAAGCAAATACAAGGCTGTACTCCCAAACAAAATACATGATCTACATAAAAATCTTGTGTAATGAAATATATACTAACGACACATGAAATATGATACTATAAAGAGTAATTGGAAATACATTCCACTGGTGCTAATTAAAAATCCTGCAATAACTAACACAAATGCAGACTACAACATGTGTTAGTTTTGGCTTTCGCTAATGTCACACAACAATGTAATGAAACCTAAACAAACTGAGGCAGAGTATTCCCCCTCCCTTGTCTTCATGAAATATCCTCTCCTGCTCACACATGATAGAGGGAGACGCCTTCCTCGCTTCTCCAGAATTAGTCTGTGTGATCTTAATTGCGAAGCCTCTCCAGATCACAGAATTCACATGAATGCTCTCTTCCTCCCTCCATCAGCCGTTAAAAACTATGTAAGTATTAAAACTGCAAGAGTCAAATTTACCACAATAAGAGCATTAGATTTAAATTAATAGCCCCTGCTTATTTCCCCCACCCCCTTGGACCGTTACCAAGTACTAACATTCTGTGATCACACGATACTGTGAGTGACACTTAACAATTTTAACTAGACTAGTAGTAAGAATCATAGAAGCTGGCGATACTGGACTAAATTGTGGGGGTTTTTTTTGATGAAGAAAAGATCAGACTTGTTATTAGGCTGGAATATGCTGCTCAATAAATCAGACATTATCTTTGATATTTATCCAGAGAAAGATCATCATCTAAGCTCTCAGTATAACAATGAAGTTATTTAGCTGAACAGTTAATATTCAAACTACAGCAACTCCAAGAATACAAGGCTTAACTTCAGGCACCTGATTTAGATACCTAATCCCCTTCTGCTCCCTATATAGTTAATGAAGCAGGAGGCTCTTCTGAGGGCAATTCAGAGCACTTAAATTAGAGCTCCTGTTCTCACTTTCTTCTTAAAGCATCTTCCCTCTCCCCTCTTCATAGGCTGCTTTAGGCACTTAAGGTCAGGGTTAGTTTCTAAGATGCTTAGGTAAAATTATGTCGTGTGCCTCAGTCTTACCTCCTGCTGATACATTTCCCCAAAACACTGTCTAACAAATACAACAGCATATACCGTACTGTCATACCAACATGTCCCTGTCCAAGTAAAACACCAAGTGAGTTCGGGATTTTCCCAGTGTGCAGAGATGCCTTGTATGAAATGCACTTCGCTAATTTGAAAAGCTGTCACAAAAATGTTCAATTCTACAGACACAGTCTGTTTACTTGTCTAAACTATGGGGAAAGGAAAAAAAAATAAATCACAGTATCTGAATCATCTACTAAAACATACTTGTCCTAGGGGAACACTAACTTTGGTTTTTTCAGAAGCAGGAGTAAGTATCTGGATCAGTGTCTGAAATTACACTCCGTTTATCTGATGGGCTGTAACGGATCTGTTAGACACGAAGATTTTTATGGCTGAAAATGGAATGACACAGTAAATTTCTGTCAGAAATAAATACTCTCATTCTGTCGGTGGGTGTGTACAAAACATTTTTATTTGCAAACACAAAACTAATATCTGATTTGTTACAAAACTACTAGTTTACCTATCTTCATTTTCTTATTGATTACGGAGTTAGGATACATTCAACGCCCCCAGTAATTTTAACAATAAAAAAAATTATTTGACTGAAAAGAAGTTCCACCTTGAAGTTACAGCACTTTGTGGTACGTGCTTACAAACACCAGCAATAACAACAATAGGATCAAAAAGCCAAATCTAAAATGCAAGCTACTTTCATTTTTACGACTTGGCCCAGAAACCATTTTTCAATAGAAAGTCAGAACATAAGCCCCAAAACACACAAATTCATGTTCAGTCTCTTCTCAGTAAAGAAAAGGCTCCACGTGTGGTGGCATACATGATAGTTGTCAACATAAATGAAAATGTTCATGAATAAAAAACAGGCTGTATAAAGAGCTAATTATAATATTACTATCAATTGCTAGCTTACGCTTGCAAATCTTTCATATCGTATAAATGCATTGTTTTTGACATTTCTCTGTGGCTAAACATCACATCATTTCACTTTTTCAAAGTAGTTCAAATATGCACAGGATATACTATAAGGAACGTGGTCTGATCTACAGTTGCACTGAAGAAGAAAAAACCTATGGCATAAGTGTGCAGTCATTAAAAATTAATTTAAAACATTAATCAGCTTCCAAGTAAAAAAAACAAATCTAGACTTCTAACAGCCTCTATAAAGCGACTTCTCCTTTCTGCATATTTAGCCTTTCTGTCCAAAATAGCAGTTGAACACACTTCACCTAATCATGCAATTGAAGACTAAAATAATACATACACCCAAAGCAACAGTGAAGTTGTAATGATTAAACTTGCATCCAGATGTTTTCTTACCCTTAGAAACACTGTTTATTTGCTTAAAGCAATCACTTACACTCCTTTAGCACCAGTTGTAAGAAAAGCTGCAGTAACCAATGAAAATGACCATTCCTATTTTAACGCTTAAAGGGATTCTTCTTTTATTTTAGAAGTGTCACAGAATTTAAGTTTGGAAGAGGCCTGCTTGACAGGCAAGAGCCCTAGTAGGTAACATATGGCTAAAAGCAGACCCAGCCAAAGAAAAAATACTAAAAAAAATCAGGGTGGGTAGTTATTCTGGGACATGATAGTCTATCCATTTCTCCACCAGAGTCCCTTAATCAACAGATACAATGCTATTTTAGACTTAGTTTAGTTGAGCAATGACACCATCGAAGAAGGAATTATCATAGAAAATAACCTTGGTAAACACAAGTAATTTGGTTTAAAGGAAACAATAAAGAATATCCTGCTACATTTATTTTCTCATTGATATGACATATGATGTTCTATGCAGAAGACGTACATCTATACAATACTTGATAGCGTGCTGTGTGTGAAACTACTCATTCAGCCAAAGAAGGGGGGAAAGAGGGTTTGTACAGGCTATGTATGGACTAATGCATTGGATCTCTTAAGAGGAGAACAAATTGGTGTTTAAGGATATTGTTAATCAAATTTCACAAAAATCAAACTTAGGACTGATCTTCTCTAAATATATTAATGACCACAATACGAACATTAGTTGCATGCAAAGTTTACGTTCATTAGTTTACGTTCATTACATCAAAAGGAGACATTTTCCTCAAGGAAAGTCACCATCGTCCTCGTCAATTGGAAGTGACATAAAAGGGAGATCACGATGGGTTCGTCTTCTTCAGAGCAACTCTAAGCCAATGCAAAAGGGACGAGGCAAACGTAGCCTTCAGATCCTACTGGAAATGCTTCCCTTTGTGTAACAGGATGCATTACATCTGCACATCTCCACGAAAACATGTGGAGTACTGTGTGCAGCTTTGGTCAGCTGAATTCAGAACAGGCCTGAGATTATCAGAGGAATGGAGACCTCATGTAAATGACAAAGACTGAGAGAAAATTGATAATGTCTGCTTTAAATAAGTACTGGAGGTAAACACCAGTTAGGTAAGATACTACTTAATCTACAGGAAAAAGCTGCCAGAACCATCAGTGAAATAAACCAGCCATGGAAAAACGCAGACTGGAAATTAGCAGACTATTTTCAACCCAAGGCAGCAGCAAGGTTCTGTTAACAGCCTCCAAAAACTAAGTGCAAAACAATCAGCTACTGTTAAAAAAAACCCCTTAATTAATTTATGAAAGTCATTATACTGTGTAGCTACCAACAATAACTGGTTCTGTACTGAATGCAGGGGAGGGATTACAGTAATTTAGGGATTACCATATAGTTACAAGGAAGCGCTACACTTTGTGAATTCAGAAGTACATAAAGGCTACGCAGAAATGCAAAAGGGGGACAAAGAAGTCTCAATCTCATAAAAATCAAGTTCCTACACGTTTTGTAAAACCCAATGCTTCCACAGGCGAAAAGACATGAAGAACTCAACCACGACATATCCAACTTGGCTGGAGCTAGCCAGCTGACCAGCAGCAATAGGCTGGCAAACCGATCATTGTGCAAAAAGTCCTCCCAAGCCATAGAATATGATACTACTTGCTGTTCAGTGCACCATGTCACTGCTTTTTAAAGAACGAGTATAAATTAGGAATCACTGTTGTAAGGAAATGAGATTCAACCTCTTGGAGAACTAGACTTCACAAGTTCTGTTCTTCCAAAAATAAAACGTAATAAAGGTCAAAATTAGCCCATAACACCATGCATAGTTACCAACACCAGTCATGAGAAAAGCATGGGCAAGGCAGAAGAGGTGGCTGCAGTATTTGTATCACAGCTTGGCAGTAAGTCATTTCAAAACTTGGGCAAGGTACACATTTTTAAAATAGCACTAGTGAGAACACCAGACTTCATTATCCTAATTGGTCAAATGATGAAAATTAAGAACATTGCTATTTTTAAATGTGTGAAAATTCTAATGGAATTTTCTTACTTGGCATCACAAAGAGAAATCTAAAACAGACAGAAGTAAACCCCAATTCTCCATCACCATATCTCCAGTCATGTAAAACGCTGTTAATGTAAAGCCATACTTAGTGCTCCTCCAGTTCCATGTCAGTATCAAGTTTTGCTCCAGAGGAAGGGAATCCCATCATCAGAAGTCTCCCATCCTACCCAACCCTACTGCATCCCCAGGCGCAAGCTTGTCCTTTGCACAAAGCAAGACAAGGTTGGCTGTAAAGGAAAGGGAGCCATTTGGTACAGCCATGAGCAGACAACCCTTTGGGGCAGGACATGGATTCTGAAATGCATTGGCAACCTTCATTCTGACATTTTCTGACTTCGAAGTGTTTCCCGTTACAGCATTAACACAGCTAATAAAGCTGTACATAATTTCTAATTTCTAAAAAAGCAACCAATAAACATGTTAAAATCTAAATCTGAACTGCAATACTTACTGCATACCCATTACACAAACCTATCTTTGAGCTAAGGGTGTTACGGTGAGTATCACCTCTGAACAGACTAGAAGCTGCAAAGAGGTAAGGCGTTCTGCTATAGATGTCATAGATACTTGCTAAGAGCAGAAAAACAAAAAGACATAGTACCTCTGAATTTCATGCTGTGCTTTGTAAGGAGAAAAACCTAGTGAGTACAATCTCTTCTGCCCCTTCTTCCTAAAATATGGCCACTTTCCCATCCCATCTTCACATTCTGTTATCACTCTGGTTTTTTTTTTTCCTAGTGTCACTCTCCAGATTTCAAAGCTTTCCATCCTGGGCCTACAGGTCTTTAGCAAGATGCTTCCAAATGTGTTAGACCCCTTCATTCAATTCGCGCTTCCCTCCTACTCTACCTTTCAGTCACTCCCACACTCCTACTTCCTTTTATCTCATTTGTGGGGTTAACAGTTCTGGTCCTGGCCAGGGACCCAATTCCTACTCTGTTTCCTTCATTCCTCAACATACAGAGGTACATTGGGATCAGAGGCACTTCCAAATTCCTGTTAGGTCTGCTCAATTCTTAAGTTTGGTAACAGCTACTTTGAAGAAAAATTCTTTAGCCACTGTGCATCTCACAGTATTTAGCACTACATTAAATATTTACCACTGCTCTTGCTTACATTCTGTTTAAAAAATAAATCATACAAATACCGAAAATTAAACATTTGTGTTCTGCACACATCCAATTATTGTAATGATTTCTTCTCATTGGAAAGAGGACAAAGTAATTATAGGCTGAAATGAACTAGGCTCAGGAACTAAAACATGATTATTTTTTTTTAAAACAACAAAAAAAACCAAAACAAAAAACCCCGCCACCCACCCCAACCCACTGTACTGTTACTTAAGTACCAGAGACACAAAACCAAAGGCATTATACCTTATCAGATACGCACAGTAATACTTGTTTTAAAGGAATATCTAATACAAGTCCTTCAGTAGAGTCTAGGAAAGCACAGAACATACAGTTGTACTTCCAGGGCCTCCACTTATCAGATGAAACCTTCTGTTTACACAGGCAAAGGACAAAAAATGGGAACCTAAATAGAGCAAACTGAAACACAGTAAAGCTAACAATCATTGCACCTTTCCTAGAAAGAGAAATTTCTCTCAGAAACAGATGCAGCTAATAGTTTCTCTGCTGTGTTCATATAGTTACTGTATACTGTACTTTTGAACATGCCTGTGGAGCTTGCAACAAGAAATGCCAAGAGTACAGGAAACTTCATATGACTTAATTTGCTGGTCGTAGCACTACATGTCCCCATTCTGCTATTTACCACCAAGAAACCACAACTATACGTTACACATCGATCAGAAAGATAAAACATTTTTAATGTTTTAAGGAAAATAATGCAAAGTATGGAACTTCACAGCGATGAGATGCATAAAACAGAAGTATTTCCCCAGCTCTATAGCAGTTAGAAAATACTATGCAATAATCCTTTAGGAGAAAGCACTGACTGGATTTGTGTAAGACTTGTATGCTGCAGTTTTCAGAAAAAGCACCACACTACAAATGCATTCCATTCATACTGAAGCAGCCCAGAGACGGTACTACAGAATCTGAAGGTACTGCTCAATGCAATGATTCATAGTTTCCCTTATAGAAAGATTCAGCAGTTTTCAGTCGAGACCTTTATTCCCTCTCTGAATAAATGATGCCTGAAATTTTTATTCTTGTTCTAATGGAATTTCAATGGCCTTCACTGCAAATCTACTGGAAATTTTCGCATATTAAGTGGAAAAAATTAAATGATGTTAACCACATTTTAATGTGATTAAGGCTGACAGGGTCATTATTTCTGCTAATCACTCAGTTTAAAAAGCTCAAAACTTTGTAACAGCCGTTTTTTCTGTTTTTCCGTGTGTCTACTGTAGTTGAGAATTAAAGCCGCTACAGAATATGACACACAGTATACATCATAAAAAGGATATATCAAGTGTTTTCTGCAATTTGTACATGGATTTCATTATAATTAATCTCAAGATTAAAAAAAGACAGGGGGGGATTCAATCTTGCAATAGTATATCCCTTTACTTCTTTTTGTCTTCCTCAATCGGAAAACAAAATAGAACAACAAAATATCTCTCTCTTCCTGTAACTCCTATTTGCTAGTGAAAAAGAAAATATTTCTGCATGTCTTTACTGTGAACCAAAAGGTAACCATTGAAAATAATTTATGTTGGGCTCCGCAGTATGGAGTTCTGCTTGTTACCCTTTAGGTGGACATAAACTGGAAAATGGGTATAAAGAAGTGGAAAAGAGGCAAGTGGCAACAATGAAGAGCAAACAGTCTATAGTTTTCACAGTGTCTTGTAGTTTCCTCTCATGGAGGATCAACGATAGAACAAAAAATTAAGGAGACTCCTGCTATGGTCACCAGCTCAGCTTGAGAGCCATAGACTTACAGCCAGCCCTGCCCACTCTTGCTCAAAGGTCTGCTGCTGACAGGGGGACTGAATCCCAATGGAGCAACTCCCAAAGATGACTAACAGAACACAAAAGCCTTGAGGTGACTGAGGAGGGTGGAAGGACTTAAATTAGAAAACAGACATAAGTTTGCTTCATTCGCACTACCAGAGGAAGGGGGGGATGTTGTTTGTGGGATTTATTTTTTATTCCCTTCTGGGTAGGAGGGAGGCTGTTCAGAGGGGTGGGGTTCTTTGGCTTGGATTTCAGGCTTCTTGCAGGATTAGCATTTTCTATAAAGACCACCACTGTAATGCTTACTGCCTGCTTAATAATTAATACCATCCTCTGTGGATCCTCATTTCTGGATGACTTATACCTCTCATGCCATGTTGTCTCTCTCCTCACAAACCCAAAACTTACCAATGATTAAACAAAAAAACAAACTTAAAAAGCAATTCAGCATCCAAATTCATTTTTCTACAAAGGTAACTGTGTTTATACTTAAATTACTTTAGAAGAGAATGAAAGTACAGACAGACTGATTCACATTGATCATTCCCATCTGGTTTAATAGATACATTTCAACCTTACTGAATAACTAAAACATGTATTACAGCAGCTTCTTAAATTACAAAAAACATTTTAAAAAACAGTAAAGAAGATCATTACCTTCTTAACCTTAAAGCATGTGAAATTTATCCGAAAAATATTTTATTTCCTTCCCATTCTTTGGCAAAGTATCCAATCACATACACTGAGATTTTTAGACCTACTTCCTGATTACAAGAAAAAAATGTGGAGAAAAAAAGGCAGTAGTTACTCATACACAAGCCTTTTCATAGAAGACCTTACTCCTACCTTCATATCTAGCACATCATACTAACACTGTATTTCAACAGCCAGCAGTGTTTTTCTTCCTAAAAAACCTTTGCTTCCCACCTCAATACTTTCCATAACAAGAAAAAAAAAAAAAAGAGTCCAACAACATTAGATCATTTACTACCAAGGAACAAACTACGTTAACATCAATATCATATTACAGCTGTAGTTTGTGATGTTCTCAAAAAGAAACATTACTGGCATTGTCGGACTTTCCAGTTCTAGTGTGAAGTCATGCACTAGTGCATCAACTAACAACCTCAGTGAATTCTTGTGCTCATCTAAGAAGGGACCCTGCTGAATGTCCTAATGCATCTTATTGTGAATCTTCAGCAAATAAAACTTCATGTATGAGCTCATGATGTGCTTTGCTGCTGGAAAGTCACAGGCTCTGTGGGAAGCTTTTTATCTTCCCAGCAGTCAGTTCTCTGAGAACATCAGTGCAGCTACTGTAGTTACCTGTAGATTACTTGTATTTTCTCACATCTGTGTCCAGCAATCTAAACCATGATGATAAAGGGTCATTAGGTTTTGAGTGAGGAAGGGGATGGACTAGACAATTTGCTCTGATAAGCTCCTTGTTGTGAGCGCCGGTTTAGAATGTGAAATGCAGGGTTATGCACATTCTCAACTGGAAAACCAGTGCTCTCAAAGCACCAATTAAAAATCATACTCAGCCCATCTTAAACTACACAAACACATCTTACCTGGAATTTTTACAATTAACAGTATTGCAATAAAATAATTCTGTCATGGTAAGAAGGACATCAGCTGTCTATTAGCCACAAAAGAATTCAGGTACAATTACTAAGATAACTGCTGTTTGGAGCACAGCAAAGCAATTTCCCACAGTGGGACTTACAGTTCAATTTACCAGTTGGGCAAATATTTTGTGCTCTGTAGTGGTCTACAGAGTTAACAGTTACCTGTAACATTTGAGCAATGTTATACTCGAAGAAAACTTTCTTCAGCCCAAAGAGGTGTTTCAGCTTTATCTGTTCCCATGAATACAAGTTTTTTCCAACCCTGTTCTAGGAACTATTTTAAGGCTTTTCAATTAACATTAAATGCAAATTTATGAAAGAGTCAATGGCTCTATTTTCCCATTCCAAGCTACTCACAATGACGTCTTGTAAGTTATAGGCTACTTGAAAGTGGGATGGAATAAGCACAATGTCACCTATAAAATTACATTAGTCCTCAAGTAACTTGATGAGGTGGTAGCAGGCTATTTTTCCTTATGAGGCATTCTTAATTCCATAAAATAATAAAAAAATGGCCAGGAATTAGACAGTACGGTCACAAACGGAGATACACATACCCACAAATGAGAGAAGGTTGTGTTTTCATATGCAGCAAAACCCAACTGTACCATGCATACAGTATACAGTGAGAATGTTCCACTGATAGAGCTGTAAGAAGTCTTTAAAATACTTAAAGTGAAATGTTGCATCAAACTCCAGGGAGTATCATGGTATTTTCTGGTAAGAGACAAATACATGGATTGACAGAGGAGTCACTCAATGTCTCTTGGTTAACACACAAGTCGTCACTAGAAATTCAGAGACTTTACAAGTATGGAAAATGTAACTACTACACTTACCTCTTCTCAAAATTAAAGATTAAAATAATTACCATTCAAACACTAACTCATCAGCTTAGATAGTTCAAAAAGGGTTTGTTTTTTTTCCCATTGCCCTTGCAGAGATGATGATATCCTGCTATGTTGCTTTTGAGTCTTAATTTCAAGTCAGGGAAGAAAACCAGAAGACAACTGATATTTGACTCAAAAAATTAGGTCTAGTTCCAATAGAATAATCATAAGAATGCAGGCTCATAATGGATATTCCAGCAAGATTCTAAGACAGCATTTGAAAAAGAACTTTTCAATTTTATCAGTTACTTTTATTTTATTCGCATACATCTCCTGGTTCTGACTTCTGCAAGAGGATTAGCTATATATGCCACACTTTATTTCCTTCTTTTTTTTTTTATTACTACATGACCTTTAATGAAAATGCAACATTTTGAGAACTAACATTAACAGTCTGCATCATCAGAGAAAATGAATCCTTAATAATTATTCATACACCAAGTAACTGTAAACCCAAATCATTTCAGAAGACCTGAATGTGTCAAGAACTTTGACAATTATGACTGGAGCCAGGAAACTGTAGCACTGCAGAATTTCTTATGAATTTTTCTAGTTACTTTTTATAAATGCTGTCCTAGATGACAGCTTAATGTGTACCACATGCAATATTTATTCTTCTTCAGTGTCAGACTGTCTAGCCATCCAAGGGAATACAAAGAATGTCACTTATTAGGATAAAAGCACAAGGAAGGTAATCAAGGACATATGTAACATCAGCCAATCATGCCCTATTTCAACATCCTATTCCATTCATAACAGTTCAACAATTATTTGCTTACTGATAACTTGCTTTCAGGCTGTTTGTGTTCCCCATAATGGTGGTTTGCATTTATTTTGCTCTTTAGAATTGGACACTTGCTGTGCCATGCATGTTTGTCAAAACTTTGTATCTTCTGTCAGAAATAGCTATAGCATATCACATCATTTCTGTTTGTCAGAAATCACTAATAGAACAATCTCGTTACCTTCTATGTCAATAGGGTACTAACATAACTAGAAATGAGAAACAAAAGGCTATCACACAACCCCATACTACTGCAAGACAGGCAGCTAAAACCATGCTTCTGTTTAATATACTTTGAGCATATAGCTGTATCTTCACGGAAAAACTAATACAGGAATTAGACTTTGACTATAATGGAAAAATATTTTAGAAATACATTGTCTAAGCACAAAAGACATTAACCTTGTTTTTTAAGCTTGAATAGCTAAATTCCTTATTAGCCCTCCATGTGTGTCTACCGTGTTTTCATTTTACCAAACACCTATATGGAATACTTGCAGACACCTTATCTGCTGATTCCAATCTATCTGATGGATCCAGTTATGAAGAATTAATTCACAAAGACAAGTAAAGACAGGCAGATAGAGGGAGCCAAAGACAAACATTTACCCTCCATAAAGTTATTTTTAAATAATAATAATTTAAAAAATCCTATGGGGAAACTGAACATGCATGCACACTTCATTAATCAGAGTATTGTGGGACATAAAGATTTTATTAAATAAAAACAGGTACGATTTAATGAGCCTCTGAAACAAAACATAAGCTGAAAGAACCATCACATGTTTTACATTGACAATATTGTGCAGGTTTTCAATGTATTATGTGTAAGATTTTATTTTATTTTATTTAATAAAAGCCATTTGTTTGGACTTAAATACATTTTCACTTCAGAGATGTAACACTGTGCCAGTGCATGAGAACAAGAGACTTGATATACAATCTGATTAATGCATTTTCATTGCTGAACTCAATGAAGTACAAAACCAGTACATGCACTTACTCTCCTTCAAATATTTATCTTCTAAACATCTCTTCCAGCTCTATTGCCAGAGCACAGTAAATCCCAAACATTATTTTATTTAACTTCTCTCCAAATTAACAATAATTAAGGTCAAGCCTTGGCAATAAAGGATAATAAGATACCCGTATCAAATGTCTCATTTGACAGTTCTTCCACTAAACATACATAACCTATGAACTTTCCTCACCAATTTAAACACGAAGAAGCATCTAATCCTGGTTTCAAAACAAGGATACATAGTTCTACTCATTGTAAAACTAGTGACTATCAAAATTTAAACGTTAGTGTCAGTAGAAGAAACTGAAGTGAAAATAAAATACTCTGCCAAAACTTTAGAAGGTAATAATCTTTCTGGGAAAAAACAAGCAGTTAAATGAAAACATGTTTCCATATGCTTAATAACCACAATATTAAGAAGAAAACTATTTTACAAACCCCAAAACAAATAAAACGCATCAGATTCAAAATAATCAATGAAAAATGTCTGTCAATTGTGAAACAAAGAATTCACTTCAGAGCAGAAGTAAACTTGAAAAGAGTGCCAAAGCCACAGCAGACTGTATTTTCAATTGTATAAAAGAATCTTCCTTCTTAAACATTATTCTTCTATTTATAGTAAATGGGTTTTCATTGGCTGATGTTCCCATTTAGCCCCTATTTGTAGAAAACAGAACAATAATCCATAAAATACTCGCCCAGAGAACGGAGATGCTGCAGACCATTCACAAAAAACAATTTCTAGATAAGTATTGCTCCCAGATCCCATAAATATCTCAAATATCAACTGCAGTGAGATAAATAGTAGGTGAAATAAAATTAACTTCAACTATGAGAACTTAAAGAGATTAACAGAATTCTCTAGCATGTGACAGAAAGAAATGTTTTAAGATATGATCCAGACAAATTCAGTAAGCAGAATTTTAGAGGTACATACATGTGCTTGTTTGCAAATCAGATACACCAATGCTTAGTAACACATTATTAAAGAAAAGTTACTAATTTGGACATTGTTTAAGAGACACTATCGTAGCGATACTGAGTGTAATGCCCAATCCAAAATTGCCCATACAGATGTTTTTGCAAAAGCAACACAAGTCATTCTCTTATTACCTCAGAATTGGAGAAATTATCATCAGATGGATTTTTGCTTAAAGTTCTAAAACGAAAGCTCATCTGCCAGTTATTACAACTGTTGATGCGTCTACCATGAGAATGAAAGACTGTCTTTCCTCTCAAAAAGCACCAGGTACAAGCAGCAAGGAGGTATCGGATCCTAATACAGATTGTTCCCATCTCACCAAGTGAGACCACAGCCACTCACCTCTCTACAGTCATGCAACACGCTTCCTCTCCGTCTTCCAAATTCTCAATAGGACCCACACAAAAATCATAGAATTACAGGACAATTTGGGTTGGAAGTGACCTCAAAGATCATCTAGTTCCAACCCACTGCCACAAGCAGGGACACCCTCCACTAGACTAGGTTTCCCAACACCCCATCCAACCTGGCCTTGAACACCTCCATGGATGGGGCACCCACAGCTTCTCTGGGCAACCCGTTACAGTGCCTCACCACCCTCACAGGCAAGAATTTCTTCCTAATACCTCATCTAAACTGACCCTCTTTGTTTACTACATGCCCTTGTAAAAAGTCCCTCTCCAGCTGGTGGTTTTTAAATGCCATGTCAGATACAATAATAATGACCCAACAGATGTTGAAAGCTGGGGACACATACACATATTATCTATTTTCCCCTTGATTTGGAAGAGTAATTTATTTGCTTTATGGACTATGCACAACTTCTGTTTCTATGTTGTCTAGTTGACAAAGACAGGCTAAAAACACTCATTCATTCTGAAAGGCACAGGGCTCAATAAATTAGCAAAAATAAGTAGTAAGAACTTAATGTAAAACAACAGGAATAAACAAATACTATGGAGAACAAGAATCTCTTGCATAATTCTCTATTAACTGATTTTTAAAGTAAAAAAGGGGAAAAACACGCCTTTATTTAAAAATAATAATAAAATCCTACTTTCTAGGATAAGATCTGCTCATTGATGTTACATATTCAAGTTATTCTTTGAGTTCATAAACCAAACCATGGCATATGTAGATTAGTCTCTACTCTTTCACTGTCAAAATCCTCCTGAGGTTCAAATATGCAGAAAAAGGTAACTTGATTCAGCTACAGCATATTAGTAGATAGCATTTTAACTGCAGTGAGAGAAGTGTTACTGGACCTTTGCAACTTGCATCACAAAGAAGAGATATAAAATATTTCAAAATAAACAAAAATGCAACAGAACAAAGCTCATCTTCTCTAAGTAGATTTAGACACTCATTTTCAAAGAATGATCTTTATCCTGGGAAATCTAATTGCATAGACTATTACACCGTACTTCCTTCTCTTTCATCAATATTATCATATCCAAAAATGATCAAAGAGAAGGTATCTGTGCTTGTAATACACATGACAAGAGTGTAAGGAAACAAAAAGTCTTCTACTTCTTCATTAGTAACATTGAAATGTGAAAGGGATTTTGACACAAACATCTACAGGCTTACACGCACAGTCAAATTGCTTTACTCTAAAGTAAGAGTGAAATCACTACTGAAATATTTCACACTGCCGGCAGGATTTGAAATCTGCATCTGAGGTAATGATAGCGTAGAGACATGACAGCACTGATACGTGCCTCCTAAATCCCTGAGGACCTGTCGATGGGGCTACATTGATGATGTTCAGGACTACGCACCCTGGAGAGGAACATACTGCAAGTTACAGGATCTGGTCCTCAGTACAAAAGCTGCATGCTTAAGTTGCCTACCCTTCTCCTTTCTTCCATAATGTAACAAAGACAAGTAGGCAAAAAACCCCAAATTTGGTTCTGCTTTGCTTCTTCCACTTTAGTGTTTAAAGACTTCACTGGCTTGGAATACTATGAGAGGTGCCTGTTCATCTAAACAGAAGCTAGTCTGAATCTAAAAACATACGCCATCAAAAGGTGAAACACTGAAGCTAAGAGTATCAAAAAAGGTATCAAGCTACTGAAAATTCCCAAACTTATTTAGTTGCCAGTAAAACTAATACATTATCAAAAGCTATGTTCTAACCTACAATAAATAAGAGGGAAGCATTCCAAAGAAGAACTGATTCCAAGAACCAGAAATCTGAATTCAGGCAAGCAAGCAGCACACTGCTTAGCCAGCTAAGTCTGTGACAGCAGCGTTCAGTGAAGGACCACAACTACATGCAACACACACTCAAATCACTCCAAGCACATTTGGAAAGCCTTTGAAAAACAGGACTGACAGAACACAGTTTCTTTGTAGACATCACTCAGGAGATAAATCAATGATACAATTCCAGAAAAAAAAATATACAATTGCTAGACAATATCAATATTTTTATGGGGTAACTTGATTTTGAAGTAGAGAACATTTCCCAAGAACATTTTGTCTATGATTTCATCAGCACCGACACTTTTTGGGAAATAGTAAGGAAAACTGAGGCATAAAGCGTAAGTTTCGCTAACAGTGGAAGTAGCAGAAAATTGAAGTCGGCCCTTTACACACCATACTGGGAAGAAAGAACAACAGTTAATAATTAGTCACCGTTTTCTCTATATCGACTACGCAGTAACGAAATCTATGCTGAGACATATCCCTGCACCTCAGGTTTGTTTCTGAGTGGTTTAGGCATTCATCTGTTTTAAACAGACTGAAGTTTGAAAAGGATGTTGTACCTCCCGATGCATCCAGAGTCAGGAACACCTTGCATTGCAATGATTTTGCAACAAAGTTTACATCGCTGTCATTGACAATGTCTCCACATCCCATTTTGCTGTGGAAGTCCCTCTCTTCGCTGCTCATGTTACCCATTCATTGAATGAAGCAAAGCTGTGTAACATTGATCTGCAATCTTGTGCCACCTTATTCTCTGCCCTAGTACTATACACCTTACGCAGCACATGTGTATAAATGCGACAAAAATATTTATTGAAAAGTCCCAATTTCAATGAAGATCAGGAAGAAAGTTTCTGAAGTGTTCCAACAGTATATAAAAATAAAGATGCCCCTTCTTACCCTGTACAGTTTTGGATAACTTTCTAAGTAGTTAAGTTTCTGCTTGTTGAAAGCCAGCATCTATTGCTTTAGATTTTGCCTATGAAAATCCAAGTGTGTAAATAAAACATTACACAAATTACTTTATTCTCCTAACTGCCCTGGCAAATTAAAAAAAAGTATCGTTAGCAGATAACTATTCGTAAGACTACACAAGCTGACTATAAAACTGGTGGAGAATCCTAATTTAAAGCTGTGGTTGTTCAGTGTTACAACTGCACCCACAGAACTGTGCATAACAGCTCAGAAATTATGGTGATGACAGCCAGAAAAATAAAAACACTGAGAAAAGCATCTGGAAAGAGAGGAAGAAAAGGAATAGAAGATGGGAAGCAAAGCTGAATTGTTCAAAAGAAGATTTGATATAACATGCCAAAGGGATCACACACACAGCAAAGTTGAAAAGTTACTTATAGCTGCTTTTCACTCAGCACAGCCTTACTGATATGAAGTGTTAATACATAGTTCTTTGGTGTTACTCTGATAGTATAATCAGCTTGATGCACACGGATGCTCTCAAGAGAATACAAGAGGCTCACCGGGGTATGGCTGTGTTGGGGTATGCTGGGCTGTCATCCATCACTCACAACACTGCAGAAGCCGTTGTCGATTACTGTGATCATACTGTTCTCTACAGTCTACAGCCTTTGATGCCTTTGATCAGCTGTAAGAATAGCTTGAAGGTACCTTTATCTACTGCTCAGGACAGGTCTTCCAAAAAACCAGGAGGTTCCCCTCCAGGACCACCACCCTTTTTAACAGTTGCAAGCCTCAATATATCCTAAGTAAATTACTGAGATTTATTTCCTGACTTTGCAGCCTACGCTTTAGCTATTTATAACTGCCATGTTGTAACCAGGTGGACTGAAATTTTCTACAACAGCTTCACTATATAGCATTGCCCATTTTTAAAACATCCCAGAAACATTCTATTTTAAAAACATTACTGTCCTAATGCTTAGGAGTCAAGACTTTACGTTTGGCACACAGCAAACTTGGTATCAGAAATAAACCATCACCTTTGTGCAAAACTCCATCCAAATCAGAAATCCACATCCTCAGTAGCAAAACTGCTCAAATTTAACACTGAAGAGTCTCATCAATTAAATCTCTTTCTACAACCCATAGCACCCACATGCAAGCAGAGTACTGGAGTGAAGCTAGACTTTTCCTAGAAGGTGTTTTCGGGTCTGGGGCAAGGTTACACACCAGAGCTGAGAGCAGGGACCCTTCTTCCCCATGCTTAGAGACACGTCCCCAACACCTGCTGTTACCCAAACATATGCACTCACATTCAAATGGAGGGGGGACTTCAGGGGGGGAGGCAAAGGAAAGCAAAGCAAAGCAGGAAGTCTGGTGAAAGACATCCTGACCAAAGGAGTGGACTGGAACTAAGCCAGCAAGAATGGGATGAAACCATAGAAGGGGGAGCACCAATCCGGCAAAGACCCACAGAGAACATGTCAGCTAGGAAAAGGGCAGGGGGGAAAATTGAGATAGGCAGAACAACTGAAAAGTCACTGGAATTGGTTAGACAGAAGACTGCAAGAAGTCAATTGGCAACGTCAGGCAAAGGTGCTAGAAAGAAAAGAGACTGCAATTATGGTGATGGATGATAAATGAATTTGTAATCATTAATCTGTATAAAACATAATAAAGCATAACTGTTTATTAAGCAAACAGCATGCACTGTCCCCTACTAAAATAGGTAAGTACTCTATGGAAAACATATGCCATCCTCTAGTTAGAGCAACCTGAACTATATAAGGTACTCTTTTCTCAGTTAGCAGTAAAGGTGCAACAGGAAGCCTAAATTCTGGATCTTGTTAACTCTGAGCATATGTCTTCACAACTTGTGCACACAAAACTCCATTTATACACAGACAATATAAATAATCTTTTTTTGTATTTTTTAAAAACATTTCAGTTGTAAGGCAGGGACTAAAAGTGAAACATATTTTAAAAATTATTATCTTTCCAAACCTGTCAGCATAGAAGACAGAGTTAAAATCATCAAACAGTTATGTTAAGAAAACATCTCAATACCATGACGGCATTACAATTTATGATTTACAGAATTCTACATCAAATACATTCTCAAAAATATTTCTAAAAATAAAATTGATCTGCCTAAACATCCATGACTGTATGACCTATAGCATAGTTAAACACACAATGTTTAGAAAATACATGTATTTCACAAGCTAAACATAGCGAAAACTGCATTCTGCCCTCACTCAGGTATCTTGCTACATAACTACTACATTGGTATTTGCAAAAAACTGTTTGCTCTAAAGGTTGTACCTGGTTTAAGACTGTATCCCACATACAAAAGTGATGTAATTCGGATTGTGTCTGCATTGCAGAGGTTCATTAACAGCAGCATCCCTCCTTTTAGAAGAGGAACAACTTTTAGGTATTTGATCAAAATAGGAATTTTTTTGTTTTCAGAAAAAGTTCATCTATTTCAGACAGCATTTGAAAAGGGCTGAAACTTGGGACAGTGGAAGGAGATTGTGTTTCTGGGGGACTAAGATGGAGCTTTTTCACACTTTTATGTAGTCACCATATTTCTAGTTGTAAGAGATGGAGCTGGCCTGCAGCTGTTCTTTCCCCTTCACTTTATTTCCTGTGAATTTATTTACTAAGATTCTTAAATACACATATCCTTATACTGCTTGTTAAATCATGTTTTGCTTCAAGGTATGTCACATTAATATTAACCATTTCCATTAACTTTTGTTGCTTTTGGTTCTTAAAATGTCTTTTTGAAAGATCTTAAGCCAAAATGCAGGTAAAATGTTAAGGAAGAACTTCTACACTGATTTATTTATTCTTTTTAAACAGAGAGATCAAATACTTATTGCTAACAAATCTAAGAAGAGTCTGTACACAAAAAGTCTCTCTAGGACTTCTCTAAAATCAGATATTATTTAAGGGTGGAAGAGGATGTTTGGGAGCACAGGTTTTTGTTGCTGTTGAGTACCATTTATTCTCCTGTCACCAACCTCTTGCTCTACCAGCACATGACATTGCTGTGCTCTTTTGCTAAGACGGTGAACACAACTATTAGATCTATCCTACCACTGGGCATGTACCCACACAGTTACATGAACACGAAGTCTCTGTTTACCACCAGATAATAACTGATTTAAAAGTGAAAGACTGAGTGAAGCAGATTAATTCATACTCAAGTCTATTGAGTCTTCCTTGTATGTACCCTTGGTGTTTTTCTTTCTTCTTGTCAGATTCCACCCTCCCCCTCCCCCCTTTTTTTTAATATTTGGAACATCTGAAGCAATATGGAAAAGATGAATAGAAAAGGATTATTCATTCTCATACTACAAGATCTAAGGAGCATCAAATGAAATTATGATGTGGCAGATCCAAAACAAGCATAAGGAAGTACTTCTCCATATAACACATAGTTAAATTGTGGAAGTCCCTGCTCCAGGATATTGGGATGCCAAAAGTATACTTCGGTTCGAAAGGTCAAGGGCTAAATTCATAGAATAAAAATCAGTCAAAAATTATTAACCACAAGTGTATCTGGCTCAGTCAGTTCTACAATAACAGATTGCAAGAAGCTGGATGCATACACTCTGTTTGCTTAATCTGTTCCTATAATGTTCCCTGGACATCCGATAGTGGCCTGTCAGAAACACGATACCAGAAAAGACAAACCTTTCATCTGACCTAATTATGCCTAAAAATGCCTTATTATGCCATAAACAAACTAAGGAGGAAAAGGTTATTTATTATGACATACATGCCACCTTTATAAATACACAGGAGTAAGATACTTCAAAAAGAGGTACCCTTTCCCATCAATACCCAACTTATTTTTGTTAACAGAATGTCCACCAGAAATTTTGAGAAACAACCCCTCAAAAATAATGTTAACACACGTTTAGATACTCAACAAGTCTGAATTATATTAGAGAAAACAGCATTCAAAAATTTCTATTAAGCCTCAGATGACAGTTCTGATGCTATAGAAATTAGAAAATCTTTAGCAGCATAATCAGCTCTTTAAATTACAGTCTTATGCACAGGATGAAAAAATTTACTTGTTTGGATCTGAGAAGCTGAGTTGAAAGATCAGTCTATGGAGCTTTGACACATACAGAATTCCTGGTGCTCACTGCAAAGAATAAGTCCAAAATACGGAACAGAACAGTATGCTAAGCATGGTCCACTACATCTGCTCATTAATTAGCTTGATATAGTTCATAATTGGATTCCATATTATGACCCGCTAAAAGCACCCTCTTTAGCAAGACTACTAA
The DNA here is from genome assembly GCA_013399095.1 of Psophia crepitans. Classification (NCBI taxonomy): domain Eukaryota; kingdom Metazoa; phylum Chordata; class Aves; order Gruiformes; family Psophiidae; genus Psophia; species Psophia crepitans. The sequence goes on along the minus strand of VWZZ01000295.1, from coordinate 96,261 downwards.
AATGTAAACTTTTAATTAGGTGAAGGGCTGATAAATCTCATGTCCTGGATTTATGTGACATCCTGTGACTCAGGAAAGCAGTTTTAACTGAAAATTAATAGGCTTATTTAGAATACTTTCATGGTAAGACTCGAATACATGTACATACCCTGTTAAGGTACTAAATTCATGTAAAAAACATTAGAAATTGTTAAAAGAAGGGCTGAAGTATTCATTTTGAGCACAGCAATATGTAGTAAGAATGGTTTCAGTGGATTCCCCCATACAACATCATGATTACTGTCATCTGATCATAACACAAGTGCAACTAAAACAGCTGCCATGTCAGCTTCTCTTCAGGGGCTAGGTCTTAATCATAAATCAACTGAATGACTAATTCAACATTGTTAAAACCAGCAAGTAACTGCTTGGAGCCATTCCAGTTTTTACATCTTTCAAAAGGTCAATACACCTACTCAAACACACAATAGTCCTATCTTTCACAGTGTTTTCTTCTTTTCTTGGATTGAAAAATAACGTTAGCACTTAAATGTAAGTGTGTTTTAAATAACAATTAAAATGTTCATTAATTCTGAAACAGTGACCCAGTAAAACAAAGACAATTTTAGTTTTCCTCTCTACCCAGAATCCAAAAGCCTCTCCTCTCCTTTGCTGTTTCAAACACTTTTATAGTCGTTAGTCCTACGAAAACATTTTACTGCTGAGCATTTCCTGCATTAACCTTATACTTTTGTTATAGTAACAATACAAATTAAGCTCAGAAAGAAACTTTTTCAAGTTGAATGACTAATCTAAATGTGGCTTGCATTTCAAATATGAACCTCTACCCCTCAAAATAATAACAAAAATCACAAACTAAGTGGCATCTAACAGTAAAATACATTCTAATCATTTACATCTGCCTGCACCACACAAATGACAAAAACCTACAGTTAGCATCCTTCATAGAAAACATTTATTCTGCTCTTAAATATAAAAGCTATGTTGCATAAACAGAGGACTTAAAGCTGTGGCAGAGTGGCTGAATGAAAGAAAATGGCAATCTTTCTGGTTCTAGTAGATGCCGTTCCCTATCACACAATGTTTCCCACTCATAAATACATGACAAATACTTCCTCAATCATTTTTTACGAGCAGGGATGCACAGGGGGTAGTCAATGGCTAGCTTGAGGGAAAATAGGAACAGCAGGAGGCAGAAACTGTACTGAAAATGGCTATGTGGTAAATTCTCTTCTGGAACATCACTCAGCTACCCAGGCTTTGATCTTTCAGCTACAATCACACTCACATCCATGAGATCTCAGTATACTTTTTAAAAATTAAATCATTAATTATATCAGAAACAGTTAAACCATTTCAATATATGACTCCTCAACTCAAACATCTGATTTTTTACAAATTAAAAACTGCAATTTATAAAAAATATTTGCTTTCAATTGGGTTTAACTATGTCATCATCACAACCAGTCACAAAAAACATGGGGTGACTGGCGACAGCTAAATCACAGACTGGCGTCTCCTGAAGTAGTCTGTCTACCATTAGGGTCTGGGAAATGGTATTTACTGTACAATTAGAGCCAGTGAGCTCTACCTGTAAATCATCCAAATACAGGTGCAAGGATCCCTTTTTGGACAGGGAAACAGACGCGTCCATTTTCACATAAAGTTCCGTCTCTGTACTGTTACAGCCAACCTTAGGAAATCTCAACATCTATACTTCAAAAAGTATCACCTGACAATAACAGAGCAAATACTACTGTCCTGATTTTAAAGACTTCCTTGGGTAGAGTCACTTCTAATGCTTAAATCTTCATACCCAAAACACATTCAAAGGAGGAACAAATTAATTTAAAATTATAAAATTTGGCCAAATATGAAAAGCTTACATTTATACATTGGTTATCAAGTCTATTCCAAAGCCGGTGTTTTGGGCTGAGAGGGTTTGCTATCAAATAGGTTAAATTTTGTTCTTTAATACTAACGCAAAATGTCTTGGAGTATCAAAAGGACAGTTTTAGTTGCAGTAATTTCACAGAATTTATTCTAATGATTTATTGGAGTTAACCATCTGACATTAATTATTGTTTTGGCTTCCAGTCTATGAATGTTTATTTTTCAGTTTAAAGCCTTCTCACTCTTTGATATCATATGGAAATGAGAATTTTTAATGGAAAATTGAAACCATGTGCATCTAAGTACTTAATGAAGTACAGGGAGAAACAGAGGGTGTACTTTAGGAGAATTCAGATATTCCGCTTTAGGTACTTTTGATTTGTTTGGATGAGTTACATGCATATATCTGTTCACAAACATACGTTTATACATCTTCAAAGTATCTCACAAGTACAGTGTTTAAAGATCTGAATACGAAGAAAAGGATTGTTGTCTGGTTGGTTTTTTATAAACTAAATATACTGCTATAGATTTTTCTTCATCGTATACAGCTTCATCTGTTCCCTCCTCCACAAACCAAGTATTTACCCCATCTAGAGCTCCCAACAAAATGCTAAGCACTGTGCTTCTCAACAGCAGATTCCCACCATGTGTCTACCATGTTAGGACTGGATCTTCATCCAGTCCATTCAATATCTGATCGGTTGATTTTGTAACCATCACGTACTCAAGTCATACTATTGATGTCAGAAATGCTTGACTAAAATCTGCACTGTTTGTGGCATTAAAGCCCATCGAAACAGGCCTGTAAACCGTAAGCAAAGCACAAGCAGTGCCAAGGAAGCCAGGTACTCAACTGCAAACTGTTAAAACGTGCAATTTCATGACAGTTTGAAAGATTTCTGTGCAACTCACATAGCTTTACTCCTCTGGCTAAAGGAATTCATTCCTTTGGAATGAAAACGATGTTCAGAAAATCAGCATTATATAACATGACAAAACCATGTTTATTTAAATCAGTACTTCCAAATCAAATCTATTTTCTTCACAGTTAATGGAGTCATGTAGAAACGTAGGGAAGGAAAGCAAATTTTTTTCTTCACTTTCATTCAGGGTTTTGCCATATGCGTTGTACTCAAGCAGCATGTCAACGGGAGCATAACAAGTAACAAAAGTGCAACATTAGTTTTCATTTCTATTTTAATTAATATTCTTGGTGATCTTAATGCGCAAGGAATTATTCACCATTGAAAAATGTGAAACAGAAACATGAATCTCAGCATTTAACCTGAACACACTCACCACTTGTTTTTCTTTCTGATGTAGTCTTTTTCAGAGAGGTTAACCAAGTAGATCATCGGTTTTGAAGTAAAAAACAAATGTTTGTTCAAAACATCAATCTAGAAGTGAAAATATAGGAGAACAATTTTTAAAAAAAGTTATACCAACTTGAGTTAATTTTATGACCATTTTCCTCATGGCATGTCTGAGAAGGCAACAGAATTAAAGTGTAATATACAGATTGCTGATAAACACAGAATCAGCTAATAAATGTAGCATTCAATACATACTATGAATATAAGACCTAAAAAAAACCCCACACCTTTAAAAAAAAACCAGTAACAGGTAGCAAAATTAGAAGTCAACTCATGGGATAATATTTACAGCCTACCTCTTTGTCATTCCAATCATGATAGAAGCGGACAGCTTTCTTTTCATCTATTACCCATGTCTTGATTTTGCACATTACGTCCTATGCAAGATCAAGAAAAAAACAAAGTCAAAAACTCAGCTGGATATCAGACCATTCTCTTCCATAAACAAGGCGTGTACCTATTGAAATTCAAACCATACATACAAATTAAAAATTAGAACATACCTTTTAAAAACAAATTTTTACTCTCCCAGAAGAACAGGAATTGCTGCTTTAAAAGTCACTAAAGAGCAGTATCAATTATTGAAGTGATACAAATCCCACAATTAGGAAGTTAAATACACACTACTCTAAGTACCATCTCTCACCACCACAAAAATAAGCAGAGCTCATAAAATATAGGTAAAAATCAGTACATTTTAGATTGCTTTTCAAACTCAGTAAGATGTGACATTTCAGCATCCAGCGGGAGAGACCACGTACAATATAAACATACCATTAAGAAAAGGGAATGGGTGGGAAAAAACACAGCAAATTTTTTTTTCCAATTGTGAGCAAAAGAAATTGAGCCTATTATTGATGATCCACCCTTCAAGAAATTAATTCAAATGGCCAAAGCCCTTTTTATTCCGCATTAATTTTTCGCCAACACCTTCTCCCTCCCCCCCAAAATGAAACCTGCCAAAGCCTCCATTACACAATGGCAAGAGCCTTGCACTGGTGACCTCCAACCAGCTGCATTCACTTTCAGAACATCTCTCTCGGCAGGAAATCTAAAGGCCTTTTAGTTAGCAAGCTAGTGTGCATTCAGAAGGAGTAACTGCAGGAAGAGCCCAATGTGCTTTGTTTCTCTGGCCTTTCTTCACAGAAAGATTAATCATCTGTGAAATGGAAACGGCAAACAGCAAGTGACACAAACTGAACCCTTCAAGCCTTTCCTCATCAGTTTTGTGGTCGTGAATCCGAAAGCTGCGTGTGGCACGGTTCTCCTTACAGGCAGGTGTTAATAAAAGGCTCTTGGGTCTGAAAGGTCAAACTTGGCTCTTCTAGGAGTAGTACATTTTAGAGTCGCCTATTTTTTTGTTGTAGATAATTTATGATCATGCTTTAAATAATGCATTTTTGGCTTATAATTGACACAACCGAGAATTAAGACCTTTAAAATACAGGGAAACAATCCCTAAACCATGGAGCACAGGACATTTTTTGCGCTTTGTGCTATGCAGTTGAAGTACATTTATAAACAACCACAAATAACATCAGTATTTACTACAGCCTTTTCTAGTCTTGTAGTTGCTTTAGTGAAAAATAAAGAAAAAGCTCTTCTAAATCTTCAGATCCTGATTTGAAACCCTCCAGAAACAGGACTCCCCACAGACTTTAACAAGGAGGGGGCAAGCTAAAACTTTTAATGAAATCTAACATGTTCTGCTTAAGAGTAATCACTTTTACTCTCCTATAACTGAATTTCACTCATAAATGTTTAAAAGTGGCTAATATAACACCATTTCCTACAAGGAGAAGATCAAAGTGCTATATTACAAATGCATTATGATTAAAAAAGCACTGTGCAGCTTTGCTATTAACTGTTCTTTAAACCCTAAAAGGCTTCCCATAGATCTCGCTTGGCACTGCATATACAACCTTTGACAAGTAATGTAGACCATTTTTATTCATTGCCTAAAATTGTAGGCAATTATGTGCGTCACACTGGCCACCTGCAAATTCTGAATGCCTGCTCCAGTTGTCAGAGCAAAAAACTAATGTCGGAGGGGATTAATCTAGGGGGAGAGAGTCCTCTTTAATGGCTCCAGCAGGTGAAATGGCCCAGCTGGTTACTATGATGAGTGGCCAGAACAGCTTATGTAGAGACATGCAACAAGATTACACATAAAGAAGAAAACAGTGGTACCATCTTATCTTTAACCCTATGTGCTTTTTATTTTTTAGTTAATCAGTATAAACAAGACAAGGGAAGCAATTGTACCGACAGGTACTTGTCATTTAAGATCTTTATCCTCAGAGCTTTTGTTTAAAGAGATATATCAAAATCAACATAATCACCAAGATTCCTGTTCTGCAGTGAAGGAATTCCGATTACACACTATTTCAGGTTTTAAACTAATTCTGCAGGCATCTACCACGTGGCTTTTGGCATTACAGTTCACCCCAGCAGCAAAGCATTATTGCGTGTAAATTGGAGTCAGTAAAAAATTGACAGAAAAAACATTATAACAGAAATTATCAAAGCCAATAAAGCAAATAAAGCTTGCTCTTTCTAACGCCTATCTAAGCACATCATTGCCAATCAGAACTTCGCTTCCACATTCACCTGCTACCTACAGTGACACAGCCAAACCTGCTTTGGCAGAGGCTTAATTTTTCAGAGTCCTCATCTGGGTACCTGCCTTGATGCAGTTTCCAACTGTTGTTCTGAAGGAGTAATTACATGGCTAACTTCCGCAGGGAAGGCTGACCAACAGCTGAATACACTGGGAAGAACCAACAGCTGTATACTTGCAATTTTATTTTGCTTTTACAGAGGATGTGGCAAAGTATTGGAAAACTTTCTTCAGTTAAAAGGACAGAAACTACAAGCAAACACAGAATTTCTGTCTGAAGCTGGTGAGGCAGTAACACACAAAGATAAAATGTGGAAATAATTATTCAAAGTCAAATTTTCTCTAATGGGCTATCTGGGCACCACACAAAACGTAAGGCAGACAGTCCAGGAACAACAACAAAATAAAAGGAAACGATAACTCTGATTCCCCCACATCAGTGGTAGTATCCCACTTAAATGGGATTTAACGTGATCCCTTAACAAGAAATCTTTAAATACTAATGACAATATGAAGAAAGGCAACTATTTCCACATATTTCTTTTTTACTCAGCTACCCCAATACTCAAACACACAAAAAGCACATTTTCAGGTTCTATCTCTTGTAGCACCATTTTTAGTTTGATTAATTGCTTCTGTTTAGGCCTGGTGAAAGAGTACGAACTGACCTTTTTATCTTCACTATCATTGTAACAGTCATTTAAACACATTTAATCATTACTCTAGTTAACTCCAAGATGCTTAATAACAGAATACAGAGCAATGATCCACTTTGTTTCATTAGATCTGGCCTCCCCAGTTGCACACTTCGAGGTCAAGCTGTCACCAGCAGAAGGATCCACTTCTTGTTTGATGAGAGGGGTATTCTTGTTCTGTTTCTCAGCTAGCAACATTATAGCAAGCACCATTTAAAAAGCCACCAAAAACCCCTCCAAAATCCAATTTACTTACAGTTGTCAAGGCCTATGAAATATAGCAAACTTCATGAATATCAAATACCACTGGTATAAACATCAGTTAATTTCTGACTATATCCTTGGCAATATATTAGCACATGTGACTACTCAGTATATTTAGCCATACGCAATACAGTGATTTTAATTTATTTTCCAAAGGTGGTGAGTAGTCAACCCACAAATGTTAAGCAGGACTTTAACAATAAGTCCCAGCTGTATAAAATACTATAAAGAAATACATTTATATTGCATTTAGGAGATTTATCAAGACATGCTCATGAAACACTACTGTGTAGGAAAATGTGCATACATTAATAAACTCTCTGGATGGATGATAGTAATAATGTGTGCCAATGCCAAATTCTTCTTACAGCATGAGGGACTAAACTGGAGTTTGGAAAACTCACTTGCCTACTTGGCATCAGAGAATTGTGAGGTTTTTGTTGTAAGTTAGCAGGGCATGTAATTAACTTCCGCAAATTTAATAAAGAAGTAAGCAGTTGTGAGGATTATCACTTCACACTTCAAAGTGTCAGCGAATTCTCTGTGATCCTGCAGGCAGTGCAAAAGACTCCACTACTACAGAGAGTAACTGAGTACAGTAGGCTTTTTACTCCCACCAAAGAAAATGTTTCTGAGAAGTATGGAGTGTTTCTCAGCACCTTACTCGTTCCCTTCCAAACGTCCAAGACACAGTATCTGCCTAGCTCCCTGTAACCACTTCAAAAGCAGTTAAATAAGTTTTACTAAAATGTTACAATTGTCCAAAAATCTATCATCTTCACTGCTCTGCTCCTCAGAAAAGCTATAAAGGAATACCTAAAATGTTACCTGTAGCTCTATTCATACAGGAGTCCAACTGCATACCATATCAATAATGAAGGCAGTAATGTATAATAAATATATTCAGACTTCCCTAAGGAATCTGTCTCAGTGACGCAAGGTATTTTAATTCAAAAAACACTGCATACAGTGAATGGAGTCAACATCACCTAACCACTAGGTCTCATAACATAACTGTAAATAGAAAACTCAATGAGTGTGTTTCTGGTGGCACTCCAAACAAATTACTTGCATTTCGCTTGTTATCATCTTTCATCAACAGCCTAAAAAAGACCATGTTAATGACACAGTTTCTAAGAATAGTGAATTACTAACAACATGAATCATGTGTGTAGTGACCAGAACTGCTAGACAGATTTAGTGAAAGCAAACAATGTTTTTCAATAAAATAAATTCAAGCTCATACACTTGCTGGGTGGGGGACAAGGGAGGGTGGATACAGTGTTTACCAGGGAGAAGACTTGAGGGTTGCAGGCAAATAAACTGTACTGTAACTAATACAATCTTTGAGCATATAAATAGGCTAAGGTCTAATGTGAATTATTCTACAATTATCTCTGCTGAAATACTGAAAGATTGAAAAAAATAAGAGGTTTTGAAAAAGTTCTTATACATAAAGACTCAGTGTGCTTAAGTCTTAGGCTTTTATTGTATTTCACATATAATTAAAAAAACTCACATACCACAGGTTTTTTCACACTAGCAGAAAAATCAAATCACTGAAAATTGAAGCTTGACAAACACAGACTAAAGCTGTGTCTTATTTCTAAACAGTAAAGATAATGAATTACTGGCACGGCCTATGCAAGTTACAGTAATTTATCTCTAGCTACAAAATATTTAAATAAAGATTAATTTTTCCCCTAAGAGATAAATTCTATTTTAACCACAATTGTGAAAATTAAACTGGAACATGCAAGAGATCAAACTAGGTAATAACTAGGGTTACATCAGGCCTTCAAAATAGCTATGATGGTTTTTCAGATACAGATAGAGAACTATGCTAATTTGAGGTAAAGAATTCATAACTAGTTAAACTGTGCTGCTCCCAAAGCAATTTATTGTGCACACACAGATATCCTTGTTAATGCAAGGTATACAGTGTGCACGATGCCCACAGTCCTTCTGTTTGTGACTTTCCTTGGAAATCTTTTCAGTTCTATTTAGCATAGCCTCAGCACTCTACTTTTCCTAGAGGTTTTCTGGCAATTTAGAAGAGTGAGGCTGAAGTGACAAAATAAGAATATAGTGTAAAAACAATGTTTAGAAGCAGTGGTATTTTTAACAGATAATTAAGACAAATTCTGCAGTTTAAAAAAAAAGGCTAGATCATGTTTTTCAATTGTGTTAAGTGCTTAAATAAGCTGTAGCAGCTGGGTGCAAGAAAGAGAACAAGTCAGGTACTGCATCAACTGGAGTGACAATGAGCTCCTCTGTGGTACAAAACAATGTCTAATCTCTTACAATTCCCTTGCTCACTGACTTTAATAAAAATACAATGGGAGAAGTAATGGATTTAGGACAAGTGTATTATCCTTTATTCTATTCAATACCTTCTAACAGAGCCCGTACAAGCTGTACACGATATAAGATTTACTCAGAGCTAGATGCCAATGGTGTTTATGAACGACAGCAAGTACTCTCACACAAAACATCCTACAAGCATTCCAGGTAATGTAATTCATGTCAATAATCCCCCAGTTCTCCTATGTGGATCATCCTTGTGGGTTCTAAGGCATTATACATAAAATTATATAGTCACTTGTAGCTTCTCAAAGGAAGCAGGAACAAATACAGAAAGCAGTCCATCTACAAGTGATTATTTCTAGCAGTTAAGAAATTCAGAAGAGGAAAATTGCACTGAAAAAGTAAAATGAAACATCTTTCATCGAGTTCAATCAAACTCTTCTTACTGCATTAGTCTACACACACTTATTTCCAAATAAATCCATGTGTGACTGCATTTGTGCTAGATATGAATTAAGCCAACGGAAAACTACAGACTACAACTTCATATATGGAGTTATTTTGGGGTGTGTATGTACATACTGTTTAAAAAGTACACCATTGATTGGATCTGGACATACCCAGACAGACATTATTTACAAAAGTCATTACTTTAAGCCACTCTCCAAATCTATACAGGAAGATCAGCCTTGACAGAAAGTATTTAAGCATTGACTTCTCTTTGTCTACTGATAATACCACGAGAAATCTAAATGTGTATTTACATATTACAGAATCACAGAATCACAAGGGTTGGAAGGGACCTCGAAAGATCATCTAGTCCAACCCCCCCCCGCCAAGGCAGGGCCACCTAGAGCACATCACTCAGGAACGTGTCCAGTTGGGTTCTGAATGTCTCCAGAGAAGGAGACTCCACAACCTCTCTGGGCAGCCTGTTCCAGTGCTCTGTCACCCTCACGGTGAAAAAGTTTTTCCTTACGTTAACCCGGAACCTCCTATGCTCCAATTTGCACCCGTTGCCCCTTGTCCTATCGCTTAGTGAGGCCGAGAAGAGCCTGGCTCCATCTTCACAACACTCACCCTTAACATATTTATAAACATTGATGAGGTCACCCCTCAGCCTCCTCTTCTCCAAGCTAAAGAGACCCAGCTCCCTCAGCCTTTCCTCATAAGGGAGATGTTCCACTCCCTTGATCATCTTAGTGGCTCTGCACTGGACTCTCTCTAGCAGTTCCCTATCCTTCTTAAGCTGAGGGGCCCAGAACTGGACGCAATACTCCAGATGCGGCCTCACCAATGCAGAATAGAGGGGGAGGAGGACCTCCCTCGACCTACTGACCACACCCCTTCTAATGCACCCCAGGATGCCATTGGCCTTCCTGGCCACCAGGGCACATTGCTGGCTCATGGTCATCCCCCCGTCCACCAGGACCCCCAGGTCCCTTTCCCCTACACTGCTCTCCAGCAGGTCAGTCCCCAACCTGTACTGGCACATGGGATTCTTCTTTCCCAGGTGCAAGACCCTACACTTGTCCTTGTTGAATCTCATCAGGTTCCTCCCCGCCCAGCTCTCCAGCCTATCTAGGTCCCGCTGAATGGCAGCACAACCCTCTGGTGTGTCAGCCACTCCTCCCAGTTTTCTTTTATGTACTTTTAAGTCAGGCTTTACTACTGATTAATTCACAAACATCTGCCATCAATATTTTCCTGTTACATTCAAAACGTTCCCCAGAAAGAACTTCAATTTTGTCTAAATACCACATTAAGCACAGTAAATGGTCCACTAAAGATTTTAGGCGTAATTATACGCATTAAGAATATAAATATTTTCTTGATTCCCTATGATTTAACATTTAAGTTACTAATTGAAAAGCCATTGGCAGAAAAGTATGTCAACAGTGTACACATATACTGTTCCTTCCCATCCATCTCCAGTGGAACAAACTGGCCTCTCAAACTCTCCTCACAAAAGGAGACTGAAGAACCTGGCAAAAAAAAAAACAACAAAACCCCCACAACATTTCATCACTGTATCTATCTTCAACTTGAAATGAAAGAAAGGTGAAAATTCCCAACTGACATCATCAGCTAGAGGAAATAAGAGTTCATCCATCCGTGAGAACTCTGGTGAGCACTTGCAGCACAAGGTCATCAAATTCTGCTCAGCACCAACCCATTCATGAGAATATTGCTAGAAGGAAAGATTTTCACCCTGTTTTAACCTAGCATATATTGGTAATAAGAAGAAACTGAATCTACCAGCGCTCTGCTGTTTGTGAAGTATCTCCCACATCATAGAGGTAATTTCAAATGAACAAAAAACATCTTTCAGACCATTACTGTATTATCAGGACAGGACCAAGACATTAAATGAAAGGGAAGAGGAAGGAAGAAAGGATTAGAACTACTTAAAACACCATCAGGAAGATTGCGCTTTACTCTTCATAGCACATATATGCTGACCAATACTTCTACTCTATGCCTATGGTTATTGTACCTGGTATTAGTTCATCATCCACCACAGTAACAAAACAAAGCTTGATGCCCTTCTTATAAGTTAAATATGGACTAGGGCGGGTCCAGTCCCATTACATTAAAAAGGAGTCTAACTGTTCTTTTCATAATTGCAATTACTTCTTACAAAATGTGTTTGAATTGAAAAATGAATCTTATTTTAAAATTGACAGACTTTAACAATGGAATTTAGAGATCTCATAGGACTTGTAAAAGCACCCATTTCAACTGAAAACTGGAAGTTCAAATGCAGTGAATATCGATCTTGACCTACTGTAAAAGCCACCTTTCAACTGAAAATTGGAAACTCAAACACTGTGGACATAGAGTCATTGATACTGACCTAAAGATTTTGTCTTCGTATCACTAACATCAATAATCTCTGTGAACTCAACTACAAATAATATTCTTGTGATCAGGTACATAAATCACAATACCATTACCACTAGGAATTATTCTGTGCTGGAATTCAAGATTTGGCACACTAACAAAGGGCTGAAGGAATAGCTATCTACTGCAGAGGGTCACTCTCTAAGGGCTAGAATTGAATCATGCAGGAAGGGTAATGAAAGAGAATCCTGCAACAATGTTCATTTAACTATATTATATTTATTAACTTGAAGACTTCTGTCTCCAGGACTGAAAATCCCATAAATTAAAAAATATTTATTTTTAAAACAACTTCTAAAATCTGTATATACTGATCTATAAATTCATATGTATTTGAATTTTACTTTGAAATCTCCTGCTACCCAAAACGACAGATGAAGAATAAGCTAATAATAAAGTTTAACTCGGTATCTTTTTCACATCTCTGCAGATGCCAGCACCAGTCAAATTCAAAATATAAACCAAAATTATTCCCATTGCTTTCTGAAATTATATTCGCACTGTTTTAATACATGCAAATAACAGGGGTATTTTTGTTCTATAGTATCTCTTTAGAAGGTTATAGCCAAAATAACATTTGGCAATACATGCATTTGAAAGAATAGTACCCCTAGGAAAAGCAGACAGTCATTTCTAAGAAGCCAGTGAGAACACTTGCAAAACTGTCAAAAACATACATGTAAAGGAAGTTATTCCAAGCTTATGTCAACATTACGTAGTGCTGATCTTGGACCATAGTGTGTCATTGATTTTTAAGTAGAACTTGAAAATTATTTCATTGATGGCTTCTTAACAGCAGTTGGCTATTTTATTTCTGCTGACAGGGGATTGAGAAATCAATTTTCTGAGAGACAGCACGAACAGTTAACATCATATTCAACTGCAAAGCCAGGTCACTGCACAAAGGTGAACTTACCAACTGTATGCAATGTGGGGTCACACAAAGGAAAAATCGTAATTAACAAGTTAGAACACAGGTGTGAGAAGGTGGGCAATCAAAAACAAATCTCAGATTTAAGAACTTTTGACTGATACGGACTGACAATTTTCTTCTTTTCTCCTCCTAAACCTTTTGGAGATTTCAAAACATCAAGTTACAGTTGTGGAGGCTTACTGATAAAGAAAATCCTCTAAAGCAGACAATTCATATTTATGAAATAAAAGAATGACTTCCACTTTCAATTAAGTTCCATGAAACACACAGCAAAATCCCCTTTGATGCCAATAAGAAGTTTACACAGGTCACACAGAGATTATAGCCTCTCTAAACTCGCTAACTTTTCCTTAGCTGTCATATTAAGGTTATTTGTTAGATTGAGCAAACTACCAAGGGAAAAACATACTTGACTAAGATCAATATTACTTCTTTTCTTTCCTCACCTCCTTCTTCTTTGCCTAACCTTATATATTGTTCTTCCTCAACAGATCTCAAAATGCCCTCAAAAGAAGTGGAAAGAAATGAAAAATGCGATTCAAGTGCTCAACGGTTTTGGTCAGCAGGGGAAAGCAAGTCAGTGAAAGGTTTGCAAGAGATACAGGTAAGAAAGCTTCCAATATCTTTCACTGAGTGAACCACAGAACTTTCATAAACCTCAACCAAAACTCTTAATAAATTCTCAAGTGTCTTTACCTTTAATTTCTCCCAAAAAGATGGGAAAAGGAAAACAATGAAAAAGAGACTAAAATGTTTTAACATTGTGCCTTAAAAACAAAACAAAAACCAAACCAACCGACAAATACCAAGGTTTTTTTCCATTGTAACCTCCTAGTTTTCCTGAAAGGGAAAATGACTGGGAACACTCAGAGCACAGACAAGAGTCATTTATTGCGCACCTCTGCTATGGCAAGAACAGAATATTAGCAATGGCTAGGTATTATACTGGTAAATAACTTAAAAATGCAAATCCTGAGAAGTTCTCTCCAACCCCTTCCCCTCTTCCTCCCTACCCCCTCAAAGACAATATGTTGTGGGGAAAAAAAAAAGTATTAGTTCTAGTCTATACTAATCTCTTAATGACTTTTGTGCCATGTAAAAAGGAAGCCTTGAACAGTACTCACAAGCCGCATGGAAACACCACTACGAATTCTGCTGGACAGGGAACCTTCTCTGAGCCCAACAAGCTAACTGCAAAATGCAACAGATTTGGGAAGTGCAGAACGATCCAACAGCCAAAATACACTCCTAGCATTTGGGAGACATAATCTTTAACTGTGTTTTTTTTTCCCCCACCAATCACATGTGGTTTCTCTCCTAGACCCATAAGTCATTTACCGCACAGTTAATCACACAGTATACTATATAAATGCAACCACAGGCATTCTCTGCAACACAAGATGTTAAAGGAGAAACAAGATGTTAAAGCAAACTGTACAGGAGCACCTCACAACGCAGTGGCTGAACACCTAAATAAATCCATCTAGTGGCTGGAAAAGCCCAGGAATTGCTGTTACAATCTTTCAACTACACAAATCTATTTGTAGAAGCTGTGTAACTAAGCTTAAGGACTGATTTACCAGAAAAATAAAAGTAACCAGCCAGAGCTGACACAGGCCTTTACCATTAAAAAAAAGACCATTTTACTAAGGTCTACTGTCTACCTTACAATTCAAGCATACAAGTCACAAAGGAAGACCTAGAAACGTTAAGGTTGGAAGAGACCTCAAGGATCTAGTCCAACCGATCCCCCCCACCACCTATTAACCACTAAACCACGTGCTTCAGTGCTGCATCTAACCTTTCCTTAAATACCCGCAGGGACAGTAGACTCCACCACCTCCCTGGGCAACCTGTTCCAATGTCCGACCACCCTTTCAGTGAAGAAATTTCTCCTAACCTCCAATCTGAACCTCCAAGACAAGCAAAAAGGTTGAAGATCAGTGGGACCCACAGAAGTGATGCCCCACAGCACTTCCCTGAAGAGATTCCCTAGTGACTGTAGTTACTATGTGCAGCCTTTGACTCAAGGGGAGCATTAATTTGTGCTTCTCCACTCTGTCCAGCTACCCCCTTCCATGAAACAAAGGAATATAAGGCCTTTGAAACCTCTGCTGTTGACAAACTCAGCTGAGACTGGTCAAGTGTAACAGCTGTTACTGAGAAGAGAACTAGCAGAGTAACACAGCTTCAGGAACCTGGTGTTTTCTGTGTAGGTGTACATAAAGAAAGGATAAAAAAACCCACAAGGAATGATGCAAAGTGTAAATTACCAACACGAGATGACTAATAACTTTTGACATAGAGATGAAGTCACAGTTTGGAGACTGAAGGACAGGCAAAGAGAAGGACGAGAAACTGAAGCTGGGTAAAGACAAGTTAATAAAGCAGATTTTAAAGTTTTAATTAATTTAAATTGCATTTCTAGATTTGAGGGTTTTATTTACAGTCTTCCTTGATTTGAGAATAATCTGACATTTTCTGTTTTTAAACAAGTACCAACTTCCTGTAGTTATAAAATGAGTAAGAGCAGCTCTGTCATACAACTGTAACTGTACCTACCACCCATTACAGTTACATCATGACTATTAAAAATTTTGCTTAACACACACCAGTTATGTCTCTTTGCAATTACAAAAAAGCACCAACTTCTTCCTTAGCACAGGAAGAACACAGAGTATGATATGAAACACTCAAAGAATCCAGAAGTAGACTCAAAAACTGCACAAGGCAGTCTCCATCATAAGGAGCCAAGCAAAGCTGTTCCCAGAGACAGCCATGCAAGAAGGCAGCCGAGAAGAGCTCAAGGCTGGGGCAGAACAGCACCACGATTCTCCTCATTTTTATCATCTCATCCCAATGTCAAATTTAGCCTTAGGCTGAACTCTGAATTCACTGTGGCAGGATTTTAGATTGCCCCTTTCTTTAAGATGAATTAAAAGGTGAAAAACTGTGCAGATGCTATTTGAAACTGTAGGCATAAGCTGCACTGCTTCTCTACAGAGGTCCAGCCCTTTGTAAAAGATAAAAATCACTGCCCACACATATGCAAGGCTGGGTTGACATATGTCAGATAAAACCTTAAATGAAGCATACCTGCTCCTCTCCGGGCTTATATAGAAGCCTTCAAATCATACAACAATATCTGTTTTTTCTAGCTTAGACCAATCAGGGAATAAAATGCTTTTAAAGCCAGATGAAGACTAGTTCTTCAACAAGTTACCAAAAAAGTGCTTTTTGACACTGCATCATGAAGATGAACATTTTGGAGAGGGATGTTCACTTTCAGTTTCTATTCACCTCCAAACACTAGGTAGGGCCAACAAATTTCATTGCACTTCAGTGCTGATAAACTACAACACCAGCACCGATATGACAATGTTTTTCTTATTACTTGCTATCTAAAAACAGTGGGAGAAACTGGGAGAAAACAGTACTATCTACCACCTGAAATATTTATAGAAGATTAATGAAATAAGGAAAAATTAGTAACTAGACTACTGGCAAAGTGTTGCAGACTCAAAAGTCAAGTGGCAGGAAAATAATAATTTACAAAAATATACTTTGAAGTTGTTATTTATTATACATTTCTGATTTACAAAGAAACACCACTACTACCCTGTGGTAATTGAGCTCATTTAAGCAGTTTTCCACAACAACATTCTAAAATTAATTTGAACTAGCAGTCTTTGTTTAACATGCAGTAGAAGAGACAAAGTGCAACCACACCAAGAAAATATATTCACTCGGTGACGACAGGAATACCACTATCAACATCAGACCAGAACTTAACAGCAAGAGTAATGCAGAAGAGACTGCTGGATTTTGAATTACAACTGAACAGTGATCTAAGTTTGACAAAGCATTGGCAGTTCTCGTATAAAGCTGCGTCAGCCAGAAAATAACAGTTAAATTAAAAAAATTACGAGTAGCTTCATCATTGAAATCTTACACTGTCAACACAGCAAATAGTTCACTCTAATTTTTCAACTCAGAATAATAATTAAAATACATACAAAAACAGTAGTGTTTCATACCGTACATGAGGAAAATCAATAACAAAACCCAAACAATACAAAAATTTCCATTCAATACAGAGAGTACTTAATGACCTACTTTTATAGATCATATACTTACATATTCAGGTTTTAATTTCTTGTCTCCTCCTCTTACAGCTACTTTTTCAAGCTTGTCTATACTCTGCATGATGAGCTCCTCATCTTTAAGTCTAAGTTCCTCATGTATTATTTCAATGTCACGAACAGGATCTACACTTCCTTCAACATGAGTGATATCATCATCTTCAAATGCTCCTAAAACAAAAGAATACTTAAGTTACACATTAAGCTAAAAGACAAGAAACACATTTACAACTTACTATTAAAAGTCACAAGTGTTTGAGATGGAAAAAGTAAAGTCAGCAGGTCAGTCATACTGCCCATATTCAAACATCACCTGCAATATTTTCTATCATAAAATTTTATGATATAAAACTTCTGTTTTAGGCTGTTAATTTATGTATCAACCCCAGAATCCAAAGTTTTATACAGATACATACAAAGCATAGCGCTCTGCTGTTTCAGAAGGACACTTAACACATCTTAAAGAGTTTCTTCTAAATAGGAACAGGCTAGAGCCCTTTCCTGAAAATAGGTACCACTGTATTTAACAGTATCTAATCTAGCAGTTGCAAACATAGTAGCTAAACTGAACATCGTGGGATATTTTAACACATGCAGTAATGACTAAACGACCCATGGAAAGAAAACCTCACTGGCTGACCAATTTTATGCATTAAGAAAAAAAGAAGTTCTAGACAAAGAATTCTGAAGTTCTAAATGGCTCAGTGTTTCCAAGGGAAACAGGGCTTAGAAAAAAAGGCCTGAAATCATCTGGCAGACCTCGTCCCTGTTTCAATCTACTTTATCACTGTGGTTCTGACGGTGATTAGATAATGAACCACTCAGACACACAATTTACACAGCAGCTAATTTCATCGGCCTGATTTGAGGGTATGGTTTTTAGGGGGCCATCAAAGAAGCAGATGAAGGTGCATTTGTCATATATGAGTGACAACCATTCACACTATCTGAACAAAATGGTGCTGGCCCTTATTAGAAACACATGCTATTATCACATATTTAAAGTGCAGTTGAAGCCATAATTTCAAATTGCCAACTGGAAACATAAGGGTAAAACAACCAGATATTACTGAAGCATGTGTGCTGACTTCATGCCCTTCTGAAGACAATCTGGCAACATAATTCAACTAGGATTTAAATTATCAGATAAGCAGCATCACACAAAAAACCCACCCTGCAAAAAAAAAATTAAAAATAAAAAATATTAACAATTAAAAACAGGTTATTACTTATTCCTGGATCAATTTTCAGAGTATTTGCATGCCTACCCTGCAACATTAAAGATATGCCTGAGAAATTAACGGTGAAAATAATTTAAATATTATCAAAATTAACTGTTTGGGTTTTTTTACATGGCAAAAAAAAAAAATCCCAAGGCATTTCTTATACTAAATATAAGAGAGGAAACAAGGTAAGCTACAAACAATTCCTTAACTGATAGACAGAAACTTGGAGTTCTTTGTTGTCATGCACATCTTAAACTTCATCTTGTCTTTGAACTTACTGAAAACAGTGGTTTTAGCAATAAAGGTTTTACATCAAAAGACAAAATACACAGGTAGGAAATACTGTTGACAGACGAGTATCAAAATCATTTTCACATAAACTTCTGAGAAGTCTTTAAAACAGTAGTTCCCAGAAGTTTCCTCCTCTCCCATCAGCTGTCTCTCTCCAAAGCTCATCAATGAGCTCCCTCGGTACCAGGAAAACCACCTCAGCAATAGATACAACTCTGATGTTGGCTGTGACAGGAGAACAGGCTGCTCTGTCAAATGAAACTCACTACACTAACCCACATCAAAGCCAGGCAATTAAGGAAGAGATACTGTAGCCTTTGCCTTCCACAAATCTGTATCTGCGAACCTGACTCAATGGGACAGGGGCTGTCCAGATGAATAAATACTAGAAAGCATAATTCAACAGCTCTGTTCTGATTTACAAGAAAAATATTGAATAAGGGGG